>OU015663.1:11807500-12119668 GCA_907165275.2 Zygaena filipendulae
GGATATAGATGTATATATAGACGGATATACACAAGACGGACTAAAAAGAATTTAGTCAACATGCCCATTGTTGAAAAACTTTTCCTTATACTTTATAATTCTGAAAGCAATATTGAAGTTACTGTTTCTGCACTTAATGTTTCTTTTTGTTTTGATATTGACTGTGAAGAGTTTGCGATAATTTATAGCCTCTTTTATTACGTCCAGTCGTTTTGTAATTTTATTCCCTACTCTATATTCTTGGTAGATGCATTTAAGTATAAAAAACAGTTGTGTAAATTGAGCAAATAAAGTTTATTCTATTCTATTCTATTCTATATAGATAGAGCAGATAGTTAGAGCTTAAGCAATTGATTGAGATTAGCAGAAATATAGATTTGACAATTGTTGATAAGTGTAATGAAACGTTAAAGTTATTAGTCTATGTGCACTGGCAACATTCTCTCTCTCTTACCTCTGAAGCTTAACGAGTGCGTGTACGCTGTAATTTTGTGTGAATATAATTAAATAAAAACCATCCGATCAGTATCAATATTTTATTACAATATTAAAACCAACCTGAAAGAAAACAACAATAATATAGCGTAAAAAATAAAAGGGGGGTGGTCATTAAATAAAAACAGCTCATTTAAAAATATTGAATAACTAACGAAAGATGTAAAAGTTGTTATCGATAAGGTTCAAAGAAACCTCAGAAAATCCGTTTGGGCTGCGAATTAAACAAAAATTTTGAAATTTGATAAATTTGACTTATTTAAATAATTGTAATTATACCTACTCTTGGAAATTGCTAAATACGTGTGGCGCAACCCTGATCTGTTCACTACGCACGCGGGTGTCCATGAACACAACACGCGGCGGCGGAATGATCTCCGTCCCCCCTCCACACGGCTGGCTAAGTCTAATCGTTGCCTTCACACGATCGGTCCTAAAGTTTACAACAAAATTGAGTCCGATATAAAGGAATCCGCAAGCTACCGCGTTTTTACTAACAAGCTAAAGCAAAAGCTTATAGCATGCTCGCTATACTCAGTTAACGAATTCTTCAATTTATCGCAGCTTGTTCCTTAGCCTGGTTTGCAAATGACATCACACACGTAATGATGTGCAAGCGAGACATACAGACTACATTAATGGATATTGCGTAAAAATGACATTATATTGAATGGTATGAATATAAATTTATTGTAATTTATTGTAATGTATAATAATTAATTTATATATAATGAATAATTTATATAATGAATAATAATATATTGAATACTTATATTGTGTATAATGAATAATTATACTGCGACGTTGCATCCTCGAGATTTATTAGAGATGTTTTACTATGTAGTCCATTCTTCAATGTACTGGCATCGCACACAATTATTTAGAGCTATAAAGGAGAATCAAAAATAAAAAGATATTCAATTGACTACTGTGTACCCCTCCTCCCCGCCCCACCCGGCGTAGCGCCTGCGTTGCCGCACGCCGCCGTGCCAGCTCATTCGTTTTTTGTGTGCCGGCATCGCCGCTACTAAATAGGTTTTTTGTAATCTTGAGCTAAAATACTTTTTATTCTACCTACAAAAAATAATAAAATAATGTGAAGTTAAAGGTTAACTATGGGTAAACGTACAAACAAAGAGAAAGAAGCGAATATCTCAAAACGACTACAGCGCATTGAGCTTTACCTTCGTCGGTCCCTGTGCATCAGACATGCGATGGTAAGTCGTTGTTTACTCACCTTTAGGTGTCACATTATTATAATTCAATTAATAAACAAATAAATGGAAAGCTTTGATAATATGCATTCATCGTAAAATTACCCACCTTTGTGTGTTCTTGAACCATCGTTTTAACGAGTATAGCCATAATAAAAGCACAGCTAATGTAACATTGCTAGCATACCCACTTTTTATTTCATTTTATGCTTTATTATGCTTTTATTTACGTATGTGTCGTATATACAGACTTTGTGGTTAATGATTGATTGTTGACATTATCTATGTTGTATTTTGCATTGTGTCTTTTGTACGAAAACCTAGATACACATACTACTTGCTTCTATTTACGTGCCTGTTATTTATGTACTGCTATTATTTACGTGATCATGGTTGATAACAAGATACTCTGACGAAAGAATGGAATATGGCTATTTTTCCTGATGCAATCATGGCTAAGCTATACATACTACTTGACGTGTTCATGATAGATAGCTTCATCCGTCTCGTGTCGTAACGTGATTACGCCCATAGACGTTAAAATATTAGAGTGCCTCAACAGCTTGTGCACTACATTTCCAGGATCGTGTCGACTCTAAGCTATACTACTTGACGTGTTCATGATAGATAGCTTCATCCGTCTCGCGTCGTAACGTGCTTACGTCCAAAGACGTTAAAATATTCGAGTGCCTCAACAGCTTGCGCACTACATTTCCAGGATCATGTCGACTCTAAGCTATACTACTTGACGTGTTCATGATAGATAGCTTCATCCGTCTCGCGTCGTAACGTGCTTACGCCCAAAGACGTTAAAATATTCGAGTGCCTCAACAGCTTGTGCACTACATTTCCAGGATCGTGTCGACTCTAAGCTATACTACTTGACGTGTTCATGATAGATAGCTTCATCCGTCTCGCGTCGTAACGTGCTTACGCCCAAAGACGTTAAAATATTCGAGTGCCTCAACAGCTTGTGCACTACATTTCCAGGATCGTGTCGACTCTAAGCTATACTACTTGACGTGTTCATGATAGATAGCTTCATCTGTCTCGTGTAGTAACGTGATTACGCCCAAAGACGTTAAAATATTTGAGTGCCTCAACAGTTTGTGCACTATATTACCAGGCTCTCGCGATCGAAATGAGCACCGCTTAAAGTCCAGATCACCCTTAAAGTACCTTCCAAGGTCAACTTCATGTCGCGGTGATTAAACAAGTGCACCCTTACACGAACGATCTGGTTCGAGATTTCTTTCCATAGAAGAGAACTGGGCCTTCGGAGATGAAAACCGAAGTGAACAGCGAAAGGTTCACTCCCTGAAATAACTCAGAAGGAGATGACAGTGCTACTAGCAACTGAACAACCAGACGCAAGCACTAGTATGGTAATTGAGGATACCTTACCTCGAAAAATCCTAAAATCCCTTGGTGATCAAAGAAGTGTTTGGCCATTCCCGAAAAAATCTCTAAACGTTGGGGATGGCTTCTAGTAGACGGCCTTACATAAGAAGAAAAACAGGATTTGCTATATAAAAGACAAAAAATTCATTATTATACGTAACGAACGTATAACGTCAGTAACGACCAAACCATACAAACCGTAATAACTGAGGTAGTATCCCACGCAAGTAGATTATATCGTCTACATCTACTAAAAAGCAATTCGTGTATATATATATACATTAGCTGTGTCCCGCGGTTTCAACCGCGTTAATTTAAGAAAAATTCTTTACTGATGCAAAATATATTCCATAACTACATGATTTTTGCGTAACTTTAACCGTTCAAGTAGCGTAACGGAATATTTTTTCCGTTCTTTGTAACATTTTTCATTGCTGCTCCGCTCTTATTGATCTTAGCGGGATCATATTATGTATTTGTATAGCTTTTCTCGATAAATGGGCTATCTAACACTGAAAAAATGTTTCAAATAGGACCAGTAGTTGCTGAGATTGGCGCGTTCAAGCACACAAACAAACTCTTCAGTTTTATAATAATTATTAGTATGGAATCTGTGGTATAGATACATATTATAGAGTAAGTGCGCCAATTATGGACCACCATAAGGATTTAGTCAAATAAAACTCAGAATTTTAAAGTTTAATCAGCCTTATATGTATTATAAACTTCGATAATTATTTGGCATCAAAAACAATTAATAAAATTCTGACAAAACATCGACATCTAAGAAATAATCAACATTGTCTAAAATATGTCATTATTGTAAATTTGCAAAACGTGTACAAAATATGGACCACATCGTTTCAAATATGGACCACATTTAATTGGGTTCAAAACTAGCCTTATTTTATATATGTATATATAATAATAATTAATATATATATATATTATTATTATATAGCCGTCTACGTTATAGACATTGGTCGCAGGATACTGGATTGCATTCAAAGAGCTCTCCAACAAATCAAAAAATGCGTTTACATTTTCTTTCCTTTCATTCTTGCGATTGATGTGCCTGTTGTAAAGTAGATTTTCTTCCAAGTGTTTGGTTCGTAATGTCACTAATTGATTTGTCTTCTATTTTTGTTGAGCGCATAAGCGTATTTTAGGGTACTCCATATGTTTTGGATGTATTCGAATAGCCCATTTCCTTTTCTCGTATAGCTTTAATTGCATTTGCCATTGCATTTTTATCCCATGTTTGTCTGGTCTTTTCCTTGGTTGTAGATGCCATCCTAAAACAATGAAATTCAATATTAGGGACTGTTTGTAATATGAACCACTAGTCCATATTCAAAACATGCCGGTGGTCCATATTATAATACACATACATTTCTAAGTTAATATTGTTGTCAAAAAAATCATAAAAACTATTAGATATTGTAACTTAATATGAATAACTATAAAATAACTCACCTTTCCCCTGGTTCAATCCACTTTCACTTAAAGTATTATTTATTGAAATTATGAGCTTAACAAGTTAGCCAAAAAATTATATCACGCGTTGATAAAAACAAAAAATGGCTCCCGTCAACAAATGCGCGCGCTCTGTCGGCTTGCAACTGACTGGGGGGCTGCGGGAGGGTAAAGCTTAGCCTGCGCTGACCGACGGCTCGTTACGAACAATATTTTTTGAGAAACATGGGTAGTCCATATTACAGAACCAGTCCATAATTGGCGCACTTACTCTACTTATAATCTGAATCTCGGACGCGACTCCAAAGATTTTCATGAAATTTAGTATGCAGGGTTGTTTTATCTGTGTTTTCAGGCAATGAAAAATGAGTGTTTGGTACTGCTTTTTCTACTTAACGACAGATAGCACTATGAGCGAAGCTCGGTCACCTAGATATTTTTAGTATGTGGCAATCAATTATAGATGATTTAGTCATTTTAGATGTAGTTGTTATATACCTAATTATGTAAGGAGCTTTAAAATTCCTTTTGATCGCACTGTATTCCAGTTTACGGTCCCCGAATATAACACTTAAGCTCTACTAAAAGTTACCACCTAAATATTGCAATATCTAATCCACTAAGTTATACAGTCATTGCAGTGCAGTCTTGACAATTTTTCAACACTCAAAAGTTCACTTTATTCTTAACTAGCTGTCCCGCGCGGTTTCAACCGTGATCGTTTTGGAGTTCCCGCGGCAATTCCGGATTAAAATATAGCCTATGTTACTCAAGAATAATGTAGCTTTCTAATGGTGAAAGAATTTTTGAAATCGGTCCAGTAGTTTTTGAGTTAAATCGTAACAAACAAACCAAAAATCAAATCTTTCCTCGTTATAATATTAGTATAGACTAGCTGTTCCCTGCGGTTTCACCCGCGTTGGTTTCACAGACCTCGCGGGAATTCCGGAATAAAGGGTGCCCTGTGTGTTATTCTGATGTATAAGCTATGTTAATGTGAATTTCATTATAATCCATTCAGTGGTATTTGCGTGAAAGAGTTGCAAACACACACTCTCGCTTTTTTAATATTGGTAAGAATTTCAAACGAGTTAACGAGAGTTAACGAGTTTATCAAGTCAAATCAGTTCAAAATGGAAGACCTACGGACTATTCGGTTTAAAGATCTTTATTATACTCATTAAGACACATGCCACTTACATGAGTACATTAATAAAATTTAAAATCAGTCACACAGAACAAAATAATCAACATAGTGTAGGGTAGGTAAGTTACAAGTTAGCTGCGAGGAGACAATATTTCAAGTGCTGACAATATAAGGCGGTGGTCCAAGTTATAAAAGGTCTTGTTTTTTAATGTGGTCTAACAATTTTTTTTGAAGATTCTAAGCTACTATTACGATACTTGTGTTTTAAAAACCGCTTATGGCGACCATAGACCTAAAAGAAGCATATTTTTTGGTTTTCAAACAGAAAAATACTGCCATTAGACAAACAATCCAAGCTGTTAGAGAGAGTTTTAAACAGTTTTAAAATCATGCCAGGCAGGTACTTCCATTGAATCAGTTTTTTCATGGTGGATTAATAATAAAATATTAGGCATTCAAAAAACAAAACTCGTAAGAACCGTTAACGCTTTGGAAATATTCTCCGCTGCCTCTCCAACAGGTTGGGGTGTACCTATCGTGCATCGGTGAACATCGGTTTATGGTCTAATGTGCTTTGCAAAGTTTCCGACAGATCAGGAGACGCGAGGGAAGACTTCTTTTGATCTTCACATCGCGTCGTACATAAATTTAGGAAACAACCGCGAAGCCGATGTGGAGTCTTGACATAGTATATTGACTGATACTTTATTTATTTACAGTAAATGTACTTTTTTCCGTTCAAAATTTTTTAAAGGTGTTAAAAAACCTTTGTCGGATACCGAGTGGAGTTTGACTCATTCAGTCTTTAAATTGATCATCGATATTAATTTTGCTTTGCTTCCAAAGCCAAAGAAAAGCCCACTTTATTTATCTCGGCATATCTACAGACGTTTTAACGCACTCATGGTAGATTGGAGTATCTAGTACTTCCGTTACGATTTTTTTTCCCTCTCTTCTCTCTCTTCAAATGCTTAAAAAAAAAAAAAAAAAATAAGCTACCGATAGAGCATCAGGCACAATGATAGTTTTAAACCGGCCAAGTAAACCTTGGTTACGCCTCTTCCTGAAATAATATTGATTGCTTTATCGCTGATATACCTATATCTTTAAATTTTTCAATATAACAAATTAGTACCCAAAAGAGAGCCTTCCGCTCGAAAAACTAACCAAGAAACGAATAGCTCTACTTGCGTTGTCGACTGCACAACGTGCAGAGACGCTGTCCTTGATCTGCTTAACCAACTGAAAGTTAATACCTCTAATGAAAAAAAAAAAAAAAAAACTTATTAAATACAGAAAATTATTGACCACGAAACGACCTATTCACAATGCTTTAACTCACAATGCCTTAACTTTATCCCACTGTATCCCATAAATGAGGATAGACTCTTTGCAGAAGCAGCTTACAATAATGACTCTGATTAATAAACATTTATATAAATACAAGATAAACAAAATATATAAATATTTTGTAAAATTATTCGTACAAGTCTAATTATATTTTTTCTCTACTCGTGTTCGCTGATTTAACTTGGTTTATCATCGTTCTTCTTTCCCTATCTTTTACCTATTTCATGGTGAGCGCTAAACATCTACATAGTAAAACATCTCTAATAAATCTCGAGGATGCAACGTCGCAGTATAATTGATGGTTAAACAAACTTACCTAGTGATGTTTGACCATAATTATACGAGACGTTGCATCCGAAGAGATTTATTACCCTCCCAGCCCATAGGTTTCGTTAAAAACTTATACATCTATAAGTATTAACGTTACCCCATGCCATGAAATAGGTGCTCTGAAAAAATGAGCTGGCACGGCGGCGTGCGGCAACGCAGGCGCTACGCCGGGTGGGGCGGGGAGGAGGGGTACACAGTAGTCAATTGAATATCTTTTTATTTTTGATTCTCCTTTATAGCTCTAAATAATTGTGTGCGATGCCAGTACATTGAAGAATGGACTACATAGTAAAACATCTCTAATAAATCTCTTCGGATGCAACGTCTCGTATAATTATGGTCAAACATCACTAGGTAAGTTTGTTTAACCATCAATGATACTACTAAATAGATTTGTATCAAAATTATGATTGCAACTGCTTAATTAATGAACAGGTACACACATATTCTATAAATAACTATAATTATGATAGTGTACCTACTTATCGTAATGTAACCTAAGAAAAGTTGACGTGTAAAAGTATTATATTTTACCAAATTGAATAAATAAATAAATTTGGCAACCTTAACCTGCTGCCTTTTTACCAGACATATAGTTCTCTATATTTTAATTAAAATTCGGAACAGAGATGGAAATGGCAGCAACTCCCGATGGATATTCTCTCGTCATATCATAATATAGGTACTTGGTCAAAGCTTGACAAAAAAAAAAAACGATCACAAGGTCCGTCGTGGGTTCTTGCCTTATTTTTTAATTTTTCTTTTAGGGTTTACATAAAGATAAAAAAATATATATTGCAATTTTAACATAAAAATTTCGCAACTGGCAACAAAATCTTTTATTTGTTGGCAACCACAACTATCGATAACTTAATTTAGACCGATTGTAAGTCATTTTACTTATTTTATTTTATTGTCTACGGAGCAAGTACGTTGCACGATTGTGATAAAAAAAAATTAAGCTAAATCACTATATCCAGTGTATAACTCAATTATGTACTTGAGCTGATAATAGTAGGTATCACAGTCGATTTGAAACTTATTGTGAGCTTGAAGAAGCAAAACGTTGTGAATAAAGTGAATTTATATATATTAAAGAACACGTGGCAGTCGACGCTGTTGAAAAAAATTACCATGTCTATTACCAATTTACCAGAAGAAGTAATATACATTATCGCATCGCATTTGGATACGATGTCCGTGAAGACCCTTTACGATATAAATCGCTATTTGAGAAGTATTATCAAAGAAGTCGTTAGGAAATGTGACATATCGTTTACCGCCATGCCTGCTAGGCAATTCTTACAGTCAAGCTTCTACAACAATGTTTCGGCGCAGCTGGTGGAATTCAACATGTGCGGTGTGTGGGACCTCAACAAAACCACGTTGATGCCGAGCTTGAGGACATTAAAATGCATCAAAACGTTGGACGTATCCTACACCAACATTGGAATAGACGATCTTATCGATATCCGTAAACAATGTGATTCTATTATAGATATAACGATAGATTTCAAGTTTTCTTCAATGTATGATCAAACAATGATGTCGGAATACGAAGACTTGTTTAGTAAATTTCAAAATGTGCATTTCATCAATGATTTCATCGGCGAAAAGTTTAATTTGGCTCTTCACTTCTTGAAAACATCCCGTTACAACAAATTGAAGTTTAGTCACATCACTGTAGGAGCCCGACAGTATTTGAGAATTCGCAAATTGAGCACCTCGTTGACGCGTCTCACTTTCAACGAGCTAAGTTTCATCCACTTCGGCAATAGCAAATATAACTATCACCCCTCATATCCGTCGGATCGCCTTTCATCCATAATTGAACTGTGCCAATACGCAGCGATCGGCTTTGAATATTACGATTCACCGTATAAAATCAAATTTTGCTTAATCAACGCTTCACCAATGTTCCTCGAATTTTTGAACAAATTATTCGAAGGCGAGGCCAGGATTTCCATTGAACGTTGGAACAAACGAAAAACGTGTAGACTTTGTTCCGTGAATATTGCTAACAATCATTCTGTTATTATGGCTTGGAATACGAACACGACAAAGTTTGACGATGCGTTTTACCATAATTTGATTAAACTGTTAAATATACACGTGGACACGTACAGGGGTAGCCAGAGAAGGGTTATTGGGTCATGATGTGGTATTTTTTTACAGTAAACGACGTCATGTTTTCTTGTTATTACATCCGCGAACCACGATGGAAATGATCGCCTTTTTTAGCTGACACTTACTTAATCAACAACTGATTTTATATTGTAATTGTAAATAAATGTATAAAATTAAAAGTTCCCAATATAATCGTAAGTGTTATTTACTACGTATGTAGACGAAGAAATACGACAAATTATATTAATTATTTTGCATCAAAACATTTGTAATGGTACCTACGTAATGGCCCATTTAATGTTAGAATAATAATTAAAAACAAATCGGCTTCAAATGTTATCTATTATTATTTATATTAATGTAAATTAATCTACTATTAAGTTTTTGTAATGTGTACAGTAACCTTGTTGTTTTAAGTCATTATTATTGTATTATAAGTCATCATAATCATGTTAAGTCTGTTATTACCTAAATTGTAAATAATAAATAAATTTAAAATTAAAATGTGATAATTGTAAATAAATTGTATATAATAATAATGATGAACTTTATGTTTTATTATTTTTTTCTTTGAAGTTTTATCTCATTTTTGTAAAGAATGTTTTTCAACCACTCCCGTTAACTGTAGGAACATGGTGTAAGGGTACATAAAGGATAATAATATTTGACCCCAGATCACTAAACTTATTTTTTCAATGCGTATTAAGAACCCTAGTAATTTCGATTACGTTTGAAAAAAATTATTCTTCGAAGATTTCGATAATTAAAATAAGTAAAAAAAAAATATTTAACTTTCTTTTAATTTTTTTGCAATATAGGTACCTATTTAGTGTCTTTACATTATTATAAAAGACATAAATTAAATATATTAAATCGCCTTTTAGTGTGGTCGTAGAAATCATGCAAAATGAACATTTTATAGTGCGGATTAACTTACGGATTTTTTTTATGATTAATTTATATTAAAAAAAAAAAAGTGAAAATTTTAAACTTAAGACGTGATACAATACGTCAAGTTTATGTTCACCGCAAACATATACCTAAAAAAAGACAGTAGTAATTAATGTATATGAATTATCTACTAGCTGTGCCCCGCGGTTTCAGCCGCGGTAATTTCAGAGTTCTCACGGGAATTCCGGAATAAAAAGTACTCTATGTCCTTCTCTGTACCCTTGAAAATGTGCATGCCAAATTTCATCCAAATCCGTTTAACCGTTTTTGCGTGATTAAGTAACAAACATCCAAATATCCAAATATCTTCACTTTCACACTTATAATATTACATAGTAGCATATGACGTATACCTACTGATAAATTTATAAAGAGAAAAGATTTGATATTTTGTATTTTTGTTTGTAATGGACCAACTCAGGAAATACTAGCTGGTGTTCCTGAGTGACATAGGCGGCTTTTACTTTAGGGATTCCCACGGGAACTCTGAAATTAACGCGAGCGGCACTGCGGAGGATCGACTAGTAATTATGTCAGAAAGTAAGTATGTATCTTAGAAGCTCCAAAACTACTTAACTTAACGTAGGCATAATGTAGCAGCTAGTTAAAAAGGATTTCATGGTGTTCCCCCGGGAACTAGGTACCAAATGAATGTGGGTGGAACCGGCGAGAGTAGCGGGTTACAAAAATCGGGTCATACCAACTGCAAGGGTCATTCCATGCCCCTTTTCTTTGTATTGCCGCTGAAATGCATTAAATCAAAATGAATGTACCTAATGTCATTTACCGAGGAAACCCACGCTCTTTACTAAAGTTTTCTCTGTGATGTATGTGCGTTTTTTTTTATCCACACAGCACCCGCTGAATGCACTCCTATTGCCACGATATTTTTTTGTTGATTTTGTGCTGGGGCGAGTCGCGCATTTGCGACTCTCTCCATTCATTAATTACTGGGAATTTTAAGTTTTTTTTTGTATGTAGACTACACTTATGTTTTTTTGTATTTTTATTTGTTTATTTAGTTACATATTGTAAGTATATACCATCGAGGACTGAATATCAACCCCATTTAAAATCACATTGTTTAAAAGCTATGTCTAGTAGTTTTTGCGATTTACCTACGCATTCAAACAAAAAAAAATATATATTATTCATACAAATTTAGTTCGGGACTCATTGTCAGTGTTTTTTTCATTTCCAGTTAAAATAAATGGGTACCTACCTATTATCTACCTGAGTAGGTACCTACCTGCTAATCACTAAAACCTAAAATCATTGTTTATTCTGGACTACTAGGTACTATTTTTTCCAATTTACCTACGCATCCAAACAAAAAAAAAACAAATAATAAAGAAATGTTTGCAAAGACAATGGAAGATCAGTTTTTGACTCATATTATCCAGAACTGAAAGCAATAAAAATTGTTAAACTTTTAAGTTTTATTTATAACTGTCCGAAAGTGCGCATAAGTAAGCCTACCCACCTAATCTTATCATAACTCGTCATTCTATGAACCGATCGCGATAACAAACCTTTGAAGTTAAAAAAAAAGAAAATTTTCGATTCCATTATGACTTTATGTCGAAAAATAAATTAAATAATGAATCTAAATACAGTGCATATTATTTATGTATAATATAACTGCATACGAGAGAATATGATAGCTTGCGTGCGGGCAGGAACAAAGTCAAAATAATACAAAATGCCAAAATATTGTGATTATATTATGATTAAAAAATAAAAGGGTGGTGGTCATTAAATAAAAACAGCTCAATTAAAAATATTGAATAACTCATGAAAGATGTCGAAAAGGTTCAAAGAAACCTCAGAAAATCCGTCTGGGCTGCGAATTGAACAAAAATTTTGAAATTTGATGAATTTGACTTATTTAAATAATTGTAATTGTACCTACTCTTTGCCAACCTTAACCTGCTGCCTTTTTACCAGACATATAGTTTTCTATATTTTAATTGAAATTCGGAACAGAGATGGAAATGGCAGCAACTCTCGATGGATATTCTCTCGTCATATCATAATATAGGTACTTGGTCAAGGTTTGACAAAAAAAAAATTCGATCACAAGGTCCGTCGTGGGTTCTTGCCTTATTTTTTAATTTTTCTTTTAGGGTTTACATAAAGATAAAAAATATATATTGCAATTTTAACATAAAAATTTCGCAACTGGCAACAAATTCTTTTATTTGTTGGCAACCACAACTATCGATAACTTAATTTAGACCGATTGTAAGTCATTTTACTTATTTTGTGTTTGTCTACGGAGCAAGTACGTTGCACGATTGTGATAAAAAAAAATTAAGCTAAATCACTATATCCAGTGTATAACTCAATTATGTACTTGAGCTGATAATAGTAGGTATCACAGTCGATTTGAAACTTATTGTGAGCTTGAAGAAGCAAAACGTTGTGAATAAAGTGAATTTATATATATTAAAGAACACGTGGCAGTCGACGCTGTTGAAAAAAATTACCATGTCTATTACCAATTTACCAGAAGAAGTAATATACATTATCGCATCGCATTTGGATACGATGTCCGTGAAGACCCTTTACGATACAAATCGCTATTTGAGAAGTATTATCATAGAAGTCGTTAGGAAATGTGACATATCGTTTACCGCCATGCCTGCAAGGCAATTCTTACAGTCAAGCTTCTACAACAATGTTTCGGCGCAGCTGGTGGAATTCAACATGTGCGGTGTGTGGGACCTCAACAAAACCACGTTGATGCCGAGCTTGAGGACATTAAAATGCATCAAAACGTTGGACGTATCCTACACCAACATTGGAATAGACGATCTAATCGATATCCGTAAACAATGTGATTCTATTATAGATATAACGATAGATTTCAAGTTTTCTTCAATGTATGATCCAACAATGATGTCGGAATACGAAGAATTGTTTAGTAAATTTCAAAATGTGCATTTCATCAATGATTTCATCGGCGAAAAGTTTAATTTGGCGCTTCACTTCTTGAAAACATCTCGTTACAACAAATTGAAGTTTAGTCACATCACTGTAGGAGCTCCACAGTATTTAAGAATTCTCAGATTGAGCACCTCGTTGACGCGTCTCACTTTCAACGAGCTAAGTTTCATCCACTTCGGCAATAGCAAATATAACTATCACCCCTCATATCCGTCGGATCGCCTTTCATCCATAATTGAACTGTGCCAATACGCAGCGATCGGCTTTGAATATTACGATTCACCGTATAAAATCAAATTTTGCTTAATCAACGCTTCACCAATGTTCCTCGAATTTTTGAACAAATTATTCGAAGGCGAGGCCAGGATTTCCATTGAACGTTGGAACAAACGAAAAACGTGTAGACTTTGTTCCGTGAATATTGCTAACAATCATTCTGTTATTATGGCTTGGAATACGAATACGACAAAGTTTGACGATGCGTTTTACCATAATTTGACTAAACTGTTAAATATACACGTGGACACGTACAGGAGTAGCCAGAGAAGGGTTATTGGGTCATGATGTGGTATTTTTTTACAATAAACGACATCATGTTTTCTTGTTATTACATCCGCGAACCACGATGGAAATGGTCGCCTTTTTTTAGCTGACACTTACTTAATCTATATTGATTAAATTTGCAAAACCCTCAACAATTGATTTTATATTGTAATTGTAAATAAATGTAAAAAAAATTAAAGTTCCTAATGTAATTGTAAGTGTTATCCCATCAAAAACAAACTTGTAAAAAAGTCCAAGTCTCGCAACTCAGTTCTTCTACAGTAAAAAGTTGTGAGATCAATGTAATACCAAGTCGGTTAATTTATTCAGTGCCTACTTAAGGGTCCTTCTGTCTAAAGTTATCATGTTATAAGCTAATCTAATAACATTTTATAGTGACCATATCAAATTTAAAAATCTTTTATGTTTTAAATAGATTGATTGGCTTGGCGATCACGTGAAAACACAATATATCTCACATGCAATACATAATTATGGTTCTAAACAATCTAATTTAATTACAATATGTATTACTTGTGACATACATTGTGTTTTCACATGATCGCCAAGCCAATCAATCTATTTAAAACATAAAAGATTTTTAAATTTGATATGGTCACTATAAAATGTTATTAGATTAGCTTATAACATGATAACTTTAGACAGAAGGACCCTTAAGTAGGCACTGAATAAATTAACCGACTTGGTATTACATTGATCTCACAACTTTTTACTGTAGAAGAACTGAGTTGCGAGACTTGGACTTTTTTACAAGTTTGTTTTTGATGGGATCTCATTTCTTTTTGTAAATGATCTTCCTCCTTTGAGCAATTTAGTCTACTTTTATAATATAAACACATGGCCCATTCTTGCTTTTTCATTCCGTTGACCATTGTAGGTACCTTTGAACATAATTATGTCTAGGTAACTATGTATCTACACTTTATATCTAGGTAGGTAGCTAGCTACACTTATTATTATTATTTATTAATATCTGGGCAACCGAGCTTCGCTCAGCTTAAATAGCTGTTAACCGCGGTTTAATCCACGTTAATTTCGGAGATCCCGCGGGTATTCTGAGATAAAAGTACTACCCTATGACCTTTCCTGTACCCTTAACGTGTAGTATGCAATAATTAATTCACCCGCGTTGATATCAGAGTTCGCGCGGGAATTCCAGAAATGAATCCTAGCTAGATCGATTTATGGCCCCCGAAATCCCCTGTATACAAAATTTCATGAAAATCGTTGGAGCATTCAGATTAGGGTAATTTTATCTCGGAATTCCTGAAGGATCTCCGAAATTAACGCTGGTGAAATCTCATGAAATTTTGCATGCACGTTGTCAGGGGTAAAGAAAACCTAGGGATATAGGGTACTAACTACTTTGCATCTCTGAATTCCCGCGGGATCTCCGAAATTAACGCGGGTGAAACCGCGGGGAACAGCTAGTCTCATATATTTATATGGGATTACAAAGTTATTAGTGCAGTTGGTACATATAACTGCATATATAACTTTGTAATTCCATACATTTATATGGGATTACAAAGTTATTTGTGCAGTTGGTACATATAACTGCATATATAACTTTGTAATTCGATACATTTATATGGGATTACAAAGTTATTTATGCAGTTGGTGTATCTAGAAAACTGGACCGAAATTGCAAAATATTTTAATTTTTCCTTGATTTATACAATAAACACTAATTGTATTCTAAATTTCAAACTTCTATGTCTGCTAGAAGTGCCTTAGAGTTTTGATGATCGGTCAGTGAGTGAGTGAGTGACCTACAAAATTAAGGAACTTTGACTAGTTATAATTCTTAAACTACTGGTTCAAATCGAATGAAATTTAAATTATACCGTCTTTATACAATACCTGCTTGTTTACTAAAAATTCAGGCTTCTAGTTTTATCCACAACGAAGTTATAGGGGGTCGAAAATGGCCTGAATTGCTTCGAGAAAAGGATAGTACGGCCGTGCCGCTTTTGTTGCTCGACTTGGCGGGGGCACTGCCGTGCCCCCAGATTTACTACGTAAGTAGACGAAGAAGTGCGACAAATTATATTAATTATTTTGCATCAAAACATTTGTAATGGTACCTACGTAATGGCCCATTTAATGTTAGAATAATAATTAAAAACAAATCGGCTTCAAATGTTATCTATTATTATTTATATTAATGTAAATTAATCTACTATTAAGTTTTTGTAATGTGTACAGTAACCTTGTTGTTTTAAGTCATTATTATTGTGTTATAAGTCATCATAATCATGTTTAGTCTGTTATTACCTAAATTGTAAATAATAAATAAATTTAAAATTAAAATGTGATAATTGTAAATAAATTGTATATAATAATAATGATGAACTTTATGTTTTATTTTTTTTTTCTTTGAAGTTTTATCTCATTTTTGTAAAGAATGTTTTTCAATCACTCCCGTTAACTGTAGGTACATGGTGTAAGGGTACATAAAGGATAATAATATTTGACCCCAGATCACTAAACTTATTTTTTCAATGCGTATTAAGAACCCTAGTAATTTCGATTACGTTTGAAAAAAATTATTCTCCGAAGATTTCGATAAAAAATAATAATAAAAAAAAAAAAAAATTAACTTTCTTTTAATTTTTTGCAATATAGGTACCTATTTAGTGTCTTTACATTATTATAAAAGACATAAATTAAATATGTATATTAAACCGCCTTTTAAGTGTGGTCGTAGAAATCATGCAAAATCAACATTTTATAGTGCCTTAACTTACGGATTGTTTTTATGATTAATACAAGTATAAAAAAGAAAATTGTGAAAATTTTAAACTTAAGACGTGATACAATACGTCAAGTGTATGTTCACCGCAAACATATACCTAAAAAATTACAGTAGTAATTAATGTATATGAATTATCTACTAGCTGTGCCCCGCGGTTTCAGCCGCGGTAATTTCGGAGTTCTCGTGGGAATTCCGGGATAAGAAGTACCCTATGTCCTTCTCTGTACCCCTGAGAATGTGCATGCCAAATTTCATCCAAATCCGTTTAACCGTTTTTGCGTGATTGAGTAACAAACATCCAAACATCTTCACTTTCACACTTATAATATTAGTAGGATATGACGTATACCTTATAAATTTATAAAGAGAAAAGATTTGATATTTCGTATTTTTGTTTGTAATGGACCAACTCAGGAAATACTAGCTGGTGTTCCTGAGTGACATAGGCGGCTTTTTCTTTAGGGATTCCCACGGGAACTCTGAAATTAACGCGAGCGGCACTGCGGAGGATCGACTAGTAATTATGTCAGAAAGTAAGTATGTATCTTAGAAGCTCCAAAACTACTTAACTTAACGTAGGCATAATGTAGCAGCTAGTTAAAAAGGATTTCATGGTGTTCCCCCGGGAACTAGGTACCAAATGAATGTGGGTGGAACCGGCGAGAGTAGCGGGTTACAAAAATCGGGTCATACCAACTGCAAGGGTCATCCCATGCCCTTTTTCTTTGTATTGCCGCTGAAATGCATTAAATCAAAATAAATGTACCTAATGTCATTTACCGAGGAAACCCACGGTCTTTACTAAAGTTTTCTCTGTGATGTATTAGTTGTTTTTTTAATGTAGGTACGTTTTTTTCCCACACAGCACCCGCTGAATGCACTCCTATTGCCACGATATTTTTTTGTTGATTTTGTGCTGGGGCGAGTCGCGCATTTGCGACTCTCTCCATTCATTAATTACTGGGAATTTTAAGTTTTTTTTTGTATGTAGACCTACACTTGTTTTT
The DNA here is from genome assembly GCA_907165275.2 of Zygaena filipendulae. Classification (NCBI taxonomy): domain Eukaryota; kingdom Metazoa; phylum Arthropoda; class Insecta; order Lepidoptera; family Zygaenidae; genus Zygaena; species Zygaena filipendulae. The sequence goes on from OU015663.1 coordinate 11,825,270, forward strand.
TTGTATTTTTATTTGTTTATTTAGTTACATATTGTAAGTATATACCATCGAGGACTTAATATCAACCCCATTTAAAATCACATTGTTTAAAAGCTATGTCTAGTAGTTTTTGCGATTTACCTACGCATTCAAACAAAAAAAAAATATTATTCATACAAATTTAGTTCGGGACTCATTGTCAGTTTTTTTTCATTTCCAGTTAAAATAAATGGGTACCTGCCTATTATCTACCTGTGTAGGTACCTGCTAATCACTAAAACCTAAAATCATTGTTTATTCTGTACTACTAGGTACTATTTTTTCCAATCTACGCATCCAAACAAAGAAACAAATAATAAAGAAACGTTTGCAAAGACAATGGAAGATCAGTTTTTGACTCATATTATCCAGAACTGAAAGCAATAAAAATTGTTAAACTTTTAAGTTTTATTTATAACTGTCCGAAAGTGCGCATAAGTAAGCCTACCCACCTAATCTTATCATAACTCGTCATTCTATGAACCGATCGCGATAAAAAACCTTTGAAGTTAAAAAAAAGAAAATTTTCGATTCCATTATGACTTTATGTCGAAAAATAAATTAAATAATGAATCTAAATACAGTGCATATTATTTATGTATAATATAACTGCATACGAGAGAATATGATAGCTTGCGTGCGCGCAGGAACAAAGTCAAAATAATACAAAATGCCAAAAATATTGTGATTATATTATGATTAAAAAATAAAAGGGGGGTGGTCATTAAATAAAAACAGCTCAATTAAAAATATTGAATAACTAACGAAAGATGTAAAAGTTGTTATCGAAAAGGTTCAAAAAAACCTCAGAAAATCCGTCTGGGCTGCGAATTGAACAAAAATTTTGAAATTTGATGAATTTGACTTATTTAAATTGTGTTAGATATGTAAATAATTGTACCAACTCTTTGCCAACCTTAACCTGCTGCCTTTTTACCGGACATATAGTTCTCTATATTTTAATTGAAATTCGGAACAGAGATAGAAATGGCAGCAACTCCCGATGGATATTCTCTCGTCATATCATAATATAGTTACTTGGTCAAGGCTTGACAAAAAAAATAAAAATTCGATCGCAAGGTCCGTCGTGGGTTCTTGCCTTATTTTTAAATTTTTCTTTTAGGGTTTACATAAAGATAAAAAATATATATTGCAATTTAAACATAAAAATTTCGCAACTGGCAACAAATTCTTTTATTTGTTGGCAACCACAACTATCGATAACTTAATTTAGACCGATTGTAAGTCATTTTACTTATTTTGTGTTTGTCTACGGATCAAGTACGTTGCGCGATTGTGATAAAAAAATTAAGCTAAATCACTATATCCAGTGTATAACTCAATTATGTACTTGAGCTGATAATAGTAGGTATCACAGTCGATTGGAAACTTATTGTGAGCTTGAAGAAGCAAAACGTTGTGAATAAAGTGAATTTATATATATTAAAGAACACGTGGCAGTCGACGCTGTTGAAAAAAATTACCATGTCTATTACCAATTTACCAGAAGAACTAATATACATTATCGCATCGCATTTGGATACGATGTCCGTGAAGACCCTTTACGATACAAATCGCTATTTGAGAAGTATTATCATAGAAGTCGTTCGGAAATGTGACGTATCGTTTACCGCCATGCCTGCAAGGCAATTCTTACAGTCAAGCTTCTACAACAATGTTTCGGCGCAGCTGGTGGAATTCAACATGTGCGGTGTGTGGGACCTCAACAAAACCACGTTGATGCCGAGCTTGAGGACATTAAAATGCATCAAAACGTTGGACGTATCCTACACCAACATTGGAATAGACGATCTAATCGATATCCGTAAACAATGTGATTCTATTATAGATATAACGATAGATTTCAAGTTTTCTTCAATGTATGATCCAACAATGATGTCGGAATACGAAGAATTGTTTAGTAAATTTCAAAATGTGCATTTCATCAATGATTTCATCGGCGAAAAGTTTAATTTGGCACTTCACTTCTTGAAAACATCCCGTTACAACAAACTGAAGTTTAGTCACATCACTGTAGGAGCCCGACAGTATTTAAAAATTCGCAGATTGAGCACCTCGTTGCCGCATCTCACTTTCAACGAGCTAAGTTTCATCCACTTCGGCAATAGCAAATATAACTATCACCCCTCATTTCCGTCGGATCGCCTTTCGTCCATAATTGAACTGTGCCAATACGCAGCGATCGGCTTTGAATATTACGATTCACCGTATAAAATCAAATTTTGCTTAATCAACGCTTCACCAATGTTCCTCGAATTTTTGAACAAATTATTCGAAGGCGAGGCCAGGATTTCCATTGAACGTTGGAACAAACGAAAAACGTGTAGACTTTGTTCCGTGAATATTGCTAACAATCATTCTGTTATTATGGCTTGGAATACGAACACGACAAAGTTTGACGATGCGTTTTACCATAATTTGACTAAACTGTTAAATATACACGTGGACACGTACCGGGGTAGCCAGAGAAGGGTTATTGGGTCATGATGTGGTATTTTTTTACAGTAAACGACGTCATGTTTTCTTGTTATTACATCCGCGAACCACGATGGAAATGATCGCCTTTTTTAGCTGACACTTACTTAATCAACAACTGATTTTATATTGTAATTGTAAATAAATGTATAAAATTAAAAGTTCCCAATATAATCGTAAGTGTTATTTACTACGTATGTAGACGAAGAAGTACGACAAATTATATTAATTATTTTGCATCAAAACATTTGTAATGGTACCTACGTAATGGCCCATTTAATGTTAGAATAATAATTAAAAACAAATCGGCTTCAAATGTTATCTATTATTAATTATATTAATGTAAATTAATCTACTATTAAGTTTTTGTATTGTGTACAGTAACCTTGTTTTAAGTCATTATTATTGTGTTATAAGTCATCATAATCATGTTTAGTCTGTTATTACCTAAATTGTAAATAATAAATAAATTTTAAATTAAAATGTGATAATTGTAAATAAATTGTATATAATAATAATGATGAACTTTATGTTTTATTTTTTTTTTCTTTGAAGTTTTATCTCATTTTTGTAAAGAATGTATTTCAACCACTCCCGTTAGCTGTAGGTACATGGTGTAAGGGTACATAAAGGATAATAATATTTGACCCCAGATCACTAAACTTATTTTTTCAATGTGTATTAAAAGAACCCTAGTAATTTCGATTACGTTTGAAAAAAAATATTCTTCGGAGATTTCGATAAATAAAATCAATAATTTTTTTATTTAACTTTTATTTTTATTTTTTTGCAATATAGGTACCTATTTAGTGTCTTTATAATAAAAAATCTTTCGATTTTGGTCGAAGAAATAATGCAAATTCAACATTTTATAGTGCTTATGCTTAAATTAAGCTTACGGGTTGTTTTTATGATTAATACAAGTACCTTTTAGAAGTAACAAAACAACTAAGTAAAAAAAAAATATTGCTGAAAATTTTAAACTTAAGACGTGATACATGTCAAGTTTGTGTTCACCACAAACAGATTTAAGCACTTAATGTTAGTGCAGCTTCTTTTGCTCAAGTTGGTTTTCGCTATAGAAAACCAAGGAAATTAGCGTTTTATCACGTGGTCACGAAAAATTGAACTTTAGATTGAAAATCGCGTAGTTGATTGTGCGAAGATTCGTAATCTAGGGTTAAAGAGGATATTCAGTAAAAGACAGTAGTTGTTAATGTAGGTACTACGTATGTATATTATCTATACATATGTATACCTACTTATAATTTTATAAAGAGAGAAGTTTTGATATTTTGTATTTTTGTTTGTAATGGACCAACTCAGGAAATACTAGCTGGTGTTCCTGAGTGACATAGGCGGCTTTTACTTTAGGGATTCCCACGGGAACTCTGAAATTAACGCGAGCGACACTGCGGAGGATCGACTAGTCATTATGTCTTAGAAGCTCGAAAACTACTTAACTTACTCGTATGGAGCTGTTTCGCAGGTAGGCATAATGTAGCAGCCAGTTAAAAAAGGATTTCATGGTGTTCCCGCGGGAACTAGGTATCAAATGAAAGTGGGTGGAACCGGAGGGAATAGTGGGTTATGAAAATCGGGTCATACCAACTGCAAGGGTCATTCCATGCCCCTTTTCTTTGTATTGCCGCTGAAATGCATTAAATCAAAATAAATGTACCTAATGTCATTTACCGAGGAAACCCACGCTCTTTACTAAAGTTTTCTCTGTGATGTATTAGTTGTTTTTTTAATGTAGGTACGTTTTTTTTCCCACGCAGCACCCGCTGAATGCATTCCTGTTGCCACGATATTTTTTTGTTGATTTTGTGCTGGGGCGAGTCACGCATTTGCGACTCTCTCCATTCATTAATTACTGGAAATTTTAATTTTTTTTTGTATGTAGACTACATTTATGTCTTTTTGGTTTTTTATTTGTTTATCTAGTTACATATTGTGAGCATATACCATTGAGGGCTGAATATCAACCCCTTTTAAAATCACACTTTGTTTAAAAGCTATGTGAAGTAGTTTTTGCGATTTACCTTCACATTCAAACAAAAAAAAAATATTATTTATTTATAAATTTAGTTCGGGACTCATTGTCAGTTTTTTTTTCATTTCCAGTTAAAATAAATGGGTACCTATTACCTATTATCTACCTAAGTAGGTACCTACCTAAAATCATTGTTTATTCTGGACTACTACGTACTATTTTTCCAATTTACCTACGCATCCAAACAAAGGAACAAATAATAAAGAAAAGTTTGCAAAGACAATGAAAGATCTGAAAGCAATATTGAAGTTACTGTTTCTGCACTAAATGTTTCTTTTTTTTTATATTGACTGTGAAGAGTATGCGATAATAATTTATAGCCTCTTTTATTACGTCCAGTCGTTTTGTTATTTTATTCCTTACTCTATATTCTTGGTAGATGCATTTAAGTATAAAAAACAGTTGTCTAAATTGAGAAAATAAAGTTTATTCTATTCTATTATATATAGATAGAGCAGATAGTAAGAACTTAAGCAATTGATTGAGATTAGCAGAAATATAGATTTGACAATAATTTAGCGTAAAAAATAAAAGGGGGGTGGTCATTAAATAAAAACAGCTCAATTAAAAATATTGAATAACTAACGACAGATGTAAAAGTTGTTATAGAAAAGGTTCAAAGAAACCTCAGAAAATCCGTCTGGGCTGCGAATTGAACAAAAATTTTGAAATTTGATGAATTTGACTTATTTAAATTATGTTAGATATGTAAATAATTGTACCTACTCTTTGTCAACCTTAACCTGCTGCCTTTTTACCAGACATATAGTTCTCTATATTTTAATTGAAATTCGGTACAGAGATGGAAATGGCAGCAACTCCCGATGGATATTCTCTTGTTCTTGTCACTTGTTACAACTACGTAATACTTATTATTTCGATGTTAAAAACAAACTTAATATACACACCGGCAGAATTAGCGGAACATAAAAAGGCAGAGTATAGAAATAATTACGTATAAATATTAAAACAAATAATAATTAGACTTGAAGTAATAAATTAATATACATCTTTTAACACTTACCAATTTTAACACTTAACATTTACCTTCGCATCCAAACAAAAAAAAACAAATAATAAAGAAATGTTTGCAAAGACAATGGAAGATCAGTTTTTGACTCATATTATCCAGAACTGAAAGCAATAAAAATTGTTAAACTTTTAAGTTTTATTTATAACTGTCCGAAAGTGCGCATAAGTAAGCCTACCCACCTAATCTTATCATAACTCGTCATTCTATGAACCGATCGCGATAAAAAACCTTTGAAGTTAAAAAAAAAGAAAATTTTTGATTCCATTATGACTTTATGTCGAAAAATAAATTAAATAATGAATCTAAATACAGTGCATATTATTTATGTATAATATAACTGCATACGAGAGAATATGATAGCTTGCGTGCGGGCAGGAACAAAGTCAAAATAATACAAAATGCCAAAATATTGTGATTATATTATGATTAAAAAATAAAAGGGTGGTGGTCATTAAATAAAAACAGCTCAATTAAAAATATTGAATAACTCATGAAAGATGTCGAAAAGGTTCAAAGAAACCTCAGAAAATCCGTCTGGGCTGCGAATTGAACAAAAATTTTGAAATTTGATGAATTTGACTTATTTAAATAATTGTAATTGTACCTACTCTTTGCCAACCTTAACCTGCTGCCTTTTTACCGGACATATAGTTGTCTATATTTTAATTGAAATTCGGAACAGAGATGGAAATGGCAGCAACTCCCGATGGATATTCTCTCGTCATATCATAATATAGTTACTTGGTCAAGGCTTGACAAAAAAAATAAAAATTCGATCGCAAGGTCCGTCGTGGGTTCTTGCCTTATTTTTAAATTTTTCTTTTAGGGTTTACATAAAGATAAAAAATATATATTGCAATTTTAACATAAAAATTTCGCAACTGGCAACAAATTCTTTTATTTTTTGGCAACCACAACTATCGATAACTTAATTTAGACCGATTGTAAGTCATTTTACTTATTTTGTGTTTGTCTACGGAGCAAGTACGTTGCACGATTGTGATAAAAAAAAATTAAGCTAAATCACTATATCCAGTGTATAACTCAATTATGTACTTGAGCTGATAATAGTAGGTATCACAGTCGATTTGAAACTTATTGTGAGCTTGAAGAAGCAAAACGTTGTGAATAAAGTGAATTTATATATATTAAAGGACACGTGGCAGTCGACGCTGTTGAAAAAAATTACCATGTCTATTACCAATTTACCAGAAGAAGTAATATACATTATCGCATCGCATTTGGATACGATGTCCGTGAAGACCCTTTACGATACAAATCGCTATTTGAGAAGTATTATCATAGAAGTCGTTAGGAAATGTGACATATCGTTTACCGCCATGCCTGCAAGGCAATTCTTACAGTCAAGCTTCTACAACAATGTTTCGGCGCAGCTGGTGGAATTCAACATGTGCGGTGTGTGGGACCTCAACAAAACCACGTTGATGCCGAGCTTGAGGACATTAAAATGCATCAAAACGTTGGACGTATCCTACACCAACATCGGAATAGACGATCTAATCGATATCCGTAAACAATGTGATTCTATTATAGATATAACGATAGATTTCAAGTTTTCTTCATTGTATGATCCAACTATGATGGCGGAATACGAAGACTTGTTTAGTAAATTTCAAAATGTGCATTTCATCAATGATTTCATCGGCGAAAAGTTTAATTTGGCACTTCACTTCTTGAAAACATCTCGTTACAACAAATTGAAGTTTAGTCACATCACTGTAGGAGCCCGACAGTATTTGAGAATTCGCAAATTGAGCACCTCGTTGACGCGTCTCACTTTCAACGAGCTAAGTTTCATCCACTTCGGCAATAGCAAATATAACTATCACCCCTCATATCCGTCGGATCGCCTTTCATCCATAATTGAACTGTGCCAATACGCAGCGATCGGCTTTGAATATTACGATTCACCGTATAAAATCAAATTTTGCTTAATCAACGCTTCACCAATGTTCCTCGAATTTTTGAACAAATTATTCGAAGGCGAGGCCAGGATTTCCATTGAACGTTGGAACAAACGAAAAACGTGTAGACTTTGTTCCGTGAATATTGCTAACAATCATTCTGTTATTATGGCTTGGAATACGAACACGACAAAGTTTGACGATGCGTTTTACCATAATTTGATTAAACTGTTAAATATACACGTGGACACGTACAGGGGTAGCCAGAGAAGGGTTATTGGGTCATGATGTGGTATTTTTTTACAGTAAACGACGTCATGTTTTCTTGTTATTACATCCGCGAACCACGATGGAAATGATCGCCTTTTTTAGCTGACACTTACTTAATCAACAACTGATTTTATATTGTAATTGTAAATAAATGTATAAAATTAAAAGTTCCCAATATAATCGTAAGTGTTATTTACTACGTATGTAGACGAAGAAATACGACAAATTATATTAATTATTTTGCATCAAAACATTTGTAATGGTACCTACGTAATGGCCCATTTAATGTTAGAATAATAATTAAAAACAAATCGGCTTCAAATGTTATCTATTATTATTTATATTAATGTAAATTAATCTACTATTAAGTTTTTGTAATGTGTACAGTAACCTTGTTGTTTTAAGTCATTATTATTGTATTATAAGTCATCATAATCATGTTAAGTCTGTTATTACCTAAATTGTAAATAATAAATAAATTTAAAATTAAAATGTGATAATTGTAAATAAATTGTATATAATAATAATGATGAACTTTATGTTTTATTATTTTTTTCTTTGAAGTTTTATCTCATTTTTGTAAAGAATGTTTTTCAACCACTCCCGTTAACTGTAGGAACATGGTGTAAGGGTACATAAAGGATAATAATATTTGACCCCAGATCACTAAACTTATTTTTTCAATGCGTATTAAGAACCCTAGTAATTTCGATTACGTTTGAAAAAAATTATTCTTCGAAGATTTCGATAATTAAAATAAGTAAAAAAAAATTATTTAACTTTCTTTTAATTTTTTTGCAATATAGTTACTTATTTAGTGTCTTTACATTATTATAAAAGACATAAATTAAATATATTAAGTCGCCTTTTAGTGTGGTCGTAGAAATCATGCAAAATGAACATTTTATAGTGCGGATTAACTTACGGATTTTTTTTATGATTAATTTATATTAAAAAAAAAAAGTGAAAATTTTAAACTTAAGACGTGATACAATACGTCAAGTTTATGTTCACCGCAAACATATACCTAAAAAAAGACAGTAGTAATTAATGTATATGAATTATCTACTAGCTGTGCCCCGCGGTTTCAGCCGCGGTAATTTCAGAGTTCTCACGGGAATTCCGGAATAAAAAGTACTCTATGTCCTTCTCTGTACCCTTGAAAATGTGCATGCCAAATTTCATCCAAATCCGTTTAACCGTTTTTGCGTGATTAAGTAACAAACATCCAAATATCCAAAATATCTTCACTTTCACACTTATAATATTTCATAGTAGCATATGACGTATACCTACTGATAAATTTATAAAGAGAAAAGATTTGATATTTTGTATTTTTGTTTGTAATGGACCAACTCAGGAAATACTAGCTGGTGTTCCTGAGTGACATAGGCGGCTTTTACTTGAGGGATTACCACGGGAACTCTGAAATTAACGCGAGCGGCACTGCGACTAGTCATTATGTCAGAAAGTAAGTATGTATCTTAGAAGCTCCAAAACTACTTAACTTAACGTAGGCATAATGTAGCAGCCAGTTAAAAAGGATTTCATGGTGTTCCCCCGGGAACTAGGTACCAAATGAATGTGGGTGGAACCGGCGAGAGTAGCGGATTACAAAAATCGGGTCATACCAACTGCAAGGGTCATTCCATGCCCCTTTTCTTTGTATTGCCGCTGAAATGCATTAAATCAAAATGAATGTACCTAATGTCATTTACCGAGGAAACCCACGCTCTTTACTAAAGTTTTCTCTGTGATGTATGTGCGTTTTTTTTATCCACACAGCACCCGCTGAATGCACTCCTATTGCCACGATATTTTTTTGTTGATTTTGTGCTGGGGCGAGTCGCGCATTTGCGACTCTCTCCATTCATTAATTACTGGGAATTTTAAGTTTTTTTTTGTATGTAGACTACACTTATGTTTTTTTGTATTTTTATTTGTTTATTTAGTTACATATTGTAAGTATATACCATCGAGGACTGAATATCAACCCCATTTAAAATCACATTGTTTAAAAGCTATGTCTAGTAGTTTTTGCGATTTACCTACGCATTCAAACAAAAAAAAATATATATTATTCATACAAATTTAGTTCGGGACTCATTGTCAGTGTTTTTTTCATTTCCAGTTAAAATAAATGGGTACCTACCTATTATCTACCTGAGTAGGTACCTACCTGCTAATCACTAAAACCTAAAATCATTGTTTATTCTGGACTACTAGGTACTATTTTTTCCAATTTACCTACGCATCCAAACAAAAAAAAACAAATAATAAAGAAATGTTTGCAAAGACAATGGAAGATCAGTTTTTGACTCATATTATCCAGAACTGAAAGCAATAAAAATTGTTAAACTTTTAAGTTTTATTTATAACTGTCCGAAAGTGCGCATAAGTAAGCCTACCCACCTAATCTTATCATAACTCGTCATTCTATGAACCGATCGCGATAAAAAACCTTTGAAGTTAAAAAAAAAGAAAATTTTTGATTCCATTATGACTTTATGTCGAAAAATAAATTAAATAATGAATCTAAATACAGTGCATATTATTTATGTATAATATAACTGCATACGAGAGAATATGATAGCTTGCGTGCGGGCAGGAACAAAGTCAAAATAATACAAAATGCCAAAATATTGTGATTATATTATGATTAAAAAATAAAAGGGTGGTGGTCATTAAATAAAAACAGCTCAATTAAAAATATTGAATAACTCATGAAAGATGTCGAAAAGGTTCAAAGAAACCTCAGAAAATCCGTCTGGGCTGCGAATTGAACAAAAATTTTGAAATTTGATGAATTTGACTTATTTAAATAATTGTAATTGTACCTACTCTTTGCCAACCTTAACCTGCTGCCTTTTTACCGGACATATAGTTGTCTATATTTTAATTGAAATTCGGAACAGAGATGGAAATGGCAGCAACTCCCGATGGATATTCTCTCGTCATATCATAATATAGTTACTTGGTCAAGGCTTGACAAAAAAAATAAAAATTCGATCGCAAGGTCCGTCGTGGGTTCTTGCCTTATTTTTAAATTTTTCTTTTAGGGTTTACATAAAGATAAAAAATATATATTGCAATTTTAACATAAAAATTTCGCAACTGGCAACAAATTCTTTTATTTGTTGGCAACCACAACTATCGATAACTTAATTTAGACCGATTGTAAGTCATTTTACTTATTTTGTGTTTGTCTACGGAGCAAGTACGTTGCACGATTGTGATAAAAAAAAATTAAGCTAAATCACTATATCCAGTGTATAACTCAATTATGTACTTGAGCTGATAATAGTAGGTATCACAGTCGATTTGAAACTTATTGTGAGCTTGAAGAAGCAAAACGTTGTGAATAAAGTGAATTTATATATATTAAAGGACACGTGGCAGTCGACGCTGTTGAAAAAAATTACCATGTCTATTACCAATTTACCAGAAGAAGTAATATACATTATCGCATCGCATTTGGATACGATGTCCGTGAAGACCCTTTACGATACAAATCGCTATTTGAGAAGTATTATCATAGAAGTCGTTAGGAAATGTGACATATCGTTTACCGCCATGCCTGCAAGGCAATTCTTACAGTCAAGCTTCTACAACAATGTTTCGGCGCAGCTGGTGGAATTCAACATGTGCGGTGTGTGGGACCTCAACAAAACCACGTTGATGCCGAGCTTGAGGACATTAAAATGCATCAAAACGTTGGACGTATCCTACACCAACATTGGAATAGACGATCTAATCGATATCCGTAAGCAATGTGATTCTATTATAGATATAACGATAGATTTCAAGTTTTCTTCAATGTATGATCCAACAATGATGTCGGAATACGAAGAATTGTTTAGTAAATTTCAAAATGTGCATTTCATCAATGATTTCATCGGCGAAAAGTTTAATTTGGCACTTCACTTCTTGAAAACATCTCGTTACAACAAATTGAAGTTTAGTCACATCACTGTAGGAGCTCCACAGTATTTAAGAATTCTCAGATTGAGCACCTCGTTGACGCGTCTCACTTTCAACGAGCTAAGTTTCATCCACTTCGGCAATAGCAAATATAACTATCACCCCTCATATCCGTCGGATCGCCTTTCATCCATAATTGAACTGTGCCAATACGCAGCGATCGGCTTTGAATATTACGATTCACCGTATAAAATCAAATTTTGCTTAATCAACGCTTCACCAATGTTCCTCGAATTTTTGAACAAATTATTCGAAGGCGAGGCCAGGATTTCCATTGAACGTTGGAACAAACGAAAAACGTGTAGACTTTGTTCCGTGAATATTGCTAACAATCATTCTGTTATTATGGCTTGGAATACGAATACGACAAAGTTTGACGATGCGTTTTACCATAATTTGACTAAACTGTTAAATATACACGTGGACACGTACAGGGGTAGCCAGAGAAGGGTTATTGGGTCATGATGTGGTATTTTTTTACCATAAACGACATCATGTTTTCTTGTTATTACATCCGCGAACCACGATGGAAATGATCGCCTTTTTTAGCTGACACTTACTTAATCAACAACTGATTTTATATTGTAATTGTATATAAATGTATAAAATTAAAAGTTCCCAATATAATCGTAAGTGTTATTTACTACGTATGTAGACGAAGAAGTACGACAAATTATATTAATTATTTTGCATCAAAACATTTGTAATGGTACCTACTTAATGGCCCATTTAATGGTAGAATAATAATTAAAAACAAATCGGCTTCAAATGTTATCTATTAATAATTATATTAATGTAAAATAATCTACTATTAAGTTTTTGTAATGTGTACAGTAACCTTGTTTTAAGTAATTATTATTGTGTTATAAGTCATCATAATCATGTTTAATCTGTTATTCCCTAAATTGTAAATAATAAACAAATTTTAAATTAAAATGTGATAATTGTAAATAAATTGTATATAATAATAATTATGAATTTGTTTTTTTTTCTTTGAAGTTTTATCCCATTTTTGTAAAGAATGTATTTCTACCACTCCCGTTAGTTGTAGGTACATGGTGTAAGGGTACATAAAGGATAATAATATTTGACCCCACATCACTAAACTTATTGTTTCAATGCGTATTTAGAACCCTAGTAACTTCGATTACGTTTGAAAAAAAATATTCTTCGGAGATTTCGATAAATAAAATTAATAATTTTTTATTTAACTTTTATTTTTATTTTTTTGCAATATAGGTACCTATTTAGAGTCTTTATATTAAAAAATCTTTCGATTGTGGTCGAAGAAATCATGCAAATTCAACATTTTATAGTACTTATGCTTAAATTAAGCTTACGGATTGTTTTTATGATTAATACAAGTACCTGTTAGAAGTAACAAAACAACTAACTAACTAAAACTAACAAAACAACGACTAACTAAAAAAAATATTGCTGAAAATTTTAAACTTAAGACGTGATACATGTCAAGTTTGTGTTCACCACAAACAGATTTAAGCACTTAATGTTAGTGCAGCTTCTTTTGCTCAAGTTGGTTTTCACTATAGAAAACCAAGGAAATTAGCGTTTTATCACGTGGTCGCGAAAAATTGAACTTTAGATTGAAATTCGCGTAGTTGATTGTGCGAAGATTCGTAATCTAGGGTTAAAGATGATATTCAGTAAAAGACAGTAGTTGTTAATGTAGGTACTACGTATGTATATTATCTATACATATGTATACCTACTTATAATTTTATAAAGCGAGAAGTTTTGATATTTTGTATTTTTGTTTGTAATGGACCAACTCAGGAAATACTAGCTAGTGTTCCTGAGTGACATAGGCGGCTTTTACTTTAGGGATTCCCACGGGAACTCTGAAATTAACGTGAGCGACACTGCGGAGGATCGACTAGTAATTATATCTTAGAAGCTCGAAAACTACTTGACTTACTCGTATGGAGCTGTTTCGCAGGTAGGCATAATGTAGCAGCCAGTTAAAAAAGGATTTCATGGTGTTCCCGCGGGAACTAGGTATCAAATGAAAATGGGTGGAACTGGAGGGAATAGCGGGTTATGAAAATCGGGTCATATCAACTGCAAGGGTCATTCCATGCCCCTTTTCTTTGTATTGCCGCTGAAATGCATTAAATCAAAATAAATGTACCTAATGTCATTTACCGAGGAAACCCACGCTCTTTACTAAAGTTTTCTCTGTGATGTATTAGTTGTTTTTTTAATGTAGGTACTTTTTTTTCCACACAGCACCCGCTGAATGCACTCCTATTGCCACGATATTTTCTTGTTGATTTTGTGCTGGGGCGAGTCGCGCATTTGCGACTCTCTCCATTCATTAATTACTGGAAATTTTAAGTTTTTTTTTGTATGTAGACTACATTTATGTTTTTTGGTTTTTTATTTGTTTATCTAGTTACATATTGTGAGCATATACCATCGAGGGCTGAATATATACCCCTTTTAAAATCACACTTTGTTTAAAAGCTATGTGAAGTAGTTTTTGCGATTTAGCTTCGCATTCAAACAAAAAAAAATTATATTATTCATACAAATTTAGTTCGAGACTCATTGTCAGAGTTTTTTTTTATTTATAGTTAAAATTAATGGGTACCTATTATCTATTATCTACTTGAGTAGGTGCCTGGTAATCACTGCCTGCTAATCACTAAAACATAAAATCATTGTTTTTTCTGGACTACTAGGTACTATTTTTCCAATTTACCTACGCATCCAAACAAAGGAACAAATAATAAAGAAAAGTTTACAAAGATAATGGAAGTTCTGAAAGCAATATTGAAGTTACTGTTTCTGCACTAAATGTTTCTTTTTTTTTATATTGACTGTGAAGAGTATGCGATAATAATTTATAGCCTCTTTTATTACGTCCAGTCGTTTTGTTATTTTATTCCTTACTCTATATTCTTGGTAGATGCATTTAAGTATAAAAAACAGTTGTCTAAATTGAGAAAATAAAGTTTATTCTATTCTATTCTATATAGATAGAGCAGATAGTAAGAACTTAAGCAATTGATTGAGATTAGCAGAAATATAGATTTGACAATAATTTAGCGTAAAAAATAAAAGGGGGGTGGTCATTAAATAAAAACAGCTCAATTAAAAATATTGAATAACTAACGACAGATGTAAAAGTTGTTATCGAAAAGGTTCAAAGAAACCTCAGAAAATCCATCTGGGCTGCGAATTGAACAAAAATTTTGAAATTTGATGAATTTGACTTATTTAAATTGTGTTAGATATGTAAATAATTGTACCTACTCTTTGCCAACCTTAACCTGCTGCCTTTTTACCAGACATATAGTTCTCTATATTTTAATTGAAATTCGGAACAGAGATGGAAATGGCAGCAACTCCCGATGGATATTCTCTCGTCATATCATAATATAGGTACTTGGTCAAGGCTTGACAAAAAAAAATCAATCACAAGGTCCGTCGTGGGTTCTTGACTTATTTTTAAATTTTTCTTTTAGGGTTTACATAAAGATAAAAAAATATATATATTGCAATTTAAACATAAAAATTTCGCAACTGGCAACAAATTCTTTTATTTGTTGGCAACCACAACTATCGATAACTTAATTTAGACCGATTGTAAGTCATTTTACTTATTTTGTGTTTGTCTCCGGAGCAAGTACGTTGCGCGATTGTGATAAAAAAAATTAAGCTAAATCACTGTATCCAGTGTATAACTCAATTATGTACTTGAGCTGATAATAGTAGGTATCACAGTCTATCTGAAACTTATTGTGAGCTTGAAGAAGCAAAACGTGGTAAATAAAGTGAATTTATATATATATATATGAACACGTGGCAGTCGACGCTGTTGAAAAAAATTACCATGTCTATTACCAATTTACCAGAAGAAATAATACACATTATTGCATCGCATTTGGATACGATGTCCGTGAAGACCCTTTACGATACCAATCGCTATTTGAGAAGTATTATCATAGAAGTCGTTAGGAAATGTGACATATCGTTTACCGCCATGCCTGCTAGGCAATTCTTACAGTCAAGCTTCTACAACAATGTTTCGGCGCAGCTGGTGGAATTCAACATGTGCGGTGTGTGGGATCTCAACAAAACCACGTTGATGCCGGGCTTGAGGATATTAAAATGCATCAAAACGTTAGACGTATCCTACACCAACATTGGAATTGACGATCTAATCGATATCCGTAAACAATGTGATTCTATTATAGATATAACGATAGATTTCAAGTTTTCTTCAATGTATGATCCAACAATGATGTCGGAATACGAAGAATTGTTTAGTAAATTTCAAAATGTGCATTTCATCAATGATTTCATCGGCGAAAAGTTTAATTTGGCACTTCACTTCTTGAAAACATCCCGTTACAACAAATTGAAGTTTAGTCACATCACTGTATTAGGAGCCCGACAGTATTTAAGAATTCGCAGATTGAGCACCTCGTTGACGCGTCTCACTTTCAACGAGCTAAGTTTCATCCACTTCGGCAATGGCAAATATAACTATCATCCCTCTAATCCGTCGGATCGCCTTTCATCCATAATTGAACTGTGCCAATACGCAGCGATCGGCTTTGAATATTACGATTCACCGTATAAAATCAAATTTTGCTTAATCAACGCTTCACCAATGTTCCTCGAATTTTTGAACAAATTATTCGAAGGCGAGGCCAGGATTTCTATTGAACGTTGGAACAAACGAAAAACGTGTAGACTTTGTTCCGTGAATATTGCTAACAATCATTCTTTTATTATGGCTTGGAATATGAACACGACAAAGTTTGACGATGCGTTTTACCATAATTTGACTAAACTGTTAAATATACACGTGGACACGTACAGGGGTAGCCAGAGAAGGGTTATTGGGTCATGATGTGGTATTTTTTTACAGTAAACGACGTCATGTTTTCTTGTTATTACATCCGCGAACCACGATGGAAATGATCGCCTTTTTTTAGCCGACACTTACTTAATCTATATTTATTAAATTTGCAAAACCCTCAACAATTGATTCTATATTGTAATTGTAAATAAATGTAAAAAATTAAAAGTTTCTAATATAATTGTAAGTGTTATTTACTACGTATGTAGACGACGAAGTACGACAAATTATATTAATTATTTTGCATCGAAACATTTGTAATGGTACCTACGTAATGGCCCATTTAATGTTAGAATAATAATTAAAAACAAATCGGCTTCAAATGTTATCTATTAATAATTATATTAATGTAAATTAATCTACTATTAAGTTTTTGTATTGTGTACAGTAACCTTATTATTATTATTGTGTTTATTATTATTATTATTATTATTATTGTGTTATAAGTCATCATAATCATGTTTAGTCTGTTAATACCTAAATTGTAAATAATAAATAAATTTTACCCATCACATGCATTTCTCATTTCTAGTAGCCTGTCACTATGTCATTGTGAGTAAAATAAAGAGTTTACCGTCGCTTGGGGCGCTCCTCCCGCCTCATAGATCACAATTGTTTTAATCGCGGCGCAGTTAAAACGTAGTGGTTATATACTCTTTGGCGCAGTCGTCGAAAGGACTACACGCGCCTGTCGTCGAAAAGGTTACGCGGGACGCTTAACGCGACATAATATTTCTTCGACTTTCACTCCATATTGTCGAATTAAGTTTGTAATATTGTTTTTTTTTATATAAAATGAGTCGTAGACCGTTACCACAAAATATAATACTCGAAGAATTACTAAGAGAAGATGCAGAAGAGAGATTAAATAGCTATTTTAAAGGGCGCAATAAAGTAATGAAGTGGCAAAAATCTAACAATAACAGAGTGCAGCGTCAAGCTAAAAATATTCTTACTGAAGATGCGGGTACTCGTAGGAATGGTGTTCCCACACCATTCCTACGTATACGTGACAACATTTATGCAAGCCTGGAGTTTATTTATTTCGGAGAACATTATTGAAAAAATTGTTACACACACCAACGAACTTATTCAAAAAAAAGCGCCATCGCATGACAGTGACTTTACGTGACTGCAATCAGACAGATGCGGTGGGAATTCTTGTTTCTTTTTCATAATTTTAATTACTTTTTTTGAAAAAATATACTATAAAGACAATGATAATATATTTGTGTACCAAAAAATAAACGATTATTAAGTAATTAGTGCTTTATTTCTCTGATTGATATCATAGGTCTTTTCGGTTACGCGCGCCCGCTCCCGTCACAAATAACCGCGCGCCCGCTTGAAGGTTAATGGTAGATTTGGCAATAAGTAAAAATTCAATAAAAAATAGCCTTATTGTTAAGTAGGTACCATAATTTAAACTACCTAATGTTATAAAGAGGGATGATTGATTTTTTGTTTGTTTGTTACGATTTAACTCAAAAACTACTGGACTGATTTAAAAAATTCTTTAACTACTGGAATGTCACTTTATCCCTGAGTATTAACATAAGCTACATAATTATATTGTAACCAAGAATTCCAGAAGGAACTCCGAAATCACCACCGGAGAAACCGCGGGGAACAGCTATAGTTATTTGCTTATATTTATAAAAATATATATTATTATATTTATTGATTTTCGTTATTGTTATTTATTTACTTATTATTATAATCTTAAGTTTGCCTCAATTGTGGAAGTGGCTTCCTTAGCGTAGACCAATTTTTATCTTAGCCCAACTCGTAGAGTATAATATACTGAACAGAAGCCTGCCTACATACATTCACTTAAACACACAGTCATATACATAAACACACACTCACACACACAAACATACACACGCAAAAAACCCTCATACACACAATACATTTATATATCAATTATCTCTATATTTAGTCCTTTTAGTCTTTCTTGTAGTTCTTTTTTAGTCTTAGTTTATAACAGTTTTTAGTTTTTAATAGTATTATTTTTATTTATTTTTTCGTTTTTTCTGTAGGTTGCACACCCCTTCCCTTTTATCTCTCTGTCTCTGTTAACTGTCAGAGAATGCCGCAAGGCATTAAGTTCGCCATTTGTACTATTTTGTGCAGGAAGAATAAATAAATAAATAAATAAAATAAATACATTCTTGCCCGCTAACACTGTTTCTGGGGTTTAGTTTGGATCTGCTGTTGATTAATTTATTTTAGTTGTAGTTTTGCCTATGGAACAGTGGGACTACAAGTATGTCAAATACTTAAAAATAGGTCTCAAAAACACAAAATATTTATTAGGTGCTTTTAACCTAATAAATATTTTGATTTTGATTATTATAGAAGCTCTACGAACTCAATATCTAGATTTTGTTCCTCCCGGTAGCGTGGTAGTCTAAGGAGTCCAACTTGGACTGTCCAAGGCTCTAGTGGAGTCTATAAAACCTCCGTGAAGTCTTCCCGCTTTCCTTGATTTTTTCTATTAGATGTATCATTACATGAATGTAATCAATTCTTGAAAACCTTTTCCTTATTCTTTTTATCTCTGAAAGCAACATTGAAAAAAGTTCAGAAACAATACCTGTTGCCAACCATTAAGTACTGGCTATTTATAATTTGTATTATTTTTAATTTTTATATACAGAATGTCATAATTTTTAAGTTGCTTGCTGACATAAGCCCCTTGTAATCCTATTAGTTTTTCCCTATTAAAATTTTGATAATATTTTTATAAAGCCCTTTGATTTTATAAAGTCCTCATAGCTCCCTCGGCTACAATACCTTTTCTGCACTTCTTGTTTCGATACTAACAGTCGAGAGTTCCCTATAATTTGTAGACTCTTTTATTACGTCCAGTCGTTTTGTTATTTTATTGCCTGATATAATATAGATAGAGCATAGAAGACGGATATAGATATAGATACAACGGATATAGATATAGATACAACGGATATAGATATAGATACAACGGATATAGATGTATATATAGACGGATATACACAAGACGGACTAAAAAGAATTTAGTCAACATGCCCATTGTTGAAAAACTTTTCCTTATACTTTATAATTCTGAAAGCAATATTGAAGTTACTGTTTCTGCACTTAATGTTTCTTTTTGTTTTGATATTGACTGTGAAGAGTTTGCGATAATTTATAGCCTCTTTTATTACGTCCAGTCGTTTTGTAATTTTATTCCCTACTCTATATTCTTGGTAGATGCATTTAAGTATAAAAAACAGTTGTGTAAATTGAGCAAATAAAGTTTATTCTATTCTATTCTATTCTATATAGATAGAGCAGATAGTTAGAGCTTAAGCAATTGATTGAGATTAGCAGAAATATAGATTTGACAATTGTTGATAAGTGTAATGAAACGTTAAAGTTATTAGTCTATGTGCACTGGCAACATTCTCTCTCTCTTACCTCTGAAGCTTAACGAGTGCGTGTACGCTGTAATTTTGTGTGAATATAATTAAATAAAAACCATCCGATCAGTATCAATATTTTATTACAATATTAAAACCAACCTGAAAGAAAACAACAATAATATAGCGTAAAAAATAAAAGGGGGGTGGTCATTAAATAAAAACAGCTCATTTAAAAATATTGAATAACTAACGAAAGATGTAAAAGTTGTTATCGATAAGGTTCAAAGAAACCTCAGAAAATCCGTTTGGGCTGCGAATTAAACAAAAATTTTGAAATTTGATAAATTTGACTTATTTAAATAATTGTAATTATACCTACTCTTGGAAATTGCTAAATACGTGTGGCGCAACCCTGATCTGTTCACTACGCACGCGGGTGTCCATGAACACAACACGCGGCGGCGGAATGATCTCCGTCCCCCCTCCACACGGCTGGCTAAGTCTAATCGTTGCCTTCACACGATCGGTCCTAAAGTTTACAACAAAATTGAGTCCGATATAAAGGAATCCGCAAGCTACCGCGTTTTTACTAACAAGCTAAAGCAAAAGCTTATAGCATGCTCGCTATACTCAGTTAACGAATTCTTCAATTTATCGCAGCTTGTTCCTTAGCCTGGTTTGCAAATGACATCACACACGTAATGATGTGCAAGCGAGACATACAGACTACATTAATGGATATTGCGTAAAAATGACATTATATTGAATGGTATGAATATAAATTTATTGTAATTTATTGTAATGTATAATAATTAATTTATATATAATGAATAATTTATATAATGAATAATAATATATTGAATACTTATATTGTGTATAATGAATAATTATACTGCGACGTTGCATCCTCGAGATTTATTAGAGATGTTTTACTATGTAGTCCATTCTTCAATGTACTGGCATCGCACACAATTATTTAGAGCTATAAAGGAGAATCAAAAATAAAAAGATATTCAATTGACTACTGTGTACCCCTCCTCCCCGCCCCACCCGGCGTAGCGCCTGCGTTGCCGCACGCCGCCGTGCCAGCTCATTCGTTTTTTGTGTGCCGGCATCGCCGCTACTAAATAGGTTTTTTGTAATCTTGAGCTAAAATACTTTTTATTCTACCTACAAAAAATAATAAAATAATGTGAAGTTAAAGGTTAACTATGGGTAAACGTACAAACAAAGAGAAAGAAGCGAATATCTCAAAACGACTACAGCGCATTGAGCTTTACCTTCGTCGGTCCCTGTGCATCAGACATGCGATGGTAAGTCGTTGTTTACTCACCTTTAGGTGTCACATTATTATAATTCAATTAATAAACAAATAAATGGAAAGCTTTGATAATATGCATTCATCGTAAAATTACCCACCTTTGTGTGTTCTTGAACCATCGTTTTAACGAGTATAGCCATAATAAAAGCACAGCTAATGTAACATTGCTAGCATACCCACTTTTTATTTCATTTTATGCTTTATTATGCTTTTATTTACGTATGTGTCGTATATACAGACTTTGTGGTTAATGATTGATTGTTGACATTATCTATGTTGTATTTTGCATTGTGTCTTTTGTACGAAAACCTAGATACACATACTACTTGCTTCTATTTACGTGCCTGTTATTTATGTACTGCTATTATTTACGTGATCATGGTTGATAACAAGATACTCTGACGAAAGAATGGAATATGGCTATTTTTCCTGATGCAATCATGGCTAAGCTATACATACTACTTGACGTGTTCATGATAGATAGCTTCATCCGTCTCGTGTCGTAACGTGATTACGCCCATAGACGTTAAAATATTAGAGTGCCTCAACAGCTTGTGCACTACATTTCCAGGATCGTGTCGACTCTAAGCTATACTACTTGACGTGTTCATGATAGATAGCTTCATCCGTCTCGCGTCGTAACGTGCTTACGTCCAAAGACGTTAAAATATTCGAGTGCCTCAACAGCTTGCGCACTACATTTCCAGGATCATGTCGACTCTAAGCTATACTACTTGACGTGTTCATGATAGATAGCTTCATCCGTCTCGCGTCGTAACGTGCTTACGCCCAAAGACGTTAAAATATTCGAGTGCCTCAACAGCTTGTGCACTACATTTCCAGGATCGTGTCGACTCTAAGCTATACTACTTGACGTGTTCATGATAGATAGCTTCATCCGTCTCGCGTCGTAACGTGCTTACGCCCAAAGACGTTAAAATATTCGAGTGCCTCAACAGCTTGTGCACTACATTTCCAGGATCGTGTCGACTCTAAGCTATACTACTTGACGTGTTCATGATAGATAGCTTCATCTGTCTCGTGTAGTAACGTGATTACGCCCAAAGACGTTAAAATATTTGAGTGCCTCAACAGTTTGTGCACTATATTACCAGGCTCTCGCGATCGAAATGAGCACCGCTTAAAGTCCAGATCACCCTTAAAGTACCTTCCAAGGTCAACTTCATGTCGCGGTGATTAAACAAGTGCACCCTTACACGAACGATCTGGTTCGAGATTTCTTTCCATAGAAGAGAACTGGGCCTTCGGAGATGAAAACCGAAGTGAACAGCGAAAGGTTCACTCCCTGAAATAACTCAGAAGGAGATGACAGTGCTACTAGCAACTGAACAACCAGACGCAAGCACTAGTATGGTAATTGAGGATACCTTACCTCGAAAAATCCTAAAATCCCTTGGTGATCAAAGAAGTGTTTGGCCATTCCCGAAAAAATCTCTAAACGTTGGGGATGGCTTCTAGTAGACGGCCTTACATAAGAAGAAAAACAGGATTTGCTATATAAAAGACAAAAAATTCATTATTATACGTAACGAACGTATAACGTCAGTAACGACCAAACCATACAAACCGTAATAACTGAGGTAGTATCCCACGCAAGTAGATTATATCGTCTACATCTACTAAAAAGCAATTCGTGTATATATATATACATTAGCTGTGTCCCGCGGTTTCAACCGCGTTAATTTAAGAAAAATTCTTTACTGATGCAAAATATATTCCATAACTACATGATTTTTGCGTAACTTTAACCGTTCAAGTAGCGTAACGGAATATTTTTTCCGTTCTTTGTAACATTTTTCATTGCTGCTCCGCTCTTATTGATCTTAGCGGGATCATATTATGTATTTGTATAGCTTTTCTCGATAAATGGGCTATCTAACACTGAAAAAATGTTTCAAATAGGACCAGTAGTTGCTGAGATTGGCGCGTTCAAGCACACAAACAAACTCTTCAGTTTTATAATAATTATTAGTATGGAATCTGTGGTATAGATACATATTATACTTATAATCTGAATCTCGGACGCGACTCCAAAGATTTTCATGAAATTTAGTATGCAGGGTTGTTTTATCTGTGTTTTCAGGCAATGAAAAATGAGTGTTTGGTACTGCTTTTTCTACTTAACGACAGATAGCACTATGAGCGAAGCTCGGTCACCTAGATATTTTTAGTATGTGGCAATCAATTATAGATGATTTAGTCATTTTAGATGTAGTTGTTATATACCTAATTATGTAAGGAGCTTTAAAATTCCTTTTGATCGCACTGTATTCCAGTTTACGGTCCCCGAATATAACACTTAAGCTCTACTAAAAGTTACCACCTAAATATTGCAATATCTAATCCACTAAGTTATACAGTCATTGCAGTGCAGTCTTGACAATTTTTCAACACTCAAAAGTTCACTTTATTCTTAACTAGCTGTCCCGCGCGGTTTCAACCGTGATCGTTTTGGAGTTCCCGCGGCAATTCCGGATTAAAATATAGCCTATGTTACTCAAGAATAATGTAGCTTTCTAATGGTGAAAGAATTTTTGAAATCGGTCCAGTAGTTTTTGAGTTAAATCGTAACAAACAAACCAAAAATCAAATCTTTCCTCGTTATAATATTAGTATAGACTAGCTGTTCCCTGCGGTTTCACCCGCGTTGGTTTCACAGACCTCGCGGGAATTCCGGAATAAAGGGTGCCCTGTGTGTTATTCTGATGTATAAGCTATGTTAATGTGAATTTCATTATAATCCATTCAGTGGTATTTGCGTGAAAGAGTTGCAAACACACACTCTCGCTTTTTTAATATTGGTAAGAATTTCAAACGAGTTAACGAGAGTTAACGAGTTTATCAAGTCAAATCAGTTCAAAATGGAAGACCTACGGACTATTCGGTTTAAAGATCTTTATTATACTCATTAAGACACATGCCACTTACATGAGTACATTAATAAAATTTAAAATCAGTCACACAGAACAAAATAATCAACATAGTGTAGGGTAGGTAAGTTACAAGTTAGCTGCGAGGAGACAATATTTCAAGTGCTGACAATATAAGGCGGTGGTCCAAGTTATAAAAGGTCTTGTTTTTTAATGTGGTCTAACAATTTTTTTTGAAGATTCTAAGCTACTATTACGATACTTGTGTTTTAAAAACCGCTTATGGCGACCATAGACCTAAAAGAAGCATATTTTTTGGTTTTCAAACAGAAAAATACTGCCATTAGACAAACAATCCAAGCTGTTAGAGAGAGTTTTAAACAGTTTTAAAATCATGCCAGGCAGGTACTTCCATTGAATCAGTTTTTTCATGGTGGATTAATAATAAAATATTAGGCATTCAAAAAACAAAACTCGTAAGAACCGTTAACGCTTTGGAAATATTCTCCGCTGCCTCTCCAACAGGTTGGGGTGTACCTATCGTGCATCGGTGAACATCGGTTTATGGTCTAATGTGCTTTGCAAAGTTTCCGACAGATCAGGAGACGCGAGGGAAGACTTCTTTTGATCTTCACATCGCGTCGTACATAAATTTAGGAAACAACCGCGAAGCCGATGTGGAGTCTTGACATAGTATATTGACTGATACTTTATTTATTTACAGTAAATGTACTTTTTTCCGTTCAAAATTTTTTAAAGGTGTTAAAAAACCTTTGTCGGATACCGAGTGGAGTTTGACTCATTCAGTCTTTAAATTGATCATCGATATTAATTTTGCTTTGCTTCCAAAGCCAAAGAAAAGCCCACTTTATTTATCTCGGCATATCTACAGACGTTTTAACGCACTCATGGTAGATTGGAGTATCTAGTACTTCCGTTACGATTTTTTTTCCCTCTCTTCTCTCTCTTCAAATGCTTAAAAAAAAAAAAAAAAAATAAGCTACCGATAGAGCATCAGGCACAATGATAGTTTTAAACCGGCCAAGTAAACCTTGGTTACGCCTCTTCCTGAAATAATATTGATTGCTTTATCGCTGATATACCTATATCTTTAAATTTTTCAATATAACAAATTAGTACCCAAAAGAGAGCCTTCCGCTCGAAAAACTAACCAAGAAACGAATAGCTCTACTTGCGTTGTCGACTGCACAACGTGCAGAGACGCTGTCCTTGATCTGCTTAACCAACTGAAAGTTAATACCTCTAATGAAAAAAAAAAAAAAAAAACTTATTAAATACAGAAAATTATTGACCACGAAACGACCTATTCACAATGCTTTAACTCACAATGCCTTAACTTTATCCCACTGTATCCCATAAATGAGGATAGACTCTTTGCAGAAGCAGCTTACAATAATGACTCTGATTAATAAACATTTATATAAATACAAGATAAACAAAATATATAAATATTTTGTAAAATTATTCGTACAAGTCTAATTATATTTTTTCTCTACTCGTGTTCGCTGATTTAACTTGGTTTATCATCGTTCTTCTTTCCCTATCTTTTACCTATTTCATGGTGAGCGCTAAACATCTACATAGTAAAACATCTCTAATAAATCTCGAGGATGCAACGTCGCAGTATAATTGATGGTTAAACAAACTTACCTAGTGATGTTTGACCATAATTATACGAGACGTTGCATCCGAAGAGATTTATTACCCTCCCAGCCCATAGGTTTCGTTAAAAACTTATACATCTATAAGTATTAACGTTACCCCATGCCATGAAATAGGTGCTCTGAAAAAATGAGCTGGCACGGCGGCGTGCGGCAACGCAGGCGCTACGCCGGGTGGGGCGGGGAGGAGGGGTACACAGTAGTCAATTGAATATCTTTTTATTTTTGATTCTCCTTTATAGCTCTAAATAATTGTGTGCGATGCCAGTACATTGAAGAATGGACTACATAGTAAAACATCTCTAATAAATCTCTTCGGATGCAACGTCTCGTATAATTATGGTCAAACATCACTAGGTAAGTTTGTTTAACCATCAATGATACTACTAAATAGATTTGTATCAAAATTATGATTGCAACTGCTTAATTAATGAACAGGTACACACATATTCTATAAATAACTATAATTATGATAGTGTACCTACTTATCGTAATGTAACCTAAGAAAAGTTGACGTGTAAAAGTATTATATTTTACCAAATTGAATAAATAAATAAATTTGGCAACCTTAACCTGCTGCCTTTTTACCAGACATATAGTTCTCTATATTTTAATTAAAATTCGGAACAGAGATGGAAATGGCAGCAACTCCCGATGGATATTCTCTCGTCATATCATAATATAGGTACTTGGTCAAAGCTTGACAAAAAAAAAAAACGATCACAAGGTCCGTCGTGGGTTCTTGCCTTATTTTTTAATTTTTCTTTTAGGGTTTACATAAAGATAAAAAAATATATATTGCAATTTTAACATAAAAATTTCGCAACTGGCAACAAAATCTTTTATTTGTTGGCAACCACAACTATCGATAACTTAATTTAGACCGATTGTAAGTCATTTTACTTATTTTATTTTATTGTCTACGGAGCAAGTACGTTGCACGATTGTGATAAAAAAAAATTAAGCTAAATCACTATATCCAGTGTATAACTCAATTATGTACTTGAGCTGATAATAGTAGGTATCACAGTCGATTTGAAACTTATTGTGAGCTTGAAGAAGCAAAACGTTGTGAATAAAGTGAATTTATATATATTAAAGAACACGTGGCAGTCGACGCTGTTGAAAAAAATTACCATGTCTATTACCAATTTACCAGAAGAAGTAATATACATTATCGCATCGCATTTGGATACGATGTCCGTGAAGACCCTTTACGATATAAATCGCTATTTGAGAAGTATTATCAAAGAAGTCGTTAGGAAATGTGACATATCGTTTACCGCCATGCCTGCTAGGCAATTCTTACAGTCAAGCTTCTACAACAATGTTTCGGCGCAGCTGGTGGAATTCAACATGTGCGGTGTGTGGGACCTCAACAAAACCACGTTGATGCCGAGCTTGAGGACATTAAAATGCATCAAAACGTTGGACGTATCCTACACCAACATTGGAATAGACGATCTTATCGATATCCGTAAACAATGTGATTCTATTATAGATATAACGATAGATTTCAAGTTTTCTTCAATGTATGATCAAACAATGATGTCGGAATACGAAGACTTGTTTAGTAAATTTCAAAATGTGCATTTCATCAATGATTTCATCGGCGAAAAGTTTAATTTGGCTCTTCACTTCTTGAAAACATCCCGTTACAACAAATTGAAGTTTAGTCACATCACTGTAGGAGCCCGACAGTATTTGAGAATTCGCAAATTGAGCACCTCGTTGACGCGTCTCACTTTCAACGAGCTAAGTTTCATCCACTTCGGCAATAGCAAATATAACTATCACCCCTCATATCCGTCGGATCGCCTTTCATCCATAATTGAACTGTGCCAATACGCAGCGATCGGCTTTGAATATTACGATTCACCGTATAAAATCAAATTTTGCTTAATCAACGCTTCACCAATGTTCCTCGAATTTTTGAACAAATTATTCGAAGGCGAGGCCAGGATTTCCATTGAACGTTGGAACAAACGAAAAACGTGTAGACTTTGTTCCGTGAATATTGCTAACAATCATTCTTTTATTATGGCTTGGAATATGAACACGACAAAGTTTGACGATGCGTTTTACCATAATTTGATTAAACTGTTAAATATACACGTGGACACGTACAGGGGTAGCCAGAGAAGGGTTATTGGGTCATGATGTGGTATTTTTTTACAGTAAACGACGTCATGTTTTCTTGTTATTACATCCGCGAACCACGGTGGAAATGATCGCCTTTTTTAGCTGACACTTACTTAATCAACAACTGATTTTATATTGTAATTGTAAATAAATGTATAAAATTAAAAGTTCCCAATATAATCGTAAGTGTTATTTACTACGTATGTAGACGAAGAAGTACGACAAATTATATTAATTATTTTGCATCAAAACATTTGTAATGGTACCTACGTAATGGCCCATTTAATGTTAGAATAATAGTTAAAAAAAAATCGGCTTCAAATGTTATCTATTATTATTTATATTAATGTAAATTAATCTACTATTAAGTTTTTGTAATGTGTACAGTAACCTTGTTGTTTTAAGTCATTATTATTGTATTAGTCATCATAATCATGTTAAGTCTGTTATTACCTAAATTGTAAATAATAAATAAATTTAAAATTAAAATGTGATAATTGTAAATAAATTGTATATAATAATAATGATGAACTTTATGTTTTATTTTTTTTTTCTTTGAAGTTTTATCTCATTTTTGTAAAGAATGTTTTTCAACCACTCCCGTTAACTGTAGGAACATGGTGTAAGGGTACATAAAGGATAATAATATTTGACCCCAGATCACTAAACTTATTTTTTCAATGCGTATTAAGAACCCTAGTAATTTCGATTACGTTTGAAAAAAATTATTCTTCGAAGATTTCGATAATTAAAATAAGTAAAAAAAAAATATTTAACTTTCTTTTAATTTTTTTGCAATATAGGTACCTATTTAGTGTCTTTACATTATTATAAAAGACATAAATTAAATATATTAAATCGCCTTTTAGTGTGGTCGTAGAAATCATGCAAAATGAACATTTTATAGTGCGGATTAACTTACGGATTTTTTTTATGATTAATTTATATTAAAAAAAAAAAAGTGAAAATTTTAAACTTAAGACGTGATACAATACGTCAAGTTTATGTTCACCGCAAACATATACCTAAAAAAAGACAGTAGTAATTAATGTATATGAATTATCTACTAGCTGTGCCCCGCGGTTTCAGCCGCGGTAATTTCAGAGTTCTCACGGGAATTCCGGAATAAAAAGTACTCTATGTCCTTCTCTGTACCCTTGAAAATGTGCATGCCAAATTTCATCCAAATCCGTTTAACCGTTTTTGCGTGATTAAGTAACAAACATCCAAATATCCAAATATCTTCACTTTCACACTTATAATATTACATAGTAGCATATGACGTATACCTACTGATAAATTTATAAAGAGAAAAGATTTGATATTTTGTATTTTTGTTTGTAATGGACCAACTCAGGAAATACTAGCTGGTGTTCCTGAGTGACATAGGCGGCTTTTACTTTAGGGATTCCCACGGGAACTCTGAAATTAACGCGAGCGGCACTGCGGAGGATCGACTAGTAATTATGTCAGAAAGTAAGTATGTATCTTAGAAGCTCCAAAACTACTTAACTTAACGTAGGCATAATGTAGCAGCTAGTTAAAAAGGATTTCATGGTGTTCCCCCGGGAACTAGGTACCAAATGAATGTGGGTGGAACCGGCGAGAGTAGCGGGTTACAAAAATCGGGTCATACCAACTGCAAGGGTCATTCCATGCCCCTTTTCTTTGTATTGCCGCTGAAATGCATTAAATCAAAATGAATGTACCTAATGTCATTTACCGAGGAAACCCACGCTCTTTACTAAAGTTTTCTCTGTGATGTATGTGCGTTTTTTTTTATCCACACAGCACCCGCTGAATGCACTCCTATTGCCACGATATTTTTTTGTTGATTTTGTGCTGGGGCGAGTCGCGCATTTGCGACTCTCTCCATTCATTAATTACTGGGAATTTTAAGTTTTTTTTTGTATGTAGACTACACTTATGTTTTTTTGTATTTTTATTTGTTTATTTAGTTACATATTGTAAGTATATACCATCGAGGACTGAATATCAACCCCATTTAAAATCACATTGTTTAAAAGCTATGTCTAGTAGTTTTTGCGATTTACCTACGCATTCAAACAAAAAAAAATATATATTATTCATACAAATTTAG
This sequence comes from Zygaena filipendulae, assembly GCA_907165275.2. Lineage (NCBI taxonomy): Eukaryota > Metazoa > Arthropoda > Insecta > Lepidoptera > Zygaenidae > Zygaena > Zygaena filipendulae. The sequence continues at coordinate 11,855,463 of OU015663.1, forward strand.
TTCGGGACTCATTGTCAGTGTTTTTTTCATTTCCAGTTAAAATAAATGGGTACCTACCTATTATCTACCTGAGTAGGTACCTACCTGCTAATCACTAAAACCTAAAATCATTGTTTATTCTGGACTACTAGGTACTATTTTTTCCAATTTACCTACGCATCCAAACAAAAAAAAAACAAATAATAAAGAAATGTTTGCAAAGACAATGGAAGATCAGTTTTTGACTCATATTATCCAGAACTGAAAGCAATAAAAATTGTTAAACTTTTAAGTTTTATTTATAACTGTCCGAAAGTGCGCATAAGTAAGCCTACCCACCTAATCTTATCATAACTCGTCATTCTATGAACCGATCGCGATAACAAACCTTTGAAGTTAAAAAAAAAGAAAATTTTCGATTCCATTATGACTTTATGTCGAAAAATAAATTAAATAATGAATCTAAATACAGTGCATATTATTTATGTATAATATAACTGCATACGAGAGAATATGATAGCTTGCGTGCGGGCAGGAACAAAGTCAAAATAATACAAAATGCCAAAATATTGTGATTATATTATGATTAAAAAATAAAAGGGTGGTGGTCATTAAATAAAAACAGCTCAATTAAAAATATTGAATAACTCATGAAAGATGTCGAAAAGGTTCAAAGAAACCTCAGAAAATCCGTCTGGGCTGCGAATTGAACAAAAATTTTGAAATTTGATGAATTTGACTTATTTAAATAATTGTAATTGTACCTACTCTTTGCCAACCTTAACCTGCTGCCTTTTTACCAGACATATAGTTTTCTATATTTTAATTGAAATTCGGAACAGAGATGGAAATGGCAGCAACTCTCGATGGATATTCTCTCGTCATATCATAATATAGGTACTTGGTCAAGGTTTGACAAAAAAAAAATTCGATCACAAGGTCCGTCGTGGGTTCTTGCCTTATTTTTTAATTTTTCTTTTAGGGTTTACATAAAGATAAAAAATATATATTGCAATTTTAACATAAAAATTTCGCAACTGGCAACAAATTCTTTTATTTGTTGGCAACCACAACTATCGATAACTTAATTTAGACCGATTGTAAGTCATTTTACTTATTTTGTGTTTGTCTACGGAGCAAGTACGTTGCACGATTGTGATAAAAAAAAATTAAGCTAAATCACTATATCCAGTGTATAACTCAATTATGTACTTGAGCTGATAATAGTAGGTATCACAGTCGATTTGAAACTTATTGTGAGCTTGAAGAAGCAAAACGTTGTGAATAAAGTGAATTTATATATATTAAAGAACACGTGGCAGTCGACGCTGTTGAAAAAAATTACCATGTCTATTACCAATTTACCAGAAGAAGTAATATACATTATCGCATCGCATTTGGATACGATGTCCGTGAAGACCCTTTACGATACAAATCGCTATTTGAGAAGTATTATCATAGAAGTCGTTAGGAAATGTGACATATCGTTTACCGCCATGCCTGCAAGGCAATTCTTACAGTCAAGCTTCTACAACAATGTTTCGGCGCAGCTGGTGGAATTCAACATGTGCGGTGTGTGGGACCTCAACAAAACCACGTTGATGCCGAGCTTGAGGACATTAAAATGCATCAAAACGTTGGACGTATCCTACACCAACATTGGAATAGACGATCTAATCGATATCCGTAAACAATGTGATTCTATTATAGATATAACGATAGATTTCAAGTTTTCTTCAATGTATGATCCAACAATGATGTCGGAATACGAAGAATTGTTTAGTAAATTTCAAAATGTGCATTTCATCAATGATTTCATCGGCGAAAAGTTTAATTTGGCGCTTCACTTCTTGAAAACATCTCGTTACAACAAATTGAAGTTTAGTCACATCACTGTAGGAGCTCCACAGTATTTAAGAATTCTCAGATTGAGCACCTCGTTGACGCGTCTCACTTTCAACGAGCTAAGTTTCATCCACTTCGGCAATAGCAAATATAACTATCACCCCTCATATCCGTCGGATCGCCTTTCATCCATAATTGAACTGTGCCAATACGCAGCGATCGGCTTTGAATATTACGATTCACCGTATAAAATCAAATTTTGCTTAATCAACGCTTCACCAATGTTCCTCGAATTTTTGAACAAATTATTCGAAGGCGAGGCCAGGATTTCCATTGAACGTTGGAACAAACGAAAAACGTGTAGACTTTGTTCCGTGAATATTGCTAACAATCATTCTGTTATTATGGCTTGGAATACGAATACGACAAAGTTTGACGATGCGTTTTACCATAATTTGACTAAACTGTTAAATATACACGTGGACACGTACAGGAGTAGCCAGAGAAGGGTTATTGGGTCATGATGTGGTATTTTTTTACAATAAACGACATCATGTTTTCTTGTTATTACATCCGCGAACCACGATGGAAATGGTCGCCTTTTTTTAGCTGACACTTACTTAATCTATATTGATTAAATTTGCAAAACCCTCAACAATTGATTTTATATTGTAATTGTAAATAAATGTAAAAAAAATTAAAGTTCCTAATGTAATTGTAAGTGTTATCCCATCAAAAACAAACTTGTAAAAAAGTCCAAGTCTCGCAACTCAGTTCTTCTACAGTAAAAAGTTGTGAGATCAATGTAATACCAAGTCGGTTAATTTATTCAGTGCCTACTTAAGGGTCCTTCTGTCTAAAGTTATCATGTTATAAGCTAATCTAATAACATTTTATAGTGACCATATCAAATTTAAAAATCTTTTATGTTTTAAATAGATTGATTGGCTTGGCGATCACGTGAAAACACAATATATCTCACATGCAATACATAATTATGGTTCTAAACAATCTAATTTAATTACAATATGTATTACTTGTGACATACATTGTGTTTTCACATGATCGCCAAGCCAATCAATCTATTTAAAACATAAAAGATTTTTAAATTTGATATGGTCACTATAAAATGTTATTAGATTAGCTTATAACATGATAACTTTAGACAGAAGGACCCTTAAGTAGGCACTGAATAAATTAACCGACTTGGTATTACATTGATCTCACAACTTTTTACTGTAGAAGAACTGAGTTGCGAGACTTGGACTTTTTTACAAGTTTGTTTTTGATGGGATCTCATTTCTTTTTGTAAATGATCTTCCTCCTTTGAGCAATTTAGTCTACTTTTATAATATAAACACATGGCCCATTCTTGCTTTTTCATTCCGTTGACCATTGTAGGTACCTTTGAACATAATTATGTCTAGGTAACTATGTATCTACACTTTATATCTAGGTAGGTAACTAGCTACACTTATTATTATTATTTATTAATATCTGGGCAACCGAGCTTCGCTCAGCTTAAATAGCTGTTAACCGCGGTTTAATCCACGTTAATTTCGGAGATCCCGCGGGTATTCTGAGATAAAAGTACTACCCTATGACCTTTCCTGTACCCTTAACGTGTAGTATGCAATAATTAATTCACCCGCGTTGATATCAGAGTTCGCGCGGGAATTCCAGAAATGAATCCTAGCTAGATCGATTTATGGCCCCCGAAATCCCCTGTATACAAAATTTCATGAAAATCGTTGGAGCATTCAGATTAGGGTAATTTTATCTCGGAATTCCTGAAGGATCTCCGAAATTAACGCTGGTGAAATCTCATGAAATTTTGCATGCACGTTGTCAGGGGTAAAGAAAACCTAGGGATATAGGGTACTAACTACTTTGCATCTCTGAATTCCCGCGGGATCTCCGAAATTAACGCGGGTGAAACCGCGGGGAACAGCTAGTCTCATATATTTATATGGGATTACAAAGTTATTAGTGCAGTTGGTACATATAACTGCATATATAACTTTGTAATTCCATACATTTATATGGGATTACAAAGTTATTTGTGCAGTTGGTACATATAACTGCATATATAACTTTGTAATTCGATACATTTATATGGGATTACAAAGTTATTTATGCAGTTGGTGTATCTAGAAAACTGGACCGAAATTGCAAAATATTTTAATTTTTCCTTGATTTATACAATAAACACTAATTGTATTCTAAATTTCAAACTTCTATGTCTGCTAGAAGTGCCTTAGAGTTTTGATGATCGGTCAGTGAGTGAGTGAGTGACCTACAAAATTAAGGAACTTTGACTAGTTATAATTCTTAAACTACTGGTTCAAATCGAATGAAATTTAAATTATACCGTCTTTATACAATACCTGCTTGTTTACTAAAAATTCAGGCTTCTAGTTTTATCCACAACGAAGTTATAGGGGGTCGAAAATGGCCTGAATTGCTTCGAGAAAAGGATAGTACGGCCGTGCCGCTTTTGTTGCTCGACTTGGCGGGGGCACTGCCGTGCCCCCAGATTTACTACGTAAGTAGACGAAGAAGTGCGACAAATTATATTAATTATTTTGCATCAAAACATTTGTAATGGTACCTACGTAATGGCCCATTTAATGTTAGAATAATAATTAAAAACAAATCGGCTTCAAATGTTATCTATTATTATTTATATTAATGTAAATTAATCTACTATTAAGTTTTTGTAATGTGTACAGTAACCTTGTTGTTTTAAGTCATTATTATTGTGTTATAAGTCATCATAATCATGTTTAGTCTGTTATTACCTAAATTGTAAATAATAAATAAATTTAAAATTAAAATGTGATAATTGTAAATAAATTGTATATAATAATAATGATGAACTTTATGTTTTATTTTTTTTTTCTTTGAAGTTTTATCTCATTTTTGTAAAGAATGTTTTTCAATCACTCCCGTTAACTGTAGGTACATGGTGTAAGGGTACATAAAGGATAATAATATTTGACCCCAGATCACTAAACTTATTTTTTCAATGCGTATTAAGAACCCTAGTAATTTCGATTACGTTTGAAAAAAATTATTCTCCGAAGATTTCGATAAAAAATAATAATAAAAAAAAAAAAAAATTAACTTTCTTTTAATTTTTTGCAATATAGGTACCTATTTAGTGTCTTTACATTATTATAAAAGACATAAATTAAATATGTATATTAAACCGCCTTTTAAGTGTGGTCGTAGAAATCATGCAAAATCAACATTTTATAGTGCCTTAACTTACGGATTGTTTTTATGATTAATACAAGTATAAAAAAGAAAATTGTGAAAATTTTAAACTTAAGACGTGATACAATACGTCAAGTGTATGTTCACCGCAAACATATACCTAAAAAATTACAGTAGTAATTAATGTATATGAATTATCTACTAGCTGTGCCCCGCGGTTTCAGCCGCGGTAATTTCGGAGTTCTCGTGGGAATTCCGGGATAAGAAGTACCCTATGTCCTTCTCTGTACCCCTGAGAATGTGCATGCCAAATTTCATCCAAATCCGTTTAACCGTTTTTGCGTGATTGAGTAACAAACATCCAAACATCTTCACTTTCACACTTATAATATTAGTAGGATATGACGTATACCTTATAAATTTATAAAGAGAAAAGATTTGATATTTCGTATTTTTGTTTGTAATGGACCAACTCAGGAAATACTAGCTGGTGTTCCTGAGTGACATAGGCGGCTTTTTCTTTAGGGATTCCCACGGGAACTCTGAAATTAACGCGAGCGGCACTGCGGAGGATCGACTAGTAATTATGTCAGAAAGTAAGTATGTATCTTAGAAGCTCCAAAACTACTTAACTTAACGTAGGCATAATGTAGCAGCTAGTTAAAAAGGATTTCATGGTGTTCCCCCGGGAACTAGGTACCAAATGAATGTGGGTGGAACCGGCGAGAGTAGCGGGTTACAAAAATCGGGTCATACCAACTGCAAGGGTCATCCCATGCCCTTTTTCTTTGTATTGCCGCTGAAATGCATTAAATCAAAATAAATGTACCTAATGTCATTTACCGAGGAAACCCACGGTCTTTACTAAAGTTTTCTCTGTGATGTATTAGTTGTTTTTTTAATGTAGGTACGTTTTTTTCCCACACAGCACCCGCTGAATGCACTCCTATTGCCACGATATTTTTTTGTTGATTTTGTGCTGGGGCGAGTCGCGCATTTGCGACTCTCTCCATTCATTAATTACTGGGAATTTTAAGTTTTTTTTTGTATGTAGACCTACACTTGTTTTTTTGTATTTTTATTTGTTTATTTAGTTACATATTGTAAGTATATACCATCGAGGACTTAATATCAACCCCATTTAAAATCACATTGTTTAAAAGCTATGTCTAGTAGTTTTTGCGATTTACCTACGCATTCAAACAAAAAAAAAATATTATTCATACAAATTTAGTTCGGGACTCATTGTCAGTTTTTTTTCATTTCCAGTTAAAATAAATGGGTACCTGCCTATTATCTACCTGTGTAGGTACCTGCTAATCACTAAAACCTAAAATCATTGTTTATTCTGTACTACTAGGTACTATTTTTTCCAATCTACGCATCCAAACAAAGAAACAAATAATAAAGAAACGTTTGCAAAGACAATGGAAGATCAGTTTTTGACTCATATTATCCAGAACTGAAAGCAATAAAAATTGTTAAACTTTTAAGTTTTATTTATAACTGTCCGAAAGTGCGCATAAGTAAGCCTACCCACCTAATCTTATCATAACTCGTCATTCTATGAACCGATCGCGATAAAAAACCTTTGAAGTTAAAAAAAAGAAAATTTTCGATTCCATTATGACTTTATGTCGAAAAATAAATTAAATAATGAATCTAAATACAGTGCATATTATTTATGTATAATATAACTGCATACGAGAGAATATGATAGCTTGCGTGCGCGCAGGAACAAAGTCAAAATAATACAAAATGCCAAAAATATTGTGATTATATTATGATTAAAAAATAAAAGGGGGGTGGTCATTAAATAAAAACAGCTCAATTAAAAATATTGAATAACTAACGAAAGATGTAAAAGTTGTTATCGAAAAGGTTCAAAAAAACCTCAGAAAATCCGTCTGGGCTGCGAATTGAACAAAAATTTTGAAATTTGATGAATTTGACTTATTTAAATTGTGTTAGATATGTAAATAATTGTACCAACTCTTTGCCAACCTTAACCTGCTGCCTTTTTACCGGACATATAGTTCTCTATATTTTAATTGAAATTCGGAACAGAGATAGAAATGGCAGCAACTCCCGATGGATATTCTCTCGTCATATCATAATATAGTTACTTGGTCAAGGCTTGACAAAAAAAATAAAAATTCGATCGCAAGGTCCGTCGTGGGTTCTTGCCTTATTTTTTAATTTTTCTTTTAGGGTTTACATAAAGATAAAAAATATATATTGCAATTTAAACATAAAAATTTCGCAACTGGCAACAAATTCTTTTATTTGTTGGCAACCACAACTATCGATAACTTAATTTAGACCGATTGTAAGTCATTTTACTTATTTTGTGTTTGTCTACGGATCAAGTACGTTGCGCGATTGTGATAAAAAAATTAAGCTAAATCACTATATCCAGTGTATAACTCAATTATGTACTTGAGCTGATAATAGTAGGTATCACAGTCGATTGGAAACTTATTGTGAGCTTGAAGAAGCAAAACGTTGTGAATAAAGTGAATTTATATATATTAAAGAACACGTGGCAGTCGACGCTGTTGAAAAAAATTACCATGTCTATTACCAATTTACCAGAAGAACTAATATACATTATCGCATCGCATTTGGATACGATGTCCGTGAAGACCCTTTACGATACAAATCGCTATTTGAGAAGTATTATCATAGAAGTCGTTCGGAAATGTGACGTATCGTTTACCGCCATGCCTGCAAGGCAATTCTTACAGTCAAGCTTCTACAACAATGTTTCGGCGCAGCTGGTGGAATTCAACATGTGCGGTGTGTGGGACCTCAACAAAACCACGTTGATGCCGAGCTTGAGGACATTAAAATGCATCAAAACGTTGGACGTATCCTACACCAACATTGGAATAGACGATCTAATCGATATCCGTAAACAATGTGATTCTATTATAGATATAACGATAGATTTCAAGTTTTCTTCAATGTATGATCCAACAATGATGTCGGAATACGAAGAATTGTTTAGTAAATTTCAAAATGTGCATTTCATCAATGATTTCATCGGCGAAAAGTTTAATTTGGCACTTCACTTCTTGAAAACATCCCGTTACAACAAACTGAAGTTTAGTCACATCACTGTAGGAGCCCGACAGTATTTAAAAATTCGCAGATTGAGCACCTCGTTGCCGCATCTCACTTTCAACGAGCTAAGTTTCATCCACTTCGGCAATAGCAAATATAACTATCACCCCTCATTTCCGTCGGATCGCCTTTCGTCCATAATTGAACTGTGCCAATACGCAGCGATCGGCTTTGAATATTACGATTCACCGTATAAAATCAAATTTTGCTTAATCAACGCTTCACCAATGTTCCTCGAATTTTTGAACAAATTATTCGAAGGCGAGGCCAGGATTTCCATTGAACGTTGGAACAAACGAAAAACGTGTAGACTTTGTTCCGTGAATATTGCTAACAATCATTCTGTTATTATGGCTTGGAATACGAACACGACAAAGTTTGACGATGCGTTTTACCATAATTTGACTAAACTGTTAAATATACACGTGGACACGTACCGGGGTAGCCAGAGAAGGGTTATTGGGTCATGATGTGGTATTTTTTTACAGTAAACGACGTCATGTTTTCTTGTTATTACATCCGCGAACCACGATGGAAATGATCGCCTTTTTTAGCTGACACTTACTTAATCAACAACTGATTTTATATTGTAATTGTAAATAAATGTATAAAATTAAAAGTTCCCAATATAATCGTAAGTGTTATTTACTACGTATGTAGACGAAGAAGTACGACAAATTATATTAATTATTTTGCATCAAAACATTTGTAATGGTACCTACGTAATGGCCCATTTAATGTTAGAATAATAATTAAAAACAAATCGGCTTCAAATGTTATCTATTATTAATTATATTAATGTAAATTAATCTACTATTAAGTTTTTGTATTGTGTACAGTAACCTTGTTTTAAGTCATTATTATTGTTATAAGTCATCATAATCATGTTTAGTCTGTTATTACCTAAATTGTAAATAATAAATAAATTTTAAATTAAAATGTGATAATTGTAAATAAATTGTATATAATAATAATGATGAACTTTATGTTTTATTTTTTTTTTCTTTGAAGTTTTATCTCATTTTTGTAAAGAATGTATTTCAACCACTCCCGTTAGCTGTAGGTACATGGTGTAAGGGTACATAAAGGATAATAATATTTGACCCCAGATCACTAAACTTATTTTTTCAATGTGTATTAAAAGAACCCTAGTAATTTCGATTACGTTTGAAAAAAAATATTCTTCGGAGATTTCGATAAATAAAATCAATAATTTTTTTATTTAACTTTTATTTTTATTTTTTTGCAATATAGGTACCTATTTAGTGTCTTTATAATAAAAAATCTTTCGATTTTGGTCGAAGAAATAATGCAAATTCAACATTTTATAGTGCTTATGCTTAAATTAAGCTTACGGGTTGTTTTTATGATTAATACAAGTACCTTTTAGAAGTAACAAAACAACTAAGTAAAAAAAAAATATTGCTGAAAATTTTAAACTTAAGACGTGATACATGTCAAGTTTGTGTTCACCACAAACAGATTTAAGCACTTAATGTTAGTGCAGCTTCTTTTGCTCAAGTTGGTTTTCGCTATAGAAAACCAAGGAAATTAGCGTTTTATCACGTGGTCACGAAAAATTGAACTTTAGATTGAAAATCGCGTAGTTGATTGTGCGAAGATTCGTAATCTAGGGTTAAAGAGGATATTCAGTAAAAGACAGTAGTTGTTAATGTAGGTACTACGTATGTATATTATCTATACATATGTATACCTACTTATAATTTTATAAAGAGAGAAGTTTTGATATTTTGTATTTTTGTTTGTAATGGACCAACTCAGGAAATACTAGCTGGTGTTCCTGAGTGACATAGGCGGCTTTTACTTTAGGGATTCCCACGGGAACTCTGAAATTAACGCGAGCGACACTGCGGAGGATCGACTAGTCATTATGTCTTAGAAGCTCGAAAACTACTTAACTTACTCGTATGGAGCTGTTTCGCAGGTAGGCATAATGTAGCAGCCAGTTAAAAAAGGATTTCATGGTGTTCCCGCGGGAACTAGGTATCAAATGAAAGTGGGTGGAACCGGAGGGAATAGTGGGTTATGAAAATCGGGTCATACCAACTGCAAGGGTCATTCCATGCCCCTTTTCTTTGTATTGCCGCTGAAATGCATTAAATCAAAATAAATGTACCTAATGTCATTTACCGAGGAAACCCACGCTCTTTACTAAAGTTTTCTCTGTGATGTATTAGTTGTTTTTTTAATGTAGGTACGTTTTTTTTCCCACGCAGCACCCGCTGAATGCATTCCTGTTGCCACGATATTTTTTTGTTGATTTTGTGCTGGGGCGAGTCACGCATTTGCGACTCTCTCCATTCATTAATTACTGGAAATTTTAATTTTTTTTTGTATGTAGACTACATTTATGTCTTTTTGGTTTTTTATTTGTTTATCTAGTTACATATTGTGAGCATATACCATTGAGGGCTGAATATCAACCCCTTTTAAAATCACACTTTGTTTAAAAGCTATGTGAAGTAGTTTTTGCGATTTACCTTCACATTCAAACAAAAAAAAAATATTATTTATTTATAAATTTAGTTCGGGACTCATTGTCAGTTTTTTTTTCATTTCCAGTTAAAATAAATGGGTACCTATTACCTATTATCTACCTAAGTAGGTACCTACCTAAAATCATTGTTTATTCTGGACTACTACGTACTATTTTTCCAATTTACCTACGCATCCAAACAAAGGAACAAATAATAAAGAAAAGTTTGCAAAGACAATGAAAGATCTGAAAGCAATATTGAAGTTACTGTTTCTGCACTAAATGTTTCTTTTTTTTTATATTGACTGTGAAGAGTATGCGATAATAATTTATAGCCTCTTTTATTACGTCCAGTCGTTTTGTTATTTTATTCCTTACTCTATATTCTTGGTAGATGCATTTAAGTATAAAAAACAGTTGTCTAAATTGAGAAAATAAAGTTTATTCTATTCTATTATATATAGATAGAGCAGATAGTAAGAACTTAAGCAATTGATTGAGATTAGCAGAAATATAGATTTGACAATAATTTAGCGTAAAAAATAAAAGGGGGGTGGTCATTAAATAAAAACAGCTCAATTAAAAATATTGAATAACTAACGACAGATGTAAAAGTTGTTATAGAAAAGGTTCAAAGAAACCTCAGAAAATCCGTCTGGGCTGCGAATTGAACAAAAATTTTGAAATTTGATGAATTTGACTTATTTAAATTATGTTAGATATGTAAATAATTGTACCTACTCTTTGTCAACCTTAACCTGCTGCCTTTTTACCAGACATATAGTTCTCTATATTTTAATTGAAATTCGGTACAGAGATGGAAATGGCAGCAACTCCCGATGGATATTCTCTTGTTCTTGTCACTTGTTACAACTACGTAATACTTATTATTTCGATGTTAAAAACAAACTTAATATACACACCGGCAGAATTAGCGGAACATAAAAAGGCAGAGTATAGAAATAATTACGTATAAATATTAAAACAAATAATAATTAGACTTGAAGTAATAAATTAATATACATCTTTTAACACTTACCAATTTTAACACTTAACATTTACCTTCGCATCCAAACAAAAAAAAACAAATAATAAAGAAATGTTTGCAAAGACAATGGAAGATCAGTTTTTGACTCATATTATCCAGAACTGAAAGCAATAAAAATTGTTAAACTTTTAAGTTTTATTTATAACTGTCCGAAAGTGCGCATAAGTAAGCCTACCCACCTAATCTTATCATAACTCGTCATTCTATGAACCGATCGCGATAAAAAACCTTTGAAGTTAAAAAAAAAGAAAATTTTTGATTCCATTATGACTTTATGTCGAAAAATAAATTAAATAATGAATCTAAATACAGTGCATATTATTTATGTATAATATAACTGCATACGAGAGAATATGATAGCTTGCGTGCGGGCAGGAACAAAGTCAAAATAATACAAAATGCCAAAATATTGTGATTATATTATGATTAAAAAATAAAAGGGTGGTGGTCATTAAATAAAAACAGCTCAATTAAAAATATTGAATAACTCATGAAAGATGTCGAAAAGGTTCAAAGAAACCTCAGAAAATCCGTCTGGGCTGCGAATTGAACAAAAATTTTGAAATTTGATGAATTTGACTTATTTAAATAATTGTAATTGTACCTACTCTTTGCCAACCTTAACCTGCTGCCTTTTTACCGGACATATAGTTGTCTATATTTTAATTGAAATTCGGAACAGAGATGGAAATGGCAGCAACTCCCGATGGATATTCTCTCGTCATATCATAATATAGTTACTTGGTCAAGGCTTGACAAAAAAAATAAAAATTCGATCGCAAGGTCCGTCGTGGGTTCTTGCCTTATTTTTAAATTTTTCTTTTAGGGTTTACATAAAGATAAAAAATATATATTGCAATTTTAACATAAAAATTTCGCAACTGGCAACAAATTCTTTTATTTTTTGGCAACCACAACTATCGATAACTTAATTTAGACCGATTGTAAGTCATTTTACTTATTTTGTGTTTGTCTACGGAGCAAGTACGTTGCACGATTGTGATAAAAAAAAATTAAGCTAAATCACTATATCCAGTGTATAACTCAATTATGTACTTGAGCTGATAATAGTAGGTATCACAGTCGATTTGAAACTTATTGTGAGCTTGAAGAAGCAAAACGTTGTGAATAAAGTGAATTTATATATATTAAAGGACACGTGGCAGTCGACGCTGTTGAAAAAAATTACCATGTCTATTACCAATTTACCAGAAGAAGTAATATACATTATCGCATCGCATTTGGATACGATGTCCGTGAAGACCCTTTACGATACAAATCGCTATTTGAGAAGTATTATCATAGAAGTCGTTAGGAAATGTGACATATCGTTTACCGCCATGCCTGCAAGGCAATTCTTACAGTCAAGCTTCTACAACAATGTTTCGGCGCAGCTGGTGGAATTCAACATGTGCGGTGTGTGGGACCTCAACAAAACCACGTTGATGCCGAGCTTGAGGACATTAAAATGCATCAAAACGTTGGACGTATCCTACACCAACATCGGAATAGACGATCTAATCGATATCCGTAAACAATGTGATTCTATTATAGATATAACGATAGATTTCAAGTTTTCTTCATTGTATGATCCAACTATGATGGCGGAATACGAAGACTTGTTTAGTAAATTTCAAAATGTGCATTTCATCAATGATTTCATCGGCGAAAAGTTTAATTTGGCACTTCACTTCTTGAAAACATCTCGTTACAACAAATTGAAGTTTAGTCACATCACTGTAGGAGCCCGACAGTATTTGAGAATTCGCAAATTGAGCACCTCGTTGACGCGTCTCACTTTCAACGAGCTAAGTTTCATCCACTTCGGCAATAGCAAATATAACTATCACCCCTCATATCCGTCGGATCGCCTTTCATCCATAATTGAACTGTGCCAATACGCAGCGATCGGCTTTGAATATTACGATTCACCGTATAAAATCAAATTTTGCTTAATCAACGCTTCACCAATGTTCCTCGAATTTTTGAACAAATTATTCGAAGGCGAGGCCAGGATTTCCATTGAACGTTGGAACAAACGAAAAACGTGTAGACTTTGTTCCGTGAATATTGCTAACAATCATTCTGTTATTATGGCTTGGAATACGAACACGACAAAGTTTGACGATGCGTTTTACCATAATTTGATTAAACTGTTAAATATACACGTGGACACGTACAGGGGTAGCCAGAGAAGGGTTATTGGGTCATGATGTGGTATTTTTTTACAGTAAACGACGTCATGTTTTCTTGTTATTACATCCGCGAACCACGATGGAAATGATCGCCTTTTTTAGCTGACACTTACTTAATCAACAACTGATTTTATATTGTAATTGTAAATAAATGTATAAAATTAAAAGTTCCCAATATAATCGTAAGTGTTATTTACTACGTATGTAGACGAAGAAATACGACAAATTATATTAATTATTTTGCATCAAAACATTTGTAATGGTACCTACGTAATGGCCCATTTAATGTTAGAATAATAATTAAAAACAAATCGGCTTCAAATGTTATCTATTATTATTTATATTAATGTAAATTAATCTACTATTAAGTTTTTGTAATGTGTACAGTAACCTTGTTGTTTTAAGTCATTATTATTGTATTATAAGTCATCATAATCATGTTAAGTCTGTTATTACCTAAATTGTAAATAATAAATAAATTTAAAATTAAAATGTGATAATTGTAAATAAATTGTATATAATAATAATGATGAACTTTATGTTTTATTATTTTTTTCTTTGAAGTTTTATCTCATTTTTGTAAAGAATGTTTTTCAACCACTCCCGTTAACTGTAGGAACATGGTGTAAGGGTACATAAAGGATAATAATATTTGACCCCAGATCACTAAACTTATTTTTTCAATGCGTATTAAGAACCCTAGTAATTTCGATTACGTTTGAAAAAAATTATTCTTCGAAGATTTCGATAATTAAAATAAGTAAAAAAAAATTATTTAACTTTCTTTTAATTTTTTTGCAATATAGTTACTTATTTAGTGTCTTTACATTATTATAAAAGACATAAATTAAATATATTAAGTCGCCTTTTAGTGTGGTCGTAGAAATCATGCAAAATGAACATTTTATAGTGCGGATTAACTTACGGATTTTTTTTATGATTAATTTATATTAAAAAAAAAAAGTGAAAATTTTAAACTTAAGACGTGATACAATACGTCAAGTTTATGTTCACCGCAAACATATACCTAAAAAAAGACAGTAGTAATTAATGTATATGAATTATCTACTAGCTGTGCCCCGCGGTTTCAGCCGCGGTAATTTCAGAGTTCTCACGGGAATTCCGGAATAAAAAGTACTCTATGTCCTTCTCTGTACCCTTGAAAATGTGCATGCCAAATTTCATCCAAATCCGTTTAACCGTTTTTGCGTGATTAAGTAACAAACATCCAAATATCCAAAATATCTTCACTTTCACACTTATAATATTTCATAGTAGCATATGACGTATACCTACTGATAAATTTATAAAGAGAAAAGATTTGATATTTTGTATTTTTGTTTGTAATGGACCAACTCAGGAAATACTAGCTGGTGTTCCTGAGTGACATAGGCGGCTTTTACTTGAGGGATTACCACGGGAACTCTGAAATTAACGCGAGCGGCACTGCGACTAGTCATTATGTCAGAAAGTAAGTATGTATCTTAGAAGCTCCAAAACTACTTAACTTAACGTAGGCATAATGTAGCAGCCAGTTAAAAAGGATTTCATGGTGTTCCCCCGGGAACTAGGTACCAAATGAATGTGGGTGGAACCGGCGAGAGTAGCGGATTACAAAAATCGGGTCATACCAACTGCAAGGGTCATTCCATGCCCCTTTTCTTTGTATTGCCGCTGAAATGCATTAAATCAAAATGAATGTACCTAATGTCATTTACCGAGGAAACCCACGCTCTTTACTAAAGTTTTCTCTGTGATGTATGTGCGTTTTTTTTATCCACACAGCACCCGCTGAATGCACTCCTATTGCCACGATATTTTTTTGTTGATTTTGTGCTGGGGCGAGTCGCGCATTTGCGACTCTCTCCATTCATTAATTACTGGGAATTTTAAGTTTTTTTTTGTATGTAGACTACACTTATGTTTTTTTGTATTTTTATTTGTTTATTTAGTTACATATTGTAAGTATATACCATCGAGGACTGAATATCAACCCCATTTAAAATCACATTGTTTAAAAGCTATGTCTAGTAGTTTTTGCGATTTACCTACGCATTCAAACAAAAAAAAATATATATTATTCATACAAATTTAGTTCGGGACTCATTGTCAGTGTTTTTTTCATTTCCAGTTAAAATAAATGGGTACCTACCTATTATCTACCTGAGTAGGTACCTACCTGCTAATCACTAAAACCTAAAATCATTGTTTATTCTGGACTACTAGGTACTATTTTTTCCAATTTACCTACGCATCCAAACAAAAAAAAACAAATAATAAAGAAATGTTTGCAAAGACAATGGAAGATCAGTTTTTGACTCATATTATCCAGAACTGAAAGCAATAAAAATTGTTAAACTTTTAAGTTTTATTTATAACTGTCCGAAAGTGCGCATAAGTAAGCCTACCCACCTAATCTTATCATAACTCGTCATTCTATGAACCGATCGCGATAAAAAACCTTTGAAGTTAAAAAAAAAGAAAATTTTTGATTCCATTATGACTTTATGTCGAAAAATAAATTAAATAATGAATCTAAATACAGTGCATATTATTTATGTATAATATAACTGCATACGAGAGAATATGATAGCTTGCGTGCGGGCAGGAACAAAGTCAAAATAATACAAAATGCCAAAATATTGTGATTATATTATGATTAAAAAATAAAAGGGTGGTGGTCATTAAATAAAAACAGCTCAATTAAAAATATTGAATAACTCATGAAAGATGTCGAAAAGGTTCAAAGAAACCTCAGAAAATCCGTCTGGGCTGCGAATTGAACAAAAATTTTGAAATTTGATGAATTTGACTTATTTAAATAATTGTAATTGTACCTACTCTTTGCCAACCTTAACCTGCTGCCTTTTTACCGGACATATAGTTGTCTATATTTTAATTGAAATTCGGAACAGAGATGGAAATGGCAGCAACTCCCGATGGATATTCTCTCGTCATATCATAATATAGTTACTTGGTCAAGGCTTGACAAAAAAAATAAAAATTCGATCGCAAGGTCCGTCGTGGGTTCTTGCCTTATTTTTAAATTTTTCTTTTAGGGTTTACATAAAGATAAAAAATATATATTGCAATTTTAACATAAAAATTTCGCAACTGGCAACAAATTCTTTTATTTGTTGGCAACCACAACTATCGATAACTTAATTTAGACCGATTGTAAGTCATTTTACTTATTTTGTGTTTGTCTACGGAGCAAGTACGTTGCACGATTGTGATAAAAAAAAATTAAGCTAAATCACTATATCCAGTGTATAACTCAATTATGTACTTGAGCTGATAATAGTAGGTATCACAGTCGATTTGAAACTTATTGTGAGCTTGAAGAAGCAAAACGTTGTGAATAAAGTGAATTTATATATATTAAAGGACACGTGGCAGTCGACGCTGTTGAAAAAAATTACCATGTCTATTACCAATTTACCAGAAGAAGTAATATACATTATCGCATCGCATTTGGATACGATGTCCGTGAAGACCCTTTACGATACAAATCGCTATTTGAGAAGTATTATCATAGAAGTCGTTAGGAAATGTGACATATCGTTTACCGCCATGCCTGCAAGGCAATTCTTACAGTCAAGCTTCTACAACAATGTTTCGGCGCAGCTGGTGGAATTCAACATGTGCGGTGTGTGGGACCTCAACAAAACCACGTTGATGCCGAGCTTGAGGACATTAAAATGCATCAAAACGTTGGACGTATCCTACACCAACATTGGAATAGACGATCTAATCGATATCCGTAAGCAATGTGATTCTATTATAGATATAACGATAGATTTCAAGTTTTCTTCAATGTATGATCCAACAATGATGTCGGAATACGAAGAATTGTTTAGTAAATTTCAAAATGTGCATTTCATCAATGATTTCATCGGCGAAAAGTTTAATTTGGCACTTCACTTCTTGAAAACATCTCGTTACAACAAATTGAAGTTTAGTCACATCACTGTAGGAGCTCCACAGTATTTAAGAATTCTCAGATTGAGCACCTCGTTGACGCGTCTCACTTTCAACGAGCTAAGTTTCATCCACTTCGGCAATAGCAAATATAACTATCACCCCTCATATCCGTCGGATCGCCTTTCATCCATAATTGAACTGTGCCAATACGCAGCGATCGGCTTTGAATATTACGATTCACCGTATAAAATCAAATTTTGCTTAATCAACGCTTCACCAATGTTCCTCGAATTTTTGAACAAATTATTCGAAGGCGAGGCCAGGATTTCCATTGAACGTTGGAACAAACGAAAAACGTGTAGACTTTGTTCCGTGAATATTGCTAACAATCATTCTGTTATTATGGCTTGGAATACGAATACGACAAAGTTTGACGATGCGTTTTACCATAATTTGACTAAACTGTTAAATATACACGTGGACACGTACAGGGGTAGCCAGAGAAGGGTTATTGGGTCATGATGTGGTATTTTTTTACCATAAACGACATCATGTTTTCTTGTTATTACATCCGCGAACCACGATGGAAATGATCGCCTTTTTTAGCTGACACTTACTTAATCAACAACTGATTTTATATTGTAATTGTATATAAATGTATAAAATTAAAAGTTCCCAATATAATCGTAAGTGTTATTTACTACGTATGTAGACGAAGAAGTACGACAAATTATATTAATTATTTTGCATCAAAACATTTGTAATGGTACCTACTTAATGGCCCATTTAATGGTAGAATAATAATTAAAAACAAATCGGCTTCAAATGTTATCTATTAATAATTATATTAATGTAAAATAATCTACTATTAAGTTTTTGTAATGTGTACAGTAACCTTGTTTTAAGTAATTATTATTGTGTTATAAGTCATCATAATCATGTTTAATCTGTTATTCCCTAAATTGTAAATAATAAACAAATTTTAAATTAAAATGTGATAATTGTAAATAAATTGTATATAATAATAATTATGAATTTGTTTTTTTTTCTTTGAAGTTTTATCCCATTTTTGTAAAGAATGTATTTCTACCACTCCCGTTAGTTGTAGGTACATGGTGTAAGGGTACATAAAGGATAATAATATTTGACCCCACATCACTAAACTTATTGTTTCAATGCGTATTTAGAACCCTAGTAACTTCGATTACGTTTGAAAAAAAATATTCTTCGGAGATTTCGATAAATAAAATTAATAATTTTTTATTTAACTTTTATTTTTATTTTTTTGCAATATAGGTACCTATTTAGAGTCTTTATATTAAAAAATCTTTCGATTGTGGTCGAAGAAATCATGCAAATTCAACATTTTATAGTACTTATGCTTAAATTAAGCTTACGGATTGTTTTTATGATTAATACAAGTACCTGTTAGAAGTAACAAAACAACTAACTAACTAAAACTAACAAAACAACGACTAACTAAAAAAAATATTGCTGAAAATTTTAAACTTAAGACGTGATACATGTCAAGTTTGTGTTCACCACAAACAGATTTAAGCACTTAATGTTAGTGCAGCTTCTTTTGCTCAAGTTGGTTTTCACTATAGAAAACCAAGGAAATTAGCGTTTTATCACGTGGTCGCGAAAAATTGAACTTTAGATTGAAATTCGCGTAGTTGATTGTGCGAAGATTCGTAATCTAGGGTTAAAGATGATATTCAGTAAAAGACAGTAGTTGTTAATGTAGGTACTACGTATGTATATTATCTATACATATGTATACCTACTTATAATTTTATAAAGCGAGAAGTTTTGATATTTTGTATTTTTGTTTGTAATGGACCAACTCAGGAAATACTAGCTAGTGTTCCTGAGTGACATAGGCGGCTTTTACTTTAGGGATTCCCACGGGAACTCTGAAATTAACGTGAGCGACACTGCGGAGGATCGACTAGTAATTATATCTTAGAAGCTCGAAAACTACTTGACTTACTCGTATGGAGCTGTTTCGCAGGTAGGCATAATGTAGCAGCCAGTTAAAAAAGGATTTCATGGTGTTCCCGCGGGAACTAGGTATCAAATGAAAATGGGTGGAACTGGAGGGAATAGCGGGTTATGAAAATCGGGTCATATCAACTGCAAGGGTCATTCCATGCCCCTTTTCTTTGTATTGCCGCTGAAATGCATTAAATCAAAATAAATGTACCTAATGTCATTTACCGAGGAAACCCACGCTCTTTACTAAAGTTTTCTCTGTGATGTATTAGTTGTTTTTTTAATGTAGGTACTTTTTTTTCCACACAGCACCCGCTGAATGCACTCCTATTGCCACGATATTTTCTTGTTGATTTTGTGCTGGGGCGAGTCGCGCATTTGCGACTCTCTCCATTCATTAATTACTGGAAATTTTAAGTTTTTTTTTGTATGTAGACTACATTTATGTTTTTTGGTTTTTTATTTGTTTATCTAGTTACATATTGTGAGCATATACCATCGAGGGCTGAATATATACCCCTTTTAAAATCACACTTTGTTTAAAAGCTATGTGAAGTAGTTTTTGCGATTTAGCTTCGCATTCAAACAAAAAAAAATTATATTATTCATACAAATTTAGTTCGAGACTCATTGTCAGAGTTTTTTTTTATTTATAGTTAAAATTAATGGGTACCTATTATCTATTATCTACTTGAGTAGGTGCCTGGTAATCACTGCCTGCTAATCACTAAAACATAAAATCATTGTTTTTTCTGGACTACTAGGTACTATTTTTCCAATTTACCTACGCATCCAAACAAAGGAACAAATAATAAAGAAAAGTTTACAAAGATAATGGAAGTTCTGAAAGCAATATTGAAGTTACTGTTTCTGCACTAAATGTTTCTTTTTTTTTATATTGACTGTGAAGAGTATGCGATAATAATTTATAGCCTCTTTTATTACGTCCAGTCGTTTTGTTATTTTATTCCTTACTCTATATTCTTGGTAGATGCATTTAAGTATAAAAAACAGTTGTCTAAATTGAGAAAATAAAGTTTATTCTATTCTATTCTATATAGATAGAGCAGATAGTAAGAACTTAAGCAATTGATTGAGATTAGCAGAAATATAGATTTGACAATAATTTAGCGTAAAAAATAAAAGGGGGGTGGTCATTAAATAAAAACAGCTCAATTAAAAATATTGAATAACTAACGACAGATGTAAAAGTTGTTATCGAAAAGGTTCAAAGAAACCTCAGAAAATCCGTCTGGGCTGCGAATTGAACAAAAATTTTGAAATTTGATGAATTTGACTTATTTAAATTGTGTTAGATATGTAAATAATTGTACCTACTCTTTGCCAACCTTAACCTGCTGCCTTTTTACCAGACATATAGTTCTCTATATTTTAATTGAAATTCGGAACAGAGATGGAAATGGCAGCAACTCCCGATGGATATTCTCTCGTCATATCATAATATAGGTACTTGGTCAAGGCTTGACAAAAAAAAATCAATCACAAGGTCCGTCGTGGGTTCTTGACTTATTTTTAAATTTTTCTTTTAGGGTTTACATAAAGATAAAAAAATATATATATTGCAATTTAAACATAAAAATTTCGCAACTGGCAACAAATTCTTTTATTTGTTGGCAACCACAACTATCGATAACTTAATTTAGACCGATTGTAAGTCATTTTACTTATTTTGTGTTTGTCTCCGGAGCAAGTACGTTGCGCGATTGTGATAAAAAAAATTAAGCTAAATCACTGTATCCAGTGTATAACTCAATTATGTACTTGAGCTGATAATAGTAGGTATCACAGTCTATCTGAAACTTATTGTGAGCTTGAAGAAGCAAAACGTGGTAAATAAAGTGAATTTATATATATATATATGAACACGTGGCAGTCGACGCTGTTGAAAAAAATTACCATGTCTATTACCAATTTACCAGAAGAAATAATACACATTATTGCATCGCATTTGGATACGATGTCCGTGAAGACCCTTTACGATACCAATCGCTATTTGAGAAGTATTATCATAGAAGTCGTTAGGAAATGTGACATATCGTTTACCGCCATGCCTGCTAGGCAATTCTTACAGTCAAGCTTCTACAACAATGTTTCGGCGCAGCTGGTGGAATTCAACATGTGCGGTGTGTGGGATCTCAACAAAACCACGTTGATGCCGGGCTTGAGGATATTAAAATGCATCAAAACGTTAGACGTATCCTACACCAACATTGGAATTGACGATCTAATCGATATCCGTAAACAATGTGATTCTATTATAGATATAACGATAGATTTCAAGTTTTCTTCAATGTATGATCCAACAATGATGTCGGAATACGAAGAATTGTTTAGTAAATTTCAAAATGTGCATTTCATCAATGATTTCATCGGCGAAAAGTTTAATTTGGCACTTCACTTCTTGAAAACATCCCGTTACAACAAATTGAAGTTTAGTCACATCACTGTATTAGGAGCCCGACAGTATTTAAGAATTCGCAGATTGAGCACCTCGTTGACGCGTCTCACTTTCAACGAGCTAAGTTTCATCCACTTCGGCAATGGCAAATATAACTATCATCCCTCTAATCCGTCGGATCGCCTTTCATCCATAATTGAACTGTGCCAATACGCAGCGATCGGCTTTGAATATTACGATTCACCGTATAAAATCAAATTTTGCTTAATCAACGCTTCACCAATGTTCCTCGAATTTTTGAACAAATTATTCGAAGGCGAGGCCAGGATTTCTATTGAACGTTGGAACAAACGAAAAACGTGTAGACTTTGTTCCGTGAATATTGCTAACAATCATTCTTTTATTATGGCTTGGAATATGAACACGACAAAGTTTGACGATGCGTTTTACCATAATTTGACTAAACTGTTAAATATACACGTGGACACGTACAGGGGTAGCCAGAGAAGGGTTATTGGGTCATGATGTGGTATTTTTTTACAGTAAACGACGTCATGTTTTCTTGTTATTACATCCGCGAACCACGATGGAAATGATCGCCTTTTTTTAGCCGACACTTACTTAATCTATATTTATTAAATTTGCAAAACCCTCAACAATTGATTCTATATTGTAATTGTAAATAAATGTAAAAAATTAAAAGTTTCTAATATAATTGTAAGTGTTATTTACTACGTATGTAGACGACGAAGTACGACAAATTATATTAATTATTTTGCATCGAAACATTTGTAATGGTACCTACGTAATGGCCCATTTAATGTTAGAATAATAATTAAAAACAAATCGGCTTCAAATGTTATCTATTAATAATTATATTAATGTAAATTAATCTACTATTAAGTTTTTGTATTGTGTACAGTAACCTTATTATTATTATTGTGTTTATTATTATTATTATTATTATTATTGTGTTATAAGTCATCATAATCATGTTTAGTCTGTTAATACCTAAATTGTAAATAATAAATAAATTTTACCCATCACATGCATTTCTCATTTCTAGTAGCCTGTCACTATGTCATTGTGAGTAAAATAAAGAGTTTACCGTCGCTTGGGGCGCTCCTCCCGCCTCATAGATCACAATTGTTTTAATCGCGGCGCAGTTAAAACGTAGTGGTTATATACTCTTTGGCGCAGTCGTCGAAAGGACTACACGCGCCTGTCGTCGAAAAGGTTACGCGGGACGCTTAACGCGACATAATATTTCTTCGACTTTCACTCCATATTGTCGAATTAAGTTTGTAATATTGTTTTTTTTTATATAAAATGAGTCGTAGACCGTTACCACAAAATATAATACTCGAAGAATTACTAAGAGAAGATGCAGAAGAGAGATTAAATAGCTATTTTAAAGGGCGCAATAAAGTAATGAAGTGGCAAAAATCTAACAATAACAGAGTGCAGCGTCAAGCTAAAAATATTCTTACTGAAGATGCGGGTACTCGTAGGAATGGTGTTCCCACACCATTCCTACGTATACGTGACAACATTTATGCAAGCCTGGAGTTTATTTATTTCGGAGAACATTATTGAAAAAATTGTTACACACACCAACGAACTTATTCAAAAAAAAGCGCCATCGCATGACAGTGACTTTACGTGACTGCAATCAGACAGATGCGGTGGGAATTCTTGTTTCTTTTTCATAATTTTAATTACTTTTTTTGAAAAAATATACTATAAAGACAATGATAATATATTTGTGTACCAAAAAATAAACGATTATTAAGTAATTAGTGCTTTATTTCTCTGATTGATATCATAGGTCTTTTCGGTTACGCGCGCCCGCTCCCGTCACAAATAACCGCGCGCCCGCTTGAAGGTTAATGGTAGATTTGGCAATAAGTAAAAATTCAATAAAAAATAGCCTTATTGTTAAGTAGGTACCATAATTTAAACTACCTAATGTTATAAAGAGGGATGATTGATTTTTTGTTTGTTTGTTACGATTTAACTCAAAAACTACTGGACTGATTTAAAAAATTCTTTAACTACTGGAATGTCACTTTATCCCTGAGTATTAACATAAGCTACATAATTATATTGTAACCAAGAATTCCAGAAGGAACTCCGAAATCACCACCGGAGAAACCGCGGGGAACAGCTATAGTTATTTGCTTATATTTATAAAAATATATATTATTATATTTATTGATTTTCGTTATTGTTATTTATTTACTTATTATTATAATCTTAAGTTTGCCTCAATTGTGGAAGTGGCTTCCTTAGCGTAGACCAATTTTTATCTTAGCCCAACTCGTAGAGTATAATATACTGAACAGAAGCCTGCCTACATACATTCACTTAAACACACAGTCATATACATAAACACACACTCACACACACAAACATACACACGCAAAAAACCCTCATACACACAATACATTTATATATCAATTATCTCTATATTTAGTCCTTTTAGTCTTTCTTGTAGTTCTTTTTTAGTCTTAGTTTATAACAGTTTTTAGTTTTTAATAGTATTATTTTTATTTATTTTTTCGTTTTTTCTGTAGGTTGCACACCCCTTCCCTTTTATCTCTCTGTCTCTGTTAACTGTCAGAGAATGCCGCAAGGCATTAAGTTCGCCATTTGTACTATTTTGTGCAGGAAGAATAAATAAATAAATAAATAAAATAAATACATTCTTGCCCGCTAACACTGTTTCTGGGGTTTAGTTTGGATCTGCTGTTGATTAATTTATTTTAGTTGTAGTTTTGCCTATGGAACAGTGGGACTACAAGTATGTCAAATACTTAAAAATAGGTCTCAAAAACACAAAATATTTATTAGGTGCTTTTAACCTAATAAATATTTTGATTTTGATTATTATAGAAGCTCTACGAACTCAATATCTAGATTTTGTTCCTCCCGGTAGCGTGGTAGTCTAAGGAGTCCAACTTGGACTGTCCAAGGCTCTAGTGGAGTCTATAAAACCTCCGTGAAGTCTTCCCGCTTTCCTTGATTTTTTCTATTAGATGTATCATTACATGAATGTAATCAATTCTTGAAAACCTTTTCCTTATTCTTTTTATCTCTGAAAGCAACATTGAAAAAAGTTCAGAAACAATACCTGTTGCCAACCATTAAGTACTGGCTATTTATAATTTGTATTATTTTTAATTTTTATATACAGAATGTCATAATTTTTAAGTTGCTTGCTGACATAAGCCCCTTGTAATCCTATTAGTTTTTCCCTATTAAAATTTTGATAATATTTTTATAAAGCCCTTTGATTTTATAAAGTCCTCATAGCTCCCTCGGCTACAATACCTTTTCTGCACTTCTTGTTTCGATACTAACAGTCGAGAGTTCCCTATAATTTGTAGACTCTTTTATTACGTCCAGTCGTTTTGTTATTTTATTGCCTGATATAATATAGATAGAGCATAGAAGACGGATATAGATATAGATACAACGGATATAGATATAGATACAACGGATATAGATATAGATACAACGGATATAGATGTATATATAGACGGATATACACAAGACGGACTAAAAAGAATTTAGTCAACATGCCCATTGTTGAAAAACTTTTCCTTATACTTTATAATTCTGAAAGCAATATTGAAGTTACTGTTTCTGCACTTAATGTTTCTTTTTGTTTTGATATTGACTGTGAAGAGTTTGCGATAATTTATAGCCTCTTTTATTACGTCCAGTCGTTTTGTAATTTTATTCCCTACTCTATATTCTTGGTAGATGCATTTAAGTATAAAAAACAGTTGTGTAAATTGAGCAAATAAAGTTTATTCTATTCTATTCTATTCTATATAGATAGAGCAGATAGTTAGAGCTTAAGCAATTGATTGAGATTAGCAGAAATATAGATTTGACAATTGTTGATAAGTGTAATGAAACGTTAAAGTTATTAGTCTATGTGCACTGGCAACATTCTCTCTCTCTTACCTCTGAAGCTTAACGAGTGCGTGTACGCTGTAATTTTGTGTGAATATAATTAAATAAAAACCATCCGATCAGTATCAATATTTTATTACAATATTAAAACCAACCTGAAAGAAAACAACAATAATATAGCGTAAAAAATAAAAGGGGGGTGGTCATTAAATAAAAACAGCTCATTTAAAAATATTGAATAACTAACGAAAGATGTAAAAGTTGTTATCGATAAGGTTCAAAGAAACCTCAGAAAATCCGTTTGGGCTGCGAATTAAACAAAAATTTTGAAATTTGATAAATTTGACTTATTTAAATAATTGTAATTATACCTACTCTTGGAAATTGCTAAATACGTGTGGCGCAACCCTGATCTGTTCACTACGCACGCGGGTGTCCATGAACACAACACGCGGCGGCGGAATGATCTCCGTCCCCCCTCCACACGGCTGGCTAAGTCTAATCGTTGCCTTCACACGATCGGTCCTAAAGTTTACAACAAAATTGAGTCCGATATAAAGGAATCCGCAAGCTACCGCGTTTTTACTAACAAGCTAAAGCAAAAGCTTATAGCATGCTCGCTATACTCAGTTAACGAATTCTTCAATTTATCGCAGCTTGTTCCTTAGCCTGGTTTGCAAATGACATCACACACGTAATGATGTGCAAGCGAGACATACAGACTACATTAATGGATATTGCGTAAAAATGACATTATATTGAATGGTATGAATATAAATTTATTGTAATTTATTGTAATGTATAATAATTAATTTATATATAATGAATAATTTATATAATGAATAATAATATATTGAATACTTATATTGTGTATAATGAATAATTATACTGCGACGTTGCATCCTCGAGATTTATTAGAGATGTTTTACTATGTAGTCCATTCTTCAATGTACTGGCATCGCACACAATTATTTAGAGCTATAAAGGAGAATCAAAAATAAAAAGATATTCAATTGACTACTGTGTACCCCTCCTCCCCGCCCCACCCGGCGTAGCGCCTGCGTTGCCGCACGCCGCCGTGCCAGCTCATTCGTTTTTTGTGTGCCGGCATCGCCGCTACTAAATAGGTTTTTTGTAATCTTGAGCTAAAATACTTTTTATTCTACCTACAAAAAATAATAAAATAATGTGAAGTTAAAGGTTAACTATGGGTAAACGTACAAACAAAGAGAAAGAAGCGAATATCTCAAAACGACTACAGCGCATTGAGCTTTACCTTCGTCGGTCCCTGTGCATCAGACATGCGATGGTAAGTCGTTGTTTACTCACCTTTAGGTGTCACATTATTATAATTCAATTAATAAACAAATAAATGGAAAGCTTTGATAATATGCATTCATCGTAAAATTACCCACCTTTGTGTGTTCTTGAACCATCGTTTTAACGAGTATAGCCATAATAAAAGCACAGCTAATGTAACATTGCTAGCATACCCACTTTTTATTTCATTTTATGCTTTATTATGCTTTTATTTACGTATGTGTCGTATATACAGACTTTGTGGTTAATGATTGATTGTTGACATTATCTATGTTGTATTTTGCATTGTGTCTTTTGTACGAAAACCTAGATACACATACTACTTGCTTCTATTTACGTGCCTGTTATTTATGTACTGCTATTATTTACGTGATCATGGTTGATAACAAGATACTCTGACGAAAGAATGGAATATGGCTATTTTTCCTGATGCAATCATGGCTAAGCTATACATACTACTTGACGTGTTCATGATAGATAGCTTCATCCGTCTCGTGTCGTAACGTGATTACGCCCATAGACGTTAAAATATTAGAGTGCCTCAACAGCTTGTGCACTACATTTCCAGGATCGTGTCGACTCTAAGCTATACTACTTGACGTGTTCATGATAGATAGCTTCATCCGTCTCGCGTCGTAACGTGCTTACGTCCAAAGACGTTAAAATATTCGAGTGCCTCAACAGCTTGCGCACTACATTTCCAGGATCATGTCGACTCTAAGCTATACTACTTGACGTGTTCATGATAGATAGCTTCATCCGTCTCGCGTCGTAACGTGCTTACGCCCAAAGACGTTAAAATATTCGAGTGCCTCAACAGCTTGTGCACTACATTTCCAGGATCGTGTCGACTCTAAGCTATACTACTTGACGTGTTCATGATAGATAGCTTCATCCGTCTCGCGTCGTAACGTGCTTACGCCCAAAGACGTTAAAATATTCGAGTGCCTCAACAGCTTGTGCACTACATTTCCAGGATCGTGTCGACTCTAAGCTATACTACTTGACGTGTTCATGATAGATAGCTTCATCTGTCTCGTGTAGTAACGTGATTACGCCCAAAGACGTTAAAATATTTGAGTGCCTCAACAGTTTGTGCACTATATTACCAGGCTCTCGCGATCGAAATGAGCACCGCTTAAAGTCCAGATCACCCTTAAAGTACCTTCCAAGGTCAACTTCATGTCGCGGTGATTAAACAAGTGCACCCTTACACGAACGATCTGGTTCGAGATTTCTTTCCATAGAAGAGAACTGGGCCTTCGGAGATGAAAACCGAAGTGAACAGCGAAAGGTTCACTCCCTGAAATAACTCAGAAGGAGATGACAGTGCTACTAGCAACTGAACAACCAGACGCAAGCACTAGTATGGTAATTGAGGATACCTTACCTCGAAAAATCCTAAAATCCCTTGGTGATCAAAGAAGTGTTTGGCCATTCCCGAAAAAATCTCTAAACGTTGGGGATGGCTTCTAGTAGACGGCCTTACATAAGAAGAAAAACAGGATTTGCTATATAAAAGACAAAAAATTCATTATTATACGTAACGAACGTATAACGTCAGTAACGACCAAACCATACAAACCGTAATAACTGAGGTAGTATCCCACGCAAGTAGATTATATCGTCTACATCTACTAAAAAGCAATTCGTGTATATATATATACATTAGCTGTGTCCCGCGGTTTCAACCGCGTTAATTTAAGAAAAATTCTTTACTGATGCAAAATATATTCCATAACTACATGATTTTTGCGTAACTTTAACCGTTCAAGTAGCGTAACGGAATATTTTTTCCGTTCTTTGTAACATTTTTCATTGCTGCTCCGCTCTTATTGATCTTAGCGGGATCATATTATGTATTTGTATAGCTTTTCTCGATAAATGGGCTATCTAACACTGAAAAAATGTTTCAAATAGGACCAGTAGTTGCTGAGATTGGCGCGTTCAAGCACACAAACAAACTCTTCAGTTTTATAATAATTATTAGTATGGAATCTGTGGTATAGATACATATTATACTTATAATCTGAATCTCGGACGCGACTCCAAAGATTTTCATGAAATTTAGTATGCAGGGTTGTTTTATCTGTGTTTTCAGGCAATGAAAAATGAGTGTTTGGTACTGCTTTTTCTACTTAACGACAGATAGCACTATGAGCGAAGCTCGGTCACCTAGATATTTTTAGTATGTGGCAATCAATTATAGATGATTTAGTCATTTTAGATGTAGTTGTTATATACCTAATTATGTAAGGAGCTTTAAAATTCCTTTTGATCGCACTGTATTCCAGTTTACGGTCCCCGAATATAACACTTAAGCTCTACTAAAAGTTACCACCTAAATATTGCAATATCTAATCCACTAAGTTATACAGTCATTGCAGTGCAGTCTTGACAATTTTTCAACACTCAAAAGTTCACTTTATTCTTAACTAGCTGTCCCGCGCGGTTTCAACCGTGATCGTTTTGGAGTTCCCGCGGCAATTCCGGATTAAAATATAGCCTATGTTACTCAAGAATAATGTAGCTTTCTAATGGTGAAAGAATTTTTGAAATCGGTCCAGTAGTTTTTGAGTTAAATCGTAACAAACAAACCAAAAATCAAATCTTTCCTCGTTATAATATTAGTATAGACTAGCTGTTCCCTGCGGTTTCACCCGCGTTGGTTTCACAGACCTCGCGGGAATTCCGGAATAAAGGGTGCCCTGTGTGTTATTCTGATGTATAAGCTATGTTAATGTGAATTTCATTATAATCCATTCAGTGGTATTTGCGTGAAAGAGTTGCAAACACACACTCTCGCTTTTTTAATATTGGTAAGAATTTCAAACGAGTTAACGAGAGTTAACGAGTTTATCAAGTCAAATCAGTTCAAAATGGAAGACCTACGGACTATTCGGTTTAAAGATCTTTATTATACTCATTAAGACACATGCCACTTACATGAGTACATTAATAAAATTTAAAATCAGTCACACAGAACAAAATAATCAACATAGTGTAGGGTAGGTAAGTTACAAGTTAGCTGCGAGGAGACAATATTTCAAGTGCTGACAATATAAGGCGGTGGTCCAAGTTATAAAAGGTCTTGTTTTTTAATGTGGTCTAACAATTTTTTTTGAAGATTCTAAGCTACTATTACGATACTTGTGTTTTAAAAACCGCTTATGGCGACCATAGACCTAAAAGAAGCATATTTTTTGGTTTTCAAACAGAAAAATACTGCCATTAGACAAACAATCCAAGCTGTTAGAGAGAGTTTTAAACAGTTTTAAAATCATGCCAGG
This sequence comes from Zygaena filipendulae, assembly GCA_907165275.2. Lineage (NCBI taxonomy): Eukaryota > Metazoa > Arthropoda > Insecta > Lepidoptera > Zygaenidae > Zygaena > Zygaena filipendulae. The sequence continues at coordinate 11,886,244 of OU015663.1, forward strand.
CAGGTACTTCCATTGAATCAGTTTTTTCATGGTGGATTAATAATAAAATATTAGGCATTCAAAAAACAAAACTCGTAAGAACCGTTAACGCTTTGGAAATATTCTCCGCTGCCTCTCCAACAGGTTGGGGTGTACCTATCGTGCATCGGTGAACATCGGTTTATGGTCTAATGTGCTTTGCAAAGTTTCCGACAGATCAGGAGACGCGAGGGAAGACTTCTTTTGATCTTCACATCGCGTCGTACATAAATTTAGGAAACAACCGCGAAGCCGATGTGGAGTCTTGACATAGTATATTGACTGATACTTTATTTATTTACAGTAAATGTACTTTTTTCCGTTCAAAATTTTTTAAAGGTGTTAAAAAACCTTTGTCGGATACCGAGTGGAGTTTGACTCATTCAGTCTTTAAATTGATCATCGATATTAATTTTGCTTTGCTTCCAAAGCCAAAGAAAAGCCCACTTTATTTATCTCGGCATATCTACAGACGTTTTAACGCACTCATGGTAGATTGGAGTATCTAGTACTTCCGTTACGATTTTTTTTCCCTCTCTTCTCTCTCTTCAAATGCTTAAAAAAAAAAAAAAAAAATAAGCTACCGATAGAGCATCAGGCACAATGATAGTTTTAAACCGGCCAAGTAAACCTTGGTTACGCCTCTTCCTGAAATAATATTGATTGCTTTATCGCTGATATACCTATATCTTTAAATTTTTCAATATAACAAATTAGTACCCAAAAGAGAGCCTTCCGCTCGAAAAACTAACCAAGAAACGAATAGCTCTACTTGCGTTGTCGACTGCACAACGTGCAGAGACGCTGTCCTTGATCTGCTTAACCAACTGAAAGTTAATACCTCTAATGAAAAAAAAAAAAAAAAAACTTATTAAATACAGAAAATTATTGACCACGAAACGACCTATTCACAATGCTTTAACTCACAATGCCTTAACTTTATCCCACTGTATCCCATAAATGAGGATAGACTCTTTGCAGAAGCAGCTTACAATAATGACTCTGATTAATAAACATTTATATAAATACAAGATAAACAAAATATATAAATATTTTGTAAAATTATTCGTACAAGTCTAATTATATTTTTTCTCTACTCGTGTTCGCTGATTTAACTTGGTTTATCATCGTTCTTCTTTCCCTATCTTTTACCTATTTCATGGTGAGCGCTAAACATCTACATAGTAAAACATCTCTAATAAATCTCGAGGATGCAACGTCGCAGTATAATTGATGGTTAAACAAACTTACCTAGTGATGTTTGACCATAATTATACGAGACGTTGCATCCGAAGAGATTTATTACCCTCCCAGCCCATAGGTTTCGTTAAAAACTTATACATCTATAAGTATTAACGTTACCCCATGCCATGAAATAGGTGCTCTGAAAAAATGAGCTGGCACGGCGGCGTGCGGCAACGCAGGCGCTACGCCGGGTGGGGCGGGGAGGAGGGGTACACAGTAGTCAATTGAATATCTTTTTATTTTTGATTCTCCTTTATAGCTCTAAATAATTGTGTGCGATGCCAGTACATTGAAGAATGGACTACATAGTAAAACATCTCTAATAAATCTCTTCGGATGCAACGTCTCGTATAATTATGGTCAAACATCACTAGGTAAGTTTGTTTAACCATCAATGATACTACTAAATAGATTTGTATCAAAATTATGATTGCAACTGCTTAATTAATGAACAGGTACACACATATTCTATAAATAACTATAATTATGATAGTGTACCTACTTATCGTAATGTAACCTAAGAAAAGTTGACGTGTAAAAGTATTATATTTTACCAAATTGAATAAATAAATAAATTTGGCAACCTTAACCTGCTGCCTTTTTACCAGACATATAGTTCTCTATATTTTAATTAAAATTCGGAACAGAGATGGAAATGGCAGCAACTCCCGATGGATATTCTCTCGTCATATCATAATATAGGTACTTGGTCAAAGCTTGACAAAAAAAAAAAACGATCACAAGGTCCGTCGTGGGTTCTTGCCTTATTTTTTAATTTTTCTTTTAGGGTTTACATAAAGATAAAAAAATATATATTGCAATTTTAACATAAAAATTTCGCAACTGGCAACAAAATCTTTTATTTGTTGGCAACCACAACTATCGATAACTTAATTTAGACCGATTGTAAGTCATTTTACTTATTTTATTTTATTGTCTACGGAGCAAGTACGTTGCACGATTGTGATAAAAAAAAATTAAGCTAAATCACTATATCCAGTGTATAACTCAATTATGTACTTGAGCTGATAATAGTAGGTATCACAGTCGATTTGAAACTTATTGTGAGCTTGAAGAAGCAAAACGTTGTGAATAAAGTGAATTTATATATATTAAAGAACACGTGGCAGTCGACGCTGTTGAAAAAAATTACCATGTCTATTACCAATTTACCAGAAGAAGTAATATACATTATCGCATCGCATTTGGATACGATGTCCGTGAAGACCCTTTACGATATAAATCGCTATTTGAGAAGTATTATCAAAGAAGTCGTTAGGAAATGTGACATATCGTTTACCGCCATGCCTGCTAGGCAATTCTTACAGTCAAGCTTCTACAACAATGTTTCGGCGCAGCTGGTGGAATTCAACATGTGCGGTGTGTGGGACCTCAACAAAACCACGTTGATGCCGAGCTTGAGGACATTAAAATGCATCAAAACGTTGGACGTATCCTACACCAACATTGGAATAGACGATCTTATCGATATCCGTAAACAATGTGATTCTATTATAGATATAACGATAGATTTCAAGTTTTCTTCAATGTATGATCAAACAATGATGTCGGAATACGAAGACTTGTTTAGTAAATTTCAAAATGTGCATTTCATCAATGATTTCATCGGCGAAAAGTTTAATTTGGCTCTTCACTTCTTGAAAACATCCCGTTACAACAAATTGAAGTTTAGTCACATCACTGTAGGAGCCCGACAGTATTTGAGAATTCGCAAATTGAGCACCTCGTTGACGCGTCTCACTTTCAACGAGCTAAGTTTCATCCACTTCGGCAATAGCAAATATAACTATCACCCCTCATATCCGTCGGATCGCCTTTCATCCATAATTGAACTGTGCCAATACGCAGCGATCGGCTTTGAATATTACGATTCACCGTATAAAATCAAATTTTGCTTAATCAACGCTTCACCAATGTTCCTCGAATTTTTGAACAAATTATTCGAAGGCGAGGCCAGGATTTCCATTGAACGTTGGAACAAACGAAAAACGTGTAGACTTTGTTCCGTGAATATTGCTAACAATCATTCTTTTATTATGGCTTGGAATATGAACACGACAAAGTTTGACGATGCGTTTTACCATAATTTGATTAAACTGTTAAATATACACGTGGACACGTACAGGGGTAGCCAGAGAAGGGTTATTGGGTCATGATGTGGTATTTTTTTACAGTAAACGACGTCATGTTTTCTTGTTATTACATCCGCGAACCACGGTGGAAATGATCGCCTTTTTTAGCTGACACTTACTTAATCAACAACTGATTTTATATTGTAATTGTAAATAAATGTATAAAATTAAAAGTTCCCAATATAATCGTAAGTGTTATTTACTACGTATGTAGACGAAGAAGTACGACAAATTATATTAATTATTTTGCATCAAAACATTTGTAATGGTACCTACGTAATGGCCCATTTAATGTTAGAATAATAGTTAAAAAAAAATCGGCTTCAAATGTTATCTATTATTATTTATATTAATGTAAATTAATCTACTATTAAGTTTTTGTAATGTGTACAGTAACCTTGTTGTTTTAAGTCATTATTATTGTATTAGTCATCATAATCATGTTAAGTCTGTTATTACCTAAATTGTAAATAATAAATAAATTTAAAATTAAAATGTGATAATTGTAAATAAATTGTATATAATAATAATGATGAACTTTATGTTTTATTTTTTTTTTCTTTGAAGTTTTATCTCATTTTTGTAAAGAATGTTTTTCAACCACTCCCGTTAACTGTAGGAACATGGTGTAAGGGTACATAAAGGATAATAATATTTGACCCCAGATCACTAAACTTATTTTTTCAATGCGTATTAAGAACCCTAGTAATTTCGATTACGTTTGAAAAAAATTATTCTTCGAAGATTTCGATAATTAAAATAAGTAAAAAAAAAATATTTAACTTTCTTTTAATTTTTTTGCAATATAGGTACCTATTTAGTGTCTTTACATTATTATAAAAGACATAAATTAAATATATTAAATCGCCTTTTAGTGTGGTCGTAGAAATCATGCAAAATGAACATTTTATAGTGCGGATTAACTTACGGATTTTTTTTATGATTAATTTATATTAAAAAAAAAAAAGTGAAAATTTTAAACTTAAGACGTGATACAATACGTCAAGTTTATGTTCACCGCAAACATATACCTAAAAAAAGACAGTAGTAATTAATGTATATGAATTATCTACTAGCTGTGCCCCGCGGTTTCAGCCGCGGTAATTTCAGAGTTCTCACGGGAATTCCGGAATAAAAAGTACTCTATGTCCTTCTCTGTACCCTTGAAAATGTGCATGCCAAATTTCATCCAAATCCGTTTAACCGTTTTTGCGTGATTAAGTAACAAACATCCAAATATCCAAATATCTTCACTTTCACACTTATAATATTACATAGTAGCATATGACGTATACCTACTGATAAATTTATAAAGAGAAAAGATTTGATATTTTGTATTTTTGTTTGTAATGGACCAACTCAGGAAATACTAGCTGGTGTTCCTGAGTGACATAGGCGGCTTTTACTTTAGGGATTCCCACGGGAACTCTGAAATTAACGCGAGCGGCACTGCGGAGGATCGACTAGTAATTATGTCAGAAAGTAAGTATGTATCTTAGAAGCTCCAAAACTACTTAACTTAACGTAGGCATAATGTAGCAGCTAGTTAAAAAGGATTTCATGGTGTTCCCCCGGGAACTAGGTACCAAATGAATGTGGGTGGAACCGGCGAGAGTAGCGGGTTACAAAAATCGGGTCATACCAACTGCAAGGGTCATTCCATGCCCCTTTTCTTTGTATTGCCGCTGAAATGCATTAAATCAAAATGAATGTACCTAATGTCATTTACCGAGGAAACCCACGCTCTTTACTAAAGTTTTCTCTGTGATGTATGTGCGTTTTTTTTTATCCACACAGCACCCGCTGAATGCACTCCTATTGCCACGATATTTTTTTGTTGATTTTGTGCTGGGGCGAGTCGCGCATTTGCGACTCTCTCCATTCATTAATTACTGGGAATTTTAAGTTTTTTTTTGTATGTAGACTACACTTATGTTTTTTTGTATTTTTATTTGTTTATTTAGTTACATATTGTAAGTATATACCATCGAGGACTGAATATCAACCCCATTTAAAATCACATTGTTTAAAAGCTATGTCTAGTAGTTTTTGCGATTTACCTACGCATTCAAACAAAAAAAAATATATATTATTCATACAAATTTAGTTCGGGACTCATTGTCAGTGTTTTTTTCATTTCCAGTTAAAATAAATGGGTACCTACCTATTATCTACCTGAGTAGGTACCTACCTGCTAATCACTAAAACCTAAAATCATTGTTTATTCTGGACTACTAGGTACTATTTTTTCCAATTTACCTACGCATCCAAACAAAAAAAAAACAAATAATAAAGAAATGTTTGCAAAGACAATGGAAGATCAGTTTTTGACTCATATTATCCAGAACTGAAAGCAATAAAAATTGTTAAACTTTTAAGTTTTATTTATAACTGTCCGAAAGTGCGCATAAGTAAGCCTACCCACCTAATCTTATCATAACTCGTCATTCTATGAACCGATCGCGATAACAAACCTTTGAAGTTAAAAAAAAAGAAAATTTTCGATTCCATTATGACTTTATGTCGAAAAATAAATTAAATAATGAATCTAAATACAGTGCATATTATTTATGTATAATATAACTGCATACGAGAGAATATGATAGCTTGCGTGCGAGCAGGAACAAAGTCAAAATAATACAAAATGCCAAAATATTGTGATTATATTATGATTAAAAAATAAAAGGGTGGTGGTCATTAAATAAAAACAGCTCAATTAAAAATATTGAATAACTCATGAAAGATGTCGAAAAGGTTCAAAGAAACCTCAGAAAATCCGTCTGGGCTGCGAATTGAACAAAAATTTTGAAATTTGATGAATTTGACTTATTTAAATAATTGTAATTGTACCTACTCTTTGCCAACCTTAACCTGCTGCCTTTTTACCAGACATATAGTTTTCTATATTTTAATTGAAATTCGGAACAGAGATGGAAATGGCAGCAACTCTCGATGGATATTCTCTCGTCATATCATAATATAGGTACTTGGTCAAGGTTTGACAAAAAAAAAATTCGATCACAAGGTCCGTCGTGGGTTCTTGCCTTATTTTTTAATTTTTCTTTTAGGGTTTACATAAAGATAAAAAATATATATTGCAATTTTAACATAAAAATTTCGCAACTGGCAACAAATTCTTTTATTTGTTGGCAACCACAACTATCGATAACTTAATTTAGACCGATTGTAAGTCATTTTACTTATTTTGTGTTTGTCTACGGAGCAAGTACGTTGCACGATTGTGATAAAAAAAAATTAAGCTAAATCACTATATCCAGTGTATAACTCAATTATGTACTTGAGCTGATAATAGTAGGTATCACAGTCGATTTGAAACTTATTGTGAGCTTGAAGAAGCAAAACGTTGTGAATAAAGTGAATTTATATATATTAAAGAACACGTGGCAGTCGACGCTGTTGAAAAAAATTACCATGTCTATTACCAATTTACCAGAAGAAGTAATATACATTATCGCATCGCATTTGGATACGATGTCCGTGAAGACCCTTTACGATACAAATCGCTATTTGAGAAGTATTATCATAGAAGTCGTTAGGAAATGTGACATATCGTTTACCGCCATGCCTGCAAGGCAATTCTTACAGTCAAGCTTCTACAACAATGTTTCGGCGCAGCTGGTGGAATTCAACATGTGCGGTGTGTGGGACCTCAACAAAACCACGTTGATGCCGAGCTTGAGGACATTAAAATGCATCAAAACGTTGGACGTATCCTACACCAACATTGGAATAGACGATCTAATCGATATCCGTAAACAATGTGATTCTATTATAGATATAACGATAGATTTCAAGTTTTCTTCAATGTATGATCCAACAATGATGTCGGAATACGAAGAATTGTTTAGTAAATTTCAAAATGTGCATTTCATCAATGATTTCATCGGCGAAAAGTTTAATTTGGCGCTTCACTTCTTGAAAACATCTCGTTACAACAAATTGAAGTTTAGTCACATCACTGTAGGAGCTCCACAGTATTTAAGAATTCTCAGATTGAGCACCTCGTTGACGCGTCTCACTTTCAACGAGCTAAGTTTCATCCACTTCGGCAATAGCAAATATAACTATCACCCCTCATATCCGTCGGATCGCCTTTCATCCATAATTGAACTGTGCCAATACGCAGCGATCGGCTTTGAATATTACGATTCACCGTATAAAATCAAATTTTGCTTAATCAACGCTTCACCAATGTTCCTCGAATTTTTGAACAAATTATTCGAAGGCGAGGCCAGGATTTCCATTGAACGTTGGAACAAACGAAAAACGTGTAGACTTTGTTCCGTGAATATTGCTAACAATCATTCTGTTATTATGGCTTGGAATACGAATACGACAAAGTTTGACGATGCGTTTTACCATAATTTGACTAAACTGTTAAATATACACGTGGACACGTACAGGAGTAGCCAGAGAAGGGTTATTGGGTCATGATGTGGTATTTTTTTACAATAAACGACATCATGTTTTCTTGTTATTACATCCGCGAACCACGATGGAAATGGTCGCCTTTTTTTAGCTGACACTTACTTAATCTATATTGATTAAATTTGCAAAACCCTCAACAATTGATTTTATATTGTAATTGTAAATAAATGTAAAAAAAATTAAAGTTCCTAATGTAATTGTAAGTGTTATCCCATCAAAAACAAACTTGTAAAAAAGTCCAAGTCTCGCAACTCAGTTCTTCTACAGTAAAAAGTTGTGAGATCAATGTAATACCAAGTCGGTTAATTTATTCAGTGCCTACTTAAGGGTCCTTCTGTCTAAAGTTATCATGTTATAAGCTAATCTAATAACATTTTATAGTGACCATATCAAATTTAAAAATCTTTTATGTTTTAAATAGATTGATTGGCTTGGCGATCACGTGAAAACACAATATATCTCACATGCAATACATAATTATGGTTCTAAACAATCTAATTTAATTACAATATGTATTACTTGTGACATACATTGTGTTTTCACATGATCGCCAAGCCAATCAATCTATTTAAAACATAAAAGATTTTTAAATTTGATATGGTCACTATAAAATGTTATTAGATTAGCTTATAACATGATAACTTTAGACAGAAGGACCCTTAAGTAGGCACTGAATAAATTAACCGACTTGGTATTACATTGATCTCACAACTTTTTACTGTAGAAGAACTGAGTTGCGAGACTTGGACTTTTTTACAAGTTTGTTTTTGATGGGATCTCATTTCTTTTTGTAAATGATCTTCCTCCTTTGAGCAATTTAGTCTACTTTTATAATATAAACACATGGCCCATTCTTGCTTTTTCATTCCGTTGACCATTGTAGGTACCTTTGAACATAATTATGTCTAGGTAACTATGTATCTACACTTTATATCTAGGTAGGTAACTAGCTACACTTATTATTATTATTTATTAATATCTGGGCAACCGAGCTTCGCTCAGCTTAAATAGCTGTTAACCGCGGTTTAATCCACGTTAATTTCGGAGATCCCGCGGGTATTCTGAGATAAAAGTACTACCCTATGACCTTTCCTGTACCCTTAACGTGTAGTATGCAATAATTAATTCACCCGCGTTGATATCAGAGTTCGCGCGGGAATTCCAGAAATGAATCCTAGCTAGATCGATTTATGGCCCCCGAAATCCCCTGTATACAAAATTTCATGAAAATCGTTGGAGCATTCAGATTAGGGTAATTTTATCTCGGAATTCCTGAAGGATCTCCGAAATTAACGCTGGTGAAATCTCATGAAATTTTGCATGCACGTTGTCAGGGGTAAAGAAAACCTAGGGATATAGGGTACTAACTACTTTGCATCTCTGAATTCCCGCGGGATCTCCGAAATTAACGCGGGTGAAACCGCGGGGAACAGCTAGTCTCATATATTTATATGGGATTACAAAGTTATTAGTGCAGTTGGTACATATAACTGCATATATAACTTTGTAATTCCATACATTTATATGGGATTACAAAGTTATTTGTGCAGTTGGTACATATAACTGCATATATAACTTTGTAATTCGATACATTTATATGGGATTACAAAGTTATTTATGCAGTTGGTGTATCTAGAAAACTGGACCGAAATTGCAAAATATTTTAATTTTTCCTTGATTTATACAATAAACACTAATTGTATTCTAAATTTCAAACTTCTATGTCTGCTAGAAGTGCCTTAGAGTTTTGATGATCGGTCAGTGAGTGAGTGAGTGACCTACAAAATTAAGGAACTTTGACTAGTTATAATTCTTAAACTACTGGTTCAAATCGAATGAAATTTAAATTATACCGTCTTTATACAATACCTGCTTGTTTACTAAAAATTCAGGCTTCTAGTTTTATCCACAACGAAGTTATAGGGGGTCGAAAATGGCCTGAATTGCTTCGAGAAAAGGATAGTACGGCCGTGCCGCTTTTGTTGCTCGACTTGGCGGGGGCACTGCCGTGCCCCCAGATTTACTACGTAAGTAGACGAAGAAGTGCGACAAATTATATTAATTATTTTGCATCAAAACATTTGTAATGGTACCTACGTAATGGCCCATTTAATGTTAGAATAATAATTAAAAACAAATCGGCTTCAAATGTTATCTATTATTATTTATATTAATGTAAATTAATCTACTATTAAGTTTTTGTAATGTGTACAGTAACCTTGTTGTTTTAAGTCATTATTATTGTGTTATAAGTCATCATAATCATGTTTAGTCTGTTATTACCTAAATTGTAAATAATAAATAAATTTAAAATTAAAATGTGATAATTGTAAATAAATTGTATATAATAATAATGATGAACTTTATGTTTTATTTTTTTTTTCTTTGAAGTTTTATCTCATTTTTGTAAAGAATGTTTTTCAATCACTCCCGTTAACTGTAGGTACATGGTGTAAGGGTACATAAAGGATAATAATATTTGACCCCAGATCACTAAACTTATTTTTTCAATGCGTATTAAGAACCCTAGTAATTTCGATTACGTTTGAAAAAAATTATTCTCCGAAGATTTCGATAAAAAATAATAATAAAAAAAAAAAAAAATTAACTTTCTTTTAATTTTTTGCAATATAGGTACCTATTTAGTGTCTTTACATTATTATAAAAGACATAAATTAAATATGTATATTAAACCGCCTTTTAAGTGTGGTCGTAGAAATCATGCAAAATCAACATTTTATAGTGCCTTAACTTACGGATTGTTTTTATGATTAATACAAGTATAAAAAAGAAAATTGTGAAAATTTTAAACTTAAGACGTGATACAATACGTCAAGTGTATGTTCACCGCAAACATATACCTAAAAAATTACAGTAGTAATTAATGTATATGAATTATCTACTAGCTGTGCCCCGCGGTTTCAGCCGCGGTAATTTCGGAGTTCTCGTGGGAATTCCGGGATAAGAAGTACCCTATGTCCTTCTCTGTACCCCTGAGAATGTGCATGCCAAATTTCATCCAAATCCGTTTAACCGTTTTTGCGTGATTGAGTAACAAACATCCAAACATCTTCACTTTCACACTTATAATATTAGTAGGATATGACGTATACCTTATAAATTTATAAAGAGAAAAGATTTGATATTTCGTATTTTTGTTTGTAATGGACCAACTCAGGAAATACTAGCTGGTGTTCCTGAGTGACATAGGCGGCTTTTTCTTTAGGGATTCCCACGGGAACTCTGAAATTAACGCGAGCGGCACTGCGGAGGATCGACTAGTAATTATGTCAGAAAGTAAGTATGTATCTTAGAAGCTCCAAAACTACTTAACTTAACGTAGGCATAATGTAGCAGCTAGTTAAAAAGGATTTCATGGTGTTCCCCCGGGAACTAGGTACCAAATGAATGTGGGTGGAACCGGCGAGAGTAGCGGGTTACAAAAATCGGGTCATACCAACTGCAAGGGTCATCCCATGCCCTTTTTCTTTGTATTGCCGCTGAAATGCATTAAATCAAAATAAATGTACCTAATGTCATTTACCGAGGAAACCCACGGTCTTTACTAAAGTTTTCTCTGTGATGTATTAGTTGTTTTTTTAATGTAGGTACGTTTTTTTCCCACACAGCACCCGCTGAATGCACTCCTATTGCCACGATATTTTTTTGTTGATTTTGTGCTGGGGCGAGTCGCGCATTTGCGACTCTCTCCATTCATTAATTACTGGGAATTTTAAGTTTTTTTTTGTATGTAGACCTACACTTGTTTTTTTGTATTTTTATTTGTTTATTTAGTTACATATTGTAAGTATATACCATCGAGGACTTAATATCAACCCCATTTAAAATCACATTGTTTAAAAGCTATGTCTAGTAGTTTTTGCGATTTACCTACGCATTCAAACAAAAAAAAAATATTATTCATACAAATTTAGTTCGGGACTCATTGTCAGTTTTTTTTCATTTCCAGTTAAAATAAATGGGTACCTGCCTATTATCTACCTGTGTAGGTACCTGCTAATCACTAAAACCTAAAATCATTGTTTATTCTGTACTACTAGGTACTATTTTTTCCAATCTACGCATCCAAACAAAGAAACAAATAATAAAGAAACGTTTGCAAAGACAATGGAAGATCAGTTTTTGACTCATATTATCCAGAACTGAAAGCAATAAAAATTGTTAAACTTTTAAGTTTTATTTATAACTGTCCGAAAGTGCGCATAAGTAAGCCTACCCACCTAATCTTATCATAACTCGTCATTCTATGAACCGATCGCGATAAAAAACCTTTGAAGTTAAAAAAAAGAAAATTTTCGATTCCATTATGACTTTATGTCGAAAAATAAATTAAATAATGAATCTAAATACAGTGCATATTATTTATGTATAATATAACTGCATACGAGAGAATATGATAGCTTGCGTGCGCGCAGGAACAAAGTCAAAATAATACAAAATGCCAAAAATATTGTGATTATATTATGATTAAAAAATAAAAGGGGGGTGGTCATTAAATAAAAACAGCTCAATTAAAAATATTGAATAACTAACGAAAGATGTAAAAGTTGTTATCGAAAAGGTTCAAAAAAACCTCAGAAAATCCGTCTGGGCTGCGAATTGAACAAAAATTTTGAAATTTGATGAATTTGACTTATTTAAATTGTGTTAGATATGTAAATAATTGTACCAACTCTTTGCCAACCTTAACCTGCTGCCTTTTTACCGGACATATAGTTCTCTATATTTTAATTGAAATTCGGAACAGAGATAGAAATGGCAGCAACTCCCGATGGATATTCTCTCGTCATATCATAATATAGTTACTTGGTCAAGGCTTGACAAAAAAAATAAAAATTCGATCGCAAGGTCCGTCGTGGGTTCTTGCCTTATTTTTTAATTTTTCTTTTAGGGTTTACATAAAGATAAAAAATATATATTGCAATTTAAACATAAAAATTTCGCAACTGGCAACAAATTCTTTTATTTGTTGGCAACCACAACTATCGATAACTTAATTTAGACCGATTGTAAGTCATTTTACTTATTTTGTGTTTGTCTACGGATCAAGTACGTTGCGCGATTGTGATAAAAAAATTAAGCTAAATCACTATATCCAGTGTATAACTCAATTATGTACTTGAGCTGATAATAGTAGGTATCACAGTCGATTGGAAACTTATTGTGAGCTTGAAGAAGCAAAACGTTGTGAATAAAGTGAATTTATATATATCGGCGCGAAGCCGTTACGTTCACATATCTACAAATAATTATAACCTTCAATTGATGAATTTATTAAGTAGATTCTTTATATTATGTGATTTAATATTTGTGATTAAAATACCAAGTCATTATTAATGTAAAAATAAATACAACGGTTAAAATAATCATCATTTAATTGGTAATGCTGTGTTACTTATCATTCATAGAAATACACAGCGTATTGTGAAGCAATACGCTGATAAATTATTGCCGTTGATTTATTTGAATTATAAGGACAATTTCCTTTAGTAATTTAATAAAAGTTATTAATTTGTTGTAAAAGCGCCGGAAACACGTGTAGTTTCAAATAGCCAATCAGAGAAGCGATCGACCAATGGGAGGCGAGCGCGCGCTTTTAGTCAGTTGATCGAGCGGCTTGCCTTATGGAGGGAAAATAGACCTCACTCTTGTTTTGTATTTTGTCTCGAATGGTTGTTCGAAGTACGACTAATTGTAAACTGTAGCGAACAAAGGATTAACCTAGTATTTGTTTAACTTTTGATGAATGTGATAATAATAGGTTGTAGATTCATAAGTTAATATTGTGGTGAAAGTAATAACTGTACTGTGTGAGATTAAACTATTTGGTGAGTTAAAATATGATTTTATTTGATTAATTATGTGCGTACATAGTTATAATTAAGCATGAGTGATGAAAATATAAGTCGTGACGTCGGCTCGGCCGACGTCACCATTTTTAAAAATACGAGCAGCATATCTGCTCCGTCATCAGAAGTGGGATGCCCATCCACTTCTGCTGGACATCCTGGAGAATCAACAGAAACTGTGAGTACCCCTGGTCGGGACGATATTTCAATTCAAGCCACAGCCGTGACAGCTGGGCCAACCGTAGACAATAACACTGCTGTGTCGCAAACAAGCATTCCGCCGGAGTTTTTCATGCAGATGATGGGTATGATGCAGCAGGTTTCAAATCGTCTTATCAATCAACAAGAAAAGGTAAAAATTAATGACATCTTTTTACCATCTTTTGATCCTGACACTAATGTAAGTATACGTGAATGGTGTCAACACATCAATACTGCAATGGAAACTTACAAGTTCACTGACTACGAACTTCGCATGAAGGTAGGTGGTTTATTAAAAGGTCGTGCTAAAATGTGGGCGGAAAACTGGCTGGTAACAACAACATCTTGGCAAGATTTAAAAAGTACCCTCATAACTACTTTTGAGCCAGAAAGTAGGTATTCGCATGATATTATAAAATTTAGAGAACACTCGTATGAATCTAATAAAAATATTGCAGAATTCCTCTCACAAGCTTGGGTTTTATGGAAACGAGTTACAAAGGATAAATTAAGTAACGATGATGCAGTGGAAGCAGTAATCGGTTGTATTAATGACGATAAGTTACGTATTGAACTTTTAAATGCGCGGGCCTCGTCAGTACCTGAATTGATATCCATTGCATCATCTGTAAGACCTAAACGGTCTCATGCCAGTTCTAATCAAGTACCACCTAGTAAGCGAATGCGCGTGGGTAATTCTCAGTCGTTGCCTTATTGTTACATTTGTAAGAAAACTGGACATATGACGCGTGATTGCCGCCTCAGAACGTTTCGTAGTGATGATAAGGAGACGATTCAGAGTAAACAAAAGTGTACTTTCTGTAGTAAGGTAGGTCATACATTTGATACCTGTTTCAAGCGAAATCAGTCACTGGCATCAAATGTGAATTGTGTGGGTACATCAAAATTAACTGCTATGACAATTTTTATTGGAAATTTTTCATTTCAAGCAATTTTTGATAGCGGAGCCGAATGCTCTCTAATGTGCGAGTCGGTGGCAGCTAAAATTCCGGGGAAAAGATTAAACAGTGTTACTTATTTAAGAGGCATCGGTCAAATGCCGGTTATTTCACTTTTAACATTAAGTACGGTGTGTTTAATTGATAACGTAAACATAGAACTAAATTTTTTCGTATTACCCGACTATGAAATGACTTCTAATATTTTAATTGGTATGGATTTAATTAATAATACTAACCTTAGTGTATTGGTAACATCTAGTGGTGCAAAATTGTTCCATCAACCAACTATATTGCACATACAATCTAATCATTCTATCTTTGATAATCTTAATTGTGATCTTGTTGACGAAACTGAAATGAGTTTATTGCGGACACTATTAAACAAATATGCACACTTATTTATTCGAGGTTTTCCAACTACTCGTGTAAATACTGGTCGATTAGAAATTAGGTTAAAAGATCCGAACAAATTCGTAGAACGAAGACCTTATCGTCTTAGTCCCGTAGAACAAGAGAAAGTCCGTAAGATTATCAAGGACCTTCTTGATCACAATATTATAAGGGAAAGCACATCACCGTATTCTAGCCCTATAATATTAGTGAAAAAGAAGAATGGTGACGATCGCTTATGCGTCGATTATCGTGAATTAAACTCAAACACACTTCGTGATCACTACCCTTTGCCATTAATATCAGATCAAATCGATCGTTTAGTTAACGGTTTCTATTACAACACGTTTGATATGGCGGCAGGGTTTCACCAAATACCGATCGCGGATAGCTCTATAGAGAAAACAGCCTTCGTTACTCCAGATGGGCTGTATGAATACCTCACTATGCCCTTCGGCTTGAGCAATGCCTGTTCAGTATATCAGCGTTGTATCAATCGGGCCTTAAGTCCATTACTAGGGAGTGCAGGCATAGCTCAAGTCTACGTAGATGATGTGCTGAGCAAATGTAGAGACTTTTCACAAGGAATTACTCGTATAGAGCAAATTTTCATTGCTCTTCAAAAAGCTGGTTTTTCAATCAATATTGAAAAGTCATCTTTCTTTAAAAGATCTATTGAGTACTTGGGTAACGTTATCAGTGATGGTAAAGTACGCCCAAGTCCTCATAAAATAGAGGCGCTTGTAAAGTCACCTGTGCCTTCCAATGTGAAACAAGTAAGGCAGTTTAACGGTCTGGCTAGTTACTTTCGTCGTTTTATTCCCAATTTTTCACGCATTATGATACCATTATATGAGCTAACTAAAAATGGTGCTAAATGGGAATGGAACGAACGACAGGAACAAGCCCGTAATAAAATTATCGAACACCTTACGTCTGCTCCTGTTTTAACTATTTTTCAGGAAGACGCTCCGATTGAGTTATATACTGATGCAAGTAGCTTGGGCTATGGCAGCGTACTCGTACAAATCATAAACGGACGACATCATGCAGTGGCATACATGAGCAAGCGAACGACAGAGGTAGAGAGCCGCTACCATTCGTACGAGCTCGAGACTCTGGCGGTGGTGAGATCTATTAAACATTTTAGGCAGTACTTGTATGGGCGCAAATTTAAGGTCATAACCGACTGTAATGCCTTAAAAGCATCCAAACATAAAAAGGAACTACTTCCGCGTGTTTATCGATGGTGGGCGTTTTTACAAAATTATGATTTTGATATTGAGTATCGCAAAGGAAAGCATCTTCAGCATGCTGATTTTTTCAGTAGAAATACAGGTACTCTTACAGTTAATATAATGACTAGAGATTTAGAGTGGCTTAGAGTAGAGCAACGCCGAGATAGAGTATTACGTCCAATAATAGACAGTCTAATAAGTAACGAGTCCATTGCTGGCTATACGTTAGAAGATAACATCCTCAAGAAGACTGATGTCAATCCATCGTCTATTGAACAGAAAGTAATCGTCGTACCCAAGGCATTCCAATGGAGTTTAATTAATAGTTACCACTGTGCGTTAAAACACCCGGGATGGGAGAAGACTTTACAAAAGATAAAGGACTCGTATTGGTTCGAGAAAATGAATACAGTGGTACGTAATTTTACTGATAATTGTATTGTGTGTCGAACATCAAAAGGACCTTCGGGAGCCATCCAGGCTCAATTGCACCCCATACCGAAGCCCACTACAGCATTTCAGATTATACATATGGATATCACAGGCAAGTTGGGCACTACTGGAAACCATGAATACGTCATCGTAACTATAGATGCATTTACAAAGTACGTACTGCTTTATTATGCTACGAGGAAGGATCCACACAGCACGCTAGCTGCCTTAAAACGTACGGTCCACTTGTTTGGTGCTCCATCTCTCCTTGTAGTAGACGGAGGTCGTGAATTTTTAGGAGAATTCAAGACATACTGTGAGCAATTTTCAATAGACATACATGCCATATCGCCAGGAGTCAGCCGAGCGAACGGACAGGTCGAACGGGTAATGGCAACCCTCAAAAATGCTCTTACAATGATTAAAAACTACGAAACTGAACAATGGCATACGGCTCTTGATAGCCTACAGCTAGCAATGAATTGCACGCCCCACCGAGTTACCGGGGAAGCACCACTAACGTTACTCACACGCCGCAAACACTGCGTCCCCCCAGAACTTGCAAATTTGGTTAACATGGATGAACAAGCAATTGACTTCAATCAATTAGAACAACATGTACAAGAAAGAATGTCAAGAACAGCTGATAAAGACAAGCAGCGCTTCGACAAAAACAAAGCCAAAATCCATCACTTTCAAAGAGGAGATTACGTTCTTATTAAAAATAACCCTCGTAATCAAACATGTTTAGACCCTAAGTATAGTGAGCCTTTTGAAGTTCACAGAGTCCTTGACAACGATCGCTACTTGGTGAAAAAGGTAGTCGGAAGAGGGAGACTCAGGAAGGTGTCCCATGACCAACTGCGACGGGCACCCCAGCCGGGTGACCAGGCAACCGTATCGGCGAGTGAGGATGATGTCCTCGAACCAGCAGAATTCGAGACTTCAGCATCACAATCCGCTGCCCAAGTCGCATCACCATCATGTAACCGAGATGATGAAACCGGTAACTCATCTCAGCCACATTAATCATGGTGAGTGTAAACATTTCCGATTTTATCTCTATTACAGAGAATGAATTTCATTGAATCTTAAGTTCATCAGCCGACAAGCTGTTATTATTAATATGATCTAGTTTCTAATTTCAATATTCATATTCAATATTAGCCTGTCCTTGGCAGCTATAATGAAACTTATTTTATTGTGAATATTATTTATATAAAGATTGTGTTGATAAGATAGGATTTTTATCCTCTATTTTACAGAACTCATTTTATTGTTAATATTATTTTCATAAAGATTGTGTTGATAAGATAGGATTTTTATCCTCAATTTTACAGAACTCATTTCATTGTGAATATTATTTTCATAAAGATTGTGTTAATAAGATAGGATTTTTATCCTCAATTTTACAGAATTAATCTACAGTTAAAACTATTGTGGTGTAGTGAGAAGCCACAAAACTATTATTAAATTTGATAAGATGGGATTCTAATCCCCAATGTAAAAAAAAAAAAAAAAATAAAAAAAAATAAAAAATAAAAAAATAAAAAAAAAAGAATAATGATAATAATTACAATTAAAATTATTGTAGCGTAGTGAGACGCTACAGTAATAATCATTTAAGTATTAAAAATTTTAAGATGGGATTTAAATCCTCACCTTTACGTCATTGTGTAAAATTCATAGAATAATAATAAAAATTTGATAAGACGGGATTTTAATCCTCAATCAAAATAAACTTACACTAGTTATTGTAGCGTAGTGAGACGCCACAATAACAAACATTATTATTAAAGCTGTTAAGATAGGATTATAATCCTCACTTTTATTATGCTTACAAAGCTTTATTAAAAATATTATTATGAGTACCTACTTTATTAAAAGTAAAAGTAAAGCATTGTAACGTAGTGAGACGTTCACAATGTTAACATATGAATTTATAAGATGGAACTGTTTTCCCCATTTCAGTAAAGATGGACATTTGTGCCCACCTATTTTAAGATGGACACCCAGTCCCAAATTTTAAAAGATGGAAATAATTTCCCATAAACTACAAGATGGACATACCGTCCCATTCAATAAAAGATGAATATCAGTTCCCACTAATGATAAGATAGACGCTAAGTCTCACCCAAATAAAGATGAAACCTATGTTCCGAACTTACATTAATTTTAAAGTTTAAATACTGATTGATTTAAGATGAACTTTGTGTTCCATTGATTCACAGTCTAGTGTGAGAATAAGATAGACGTGAGGTCTCATCTACATTAAGATGGATTTAAGATCCCCAAACTTAAACTTTATTTACATTCTTTTGATTTAAAATGAATGTTGCGTTCCAACATGTCAAAATGAACCTTGAGCTCTATTATAATATTAAGAGGGATACACCCCACAGTATAAGATGGACCTTTGAGTCTCACTTTTTGAAATAGCTTAAGATACTGAATGTTTAATTAAACTGTTTACGTATATAGACGGAAAACAGTAATGCAATGTGTAAAACAATGTTACAATCATTTATTTGTAGCTATCATTTAAATTGATACCTAAATAGTGACAATATTAACTGTTCCTTTCATTGGGAGCAATATGTTTGGCCAGTGGTAAACAGCAGGTCATGGTGATATAAACTCTATGCAATTTTACGCTCATTAAAGTCATAATATTTTACTGGTTCTTTTGGAGGAGCAGTTATATTGAACTATTGGATTTTAGGTCGCCAATGGCAGGCGCTACCTCAAAAGAAAAACAAAATATTGTTTCAGATGCAAACTTTTATGGATCAGCGCAGAGCACGCGCTGTCCATCAGAATGGCCGTATCGGCGCGAAGCCGTTACGTTCACATATCTACAAATAATTATAACCTTCAATTGATGAATTTATTAAGTAGATTCTTTATATTATGTGATTTAATATTTGTGATTAAAATACCAAGTCATTATTAATGTAAAAATAAATACAACGGTTAAAATAATCATCATTTAATTGGTAATGCTGTGTTACTTATCATTCATAGAAATACACAGCGTATTGTGAAGCAATACGCTGATAAATTATTGCCGTTGATTTATTTGAATTATAAGGACAATTTCCTTTAGTAATTTAATAAAAGTTATTAATTTGTTGTAAAAGCGCCGGAAACACGTGTAGTTTCAAATAGCCAATCAGAGAAGCGATCGACCAATGGGAGGCGAGCGCGCGCTTTTAGTCAGTTGATCGAGCGGCTTGCCTTATGGAGGGAAAATAGACCTCACTCTTGTTTTGTATTTTGTCTCGAATGGTTGTTCGAAGTACGACTAATTGTAAACTGTAGCGAACAAAGGATTAACCTAGTATTTGTTTAACTTTTGATGAATGTGATAATAATAGGTTGTAGATTCATAAGTTAATATTGTGGTGAAAGTAATAACTGTACTGTGTGAGATTAAACTATTTGGTGAGTTAAAATATGATTTTATTTGATTAATTATGTGCGTACATAGTTATAATTAAGCATGAGTGATGAAAATATAAGTCGTGACGTCGGCTCGGCCGACGTCACCATTTTTAAAAATACGAGCAGCATATCTGCTCCGTCATATATATTAAAGAACACGTGGCAGTCGACGCTGTTGAAAAAAATTACCATGTCTATTACCAATTTACCAGAAGAACTAATATACATTATCGCATCGCATTTGGATACGATGTCCGTGAAGACCCTTTACGATACAAATCGCTATTTGAGAAGTATTATCATAGAAGTCGTTCGGAAATGTGACGTATCGTTTACCGCCATGCCTGCAAGGCAATTCTTACAGTCAAGCTTCTACAACAATGTTTCGGCGCAGCTGGTGGAATTCAACATGTGCGGTGTGTGGGACCTCAACAAAACCACGTTGATGCCGAGCTTGAGGACATTAAAATGCATCAAAACGTTGGACGTATCCTACACCAACATTGGAATAGACGATCTAATCGATATCCGTAAACAATGTGATTCTATTATAGATATAACGATAGATTTCAAGTTTTCTTCAATGTATGATCCAACAATGATGTCGGAATACGAAGAATTGTTTAGTAAATTTCAAAATGTGCATTTCATCAATGATTTCATCGGCGAAAAGTTTAATTTGGCACTTCACTTCTTGAAAACATCCCGTTACAACAAACTGAAGTTTAGTCACATCACTGTAGGAGCCCGACAGTATTTAAAAATTCGCAGATTGAGCACCTCGTTGCCGCATCTCACTTTCAACGAGCTAAGTTTCATCCACTTCGGCAATAGCAAATATAACTATCACCCCTCATTTCCGTCGGATCGCCTTTCGTCCATAATTGAACTGTGCCAATACGCAGCGATCGGCTTTGAATATTACGATTCACCGTATAAAATCAAATTTTGCTTAATCAACGCTTCACCAATGTTCCTCGAATTTTTGAACAAATTATTCGAAGGCGAGGCCAGGATTTCCATTGAACGTTGGAACAAACGAAAAACGTGTAGACTTTGTTCCGTGAATATTGCTAACAATCATTCTGTTATTATGGCTTGGAATACGAACACGACAAAGTTTGACGATGCGTTTTACCATAATTTGACTAAACTGTTAAATATACACGTGGACACGTACCGGGGTAGCCAGAGAAGGGTTATTGGGTCATGATGTGGTATTTTTTTACAGTAAACGACGTCATGTTTTCTTGTTATTACATCCGCGAACCACGATGGAAATGATCGCCTTTTTTAGCTGACACTTACTTAATCAACAACTGATTTTATATTGTAATTGTAAATAAATGTATAAAATTAAAAGTTCCCAATATAATCGTAAGTGTTATTTACTACGTATGTAGACGAAGAAGTACGACAAATTATATTAATTATTTTGCATCAAAACATTTGTAATGGTACCTACGTAATGGCCCATTTAATGTTAGAATAATAATTAAAAACAAATCGGCTTCAAATGTTATCTATTATTAATTATATTAATGTAAATTAATCTACTATTAAGTTTTTGTATTGTGTACAGTAACCTTGTTTTAAGTCATTATTATTGTGTTATAAGTCATCATAATCATGTTTAGTCTGTTATTACCTAAATTGTAAATAATAAATAAATTTTAAATTAAAATGTGATAATTGTAAATAAATTGTATATAATAATAATGATGAACTTTATGTTTTATTTTTTTTTTCTTTGAAGTTTTATCTCATTTTTGTAAAGAATGTATTTCAACCACTCCCGTTAGCTGTAGGTACATGGTGTAAGGGTACATAAAGGATAATAATATTTGACCCCAGATCACTAAACTTATTTTTTCAATGTGTATTAAAAGAACCCTAGTAATTTCGATTACGTTTGAAAAAAAATATTCTTCGGAGATTTCGATAAATAAAATCAATAATTTTTTTATTTAACTTTTATTTTTATTTTTTTGCAATATAGGTACCTATTTAGTGTCTTTATAATAAAAAATCTTTCGATTTTGGTCGAAGAAATAATGCAAATTCAACATTTTATAGTGCTTATGCTTAAATTAAGCTTACGGGTTGTTTTTATGATTAATACAAGTACCTTTTAGAAGTAACAAAACAACTAAGTAAAAAAAAAATATTGCTGAAAATTTTAAACTTAAGACGTGATACATGTCAAGTTTGTGTTCACCACAAACAGATTTAAGCACTTAATGTTAGTGCAGCTTCTTTTGCTCAAGTTGGTTTTCGCTATAGAAAACCAAGGAAATTAGCGTTTTATCACGTGGTCACGAAAAATTGAACTTTAGATTGAAAATCGCGTAGTTGATTGTGCGAAGATTCGTAATCTAGGGTTAAAGAGGATATTCAGTAAAAGACAGTAGTTGTTAATGTAGGTACTACGTATGTATATTATCTATACATATGTATACCTACTTATAATTTTATAAAGAGAGAAGTTTTGATATTTTGTATTTTTGTTTGTAATGGACCAACTCAGGAAATACTAGCTGGTGTTCCTGAGTGACATAGGCGGCTTTTACTTTAGGGATTCCCACGGGAACTCTGAAATTAACGCGAGCGACACTGCGGAGGATCGACTAGTCATTATGTCTTAGAAGCTCGAAAACTACTTAACTTACTCGTATGGAGCTGTTTCGCAGGTAGGCATAATGTAGCAGCCAGTTAAAAAAGGATTTCATGGTGTTCCCGCGGGAACTAGGTATCAAATGAAAGTGGGTGGAACCGGAGGGAATAGTGGGTTATGAAAATCGGGTCATACCAACTGCAAGGGTCATTCCATGCCCCTTTTCTTTGTATTGCCGCTGAAATGCATTAAATCAAAATAAATGTACCTAATGTCATTTACCGAGGAAACCCACGCTCTTTACTAAAGTTTTCTCTGTGATGTATTAGTTGTTTTTTTAATGTAGGTACGTTTTTTTTCCCACGCAGCACCCGCTGAATGCATTCCTGTTGCCACGATATTTTTTTGTTGATTTTGTGCTGGGGCGAGTCACGCATTTGCGACTCTCTCCATTCATTAATTACTGGAAATTTTAATTTTTTTTTGTATGTAGACTACATTTATGTCTTTTTGGTTTTTTATTTGTTTATCTAGTTACATATTGTGAGCATATACCATTGAGGGCTGAATATCAACCCCTTTTAAAATCACACTTTGTTTAAAAGCTATGTGAAGTAGTTTTTGCGATTTACCTTCACATTCAAACAAAAAAAAAATATTATTTATTTATAAATTTAGTTCGGGACTCATTGTCAGTTTTTTTTTCATTTCCAGTTAAAATAAATGGGTACCTATTACCTATTATCTACCTAAGTAGGTACCTACCTAAAATCATTGTTTATTCTGGACTACTACGTACTATTTTTCCAATTTACCTACGCATCCAAACAAAGGAACAAATAATAAAGAAAAGTTTGCAAAGACAATGAAAGATCTGAAAGCAATATTGAAGTTACTGTTTCTGCACTAAATGTTTCTTTTTTTTTTATATTGACTGTGAAGAGTATGCGATAATAATTTATAGCCTCTTTTATTACGTCCAGTCGTTTTGTTATTTTATTCCTTACTCTATATTCTTGGTAGATGCATTTAAGTATAAAAAACAGTTGTCTAAATTGAGAAAATAAAGTTTATTCTATTCTATTATATATAGATAGAGCAGATAGTAAGAACTTAAGCAATTGATTGAGATTAGCAGAAATATAGATTTGACAATAATTTAGCGTAAAAAATAAAAGGGGGGTGGTCATTAAATAAAAACAGCTCAATTAAAAATATTGAATAACTAACGACAGATGTAAAAGTTGTTATAGAAAAGGTTCAAAGAAACCTCAGAAAATCCGTCTGGGCTGCGAATTGAACAAAAATTTTGAAATTTGATGAATTTGACTTATTTAAATTATGTTAGATATGTAAATAATTGTACCTACTCTTTGTCAACCTTAACCTGCTGCCTTTTTACCAGACATATAGTTCTCTATATTTTAATTGAAATTCGGTACAGAGATGGAAATGGCAGCAACTCCCGATGGATATTCTCTTGTTCTTGTCACTTGTTACAACTACGTAATACTTATTATTTCGATGTTAAAAACAAACTTAATATACACACCGGCAGAATTAGCGGAACATAAAAAGGCAGAGTATAGAAATAATTACGTATAAATATTAAAACAAATAATAATTAGACTTGAAGTAATAAATTAATATACATCTTTTAACACTTACCAATTTTAACACTTAACATTTACCTTCGCATCCAAACAAAAAAAAACAAATAATAAAGAAATGTTTGCAAAGACAATGGAAGATCAGTTTTTGACTCATATTATCCAGAACTGAAAGCAATAAAAATTGTTAAACTTTTAAGTTTTATTTATAACTGTCCGAAAGTGCGCATAAGTAAGCCTACCCACCTAATCTTATCATAACTCGTCATTCTATGAACCGATCGCGATAAAAAACCTTTGAAGTTAAAAAAAAAGAAAATTTTTGATTCCATTATGACTTTATGTCGAAAAATAAATTAAATAATGAATCTAAATACAGTGCATATTATTTATGTATAATATAACTGCATACGAGAGAATATGATAGCTTGCGTGCGGGCAGGAACAAAGTCAAAATAATACAAAATGCCAAAATATTGTGATTATATTATGATTAAAAAATAAAAGGGTGGTGGT
The DNA here is from genome assembly GCA_907165275.2 of Zygaena filipendulae. Taxonomy (NCBI): domain Eukaryota; kingdom Metazoa; phylum Arthropoda; class Insecta; order Lepidoptera; family Zygaenidae; genus Zygaena; species Zygaena filipendulae. Next base: position 11,911,386 of record OU015663.1, read on the forward strand.
CATTAAATAAAAACAGCTCAATTAAAAATATTGAATAACTCATGAAAGATGTCGAAAAGGTTCAAAGAAACCTCAGAAAATCCGTCTGGGCTGCGAATTGAACAAAAATTTTGAAATTTGATGAATTTGACTTATTTAAATAATTGTAATTGTACCTACTCTTTGCCAACCTTAACCTGCTGCCTTTTTACCGGACATATAGTTGTCTATATTTTAATTGAAATTCGGAACAGAGATGGAAATGGCAGCAACTCCCGATGGATATTCTCTCGTCATATCATAATATAGTTACTTGGTCAAGGCTTGACAAAAAAAATAAAAATTCGATCGCAAGGTCCGTCGTGGGTTCTTGCCTTATTTTTAAATTTTTCTTTTAGGGTTTACATAAAGATAAAAAATATATATTGCAATTTTAACATAAAAATTTCGCAACTGGCAACAAATTCTTTTATTTTTTGGCAACCACAACTATCGATAACTTAATTTAGACCGATTGTAAGTCATTTTACTTATTTTGTGTTTGTCTACGGAGCAAGTACGTTGCACGATTGTGATAAAAAAAAATTAAGCTAAATCACTATATCCAGTGTATAACTCAATTATGTACTTGAGCTGATAATAGTAGGTATCACAGTCGATTTGAAACTTATTGTGAGCTTGAAGAAGCAAAACGTTGTGAATAAAGTGAATTTATATATATTAAAGGACACGTGGCAGTCGACGCTGTTGAAAAAAATTACCATGTCTATTACCAATTTACCAGAAGAAGTAATATACATTATCGCATCGCATTTGGATACGATGTCCGTGAAGACCCTTTACGATACAAATCGCTATTTGAGAAGTATTATCATAGAAGTCGTTAGGAAATGTGACATATCGTTTACCGCCATGCCTGCAAGGCAATTCTTACAGTCAAGCTTCTACAACAATGTTTCGGCGCAGCTGGTGGAATTCAACATGTGCGGTGTGTGGGACCTCAACAAAACCACGTTGATGCCGAGCTTGAGGACATTAAAATGCATCAAAACGTTGGACGTATCCTACACCAACATCGGAATAGACGATCTAATCGATATCCGTAAACAATGTGATTCTATTATAGATATAACGATAGATTTCAAGTTTTCTTCATTGTATGATCCAACTATGATGGCGGAATACGAAGACTTGTTTAGTAAATTTCAAAATGTGCATTTCATCAATGATTTCATCGGCGAAAAGTTTAATTTGGCACTTCACTTCTTGAAAACATCTCGTTACAACAAATTGAAGTTTAGTCACATCACTGTAGGAGCCCGACAGTATTTGAGAATTCGCAAATTGAGCACCTCGTTGACGCGTCTCACTTTCAACGAGCTAAGTTTCATCCACTTCGGCAATAGCAAATATAACTATCACCCCTCATATCCGTCGGATCGCCTTTCATCCATAATTGAACTGTGCCAATACGCAGCGATCGGCTTTGAATATTACGATTCACCGTATAAAATCAAATTTTGCTTAATCAACGCTTCACCAATGTTCCTCGAATTTTTGAACAAATTATTCGAAGGCGAGGCCAGGATTTCCATTGAACGTTGGAACAAACGAAAAACGTGTAGACTTTGTTCCGTGAATATTGCTAACAATCATTCTGTTATTATGGCTTGGAATACGAACACGACAAAGTTTGACGATGCGTTTTACCATAATTTGATTAAACTGTTAAATATACACGTGGACACGTACAGGGGTAGCCAGAGAAGGGTTATTGGGTCATGATGTGGTATTTTTTTACAGTAAACGACGTCATGTTTTCTTGTTATTACATCCGCGAACCACGATGGAAATGATCGCCTTTTTTAGCTGACACTTACTTAATCAACAACTGATTTTATATTGTAATTGTAAATAAATGTATAAAATTAAAAGTTCCCAATATAATCGTAAGTGTTATTTACTACGTATGTAGACGAAGAAATACGACAAATTATATTAATTATTTTGCATCAAAACATTTGTAATGGTACCTACGTAATGGCCCATTTAATGTTAGAATAATAATTAAAAACAAATCGGCTTCAAATGTTATCTATTATTATTTATATTAATGTAAATTAATCTACTATTAAGTTTTTGTAATGTGTACAGTAACCTTGTTGTTTTAAGTCATTATTATTGTATTATAAGTCATCATAATCATGTTAAGTCTGTTATTACCTAAATTGTAAATAATAAATAAATTTAAAATTAAAATGTGATAATTGTAAATAAATTGTATATAATAATAATGATGAACTTTATGTTTTATTATTTTTTTCTTTGAAGTTTTATCTCATTTTTGTAAAGAATGTTTTTCAACCACTCCCGTTAACTGTAGGAACATGGTGTAAGGGTACATAAAGGATAATAATATTTGACCCCAGATCACTAAACTTATTTTTTCAATGCGTATTAAGAACCCTAGTAATTTCGATTACGTTTGAAAAAAATTATTCTTCGAAGATTTCGATAATTAAAATAAGTAAAAAAAAATTATTTAACTTTCTTTTAATTTTTTTGCAATATAGTTACTTATTTAGTGTCTTTACATTATTATAAAAGACATAAATTAAATATATTAAGTCGCCTTTTAGTGTGGTCGTAGAAATCATGCAAAATGAACATTTTATAGTGCGGATTAACTTACGGATTTTTTTTATGATTAATTTATATTAAAAAAAAAAAGTGAAAATTTTAAACTTAAGACGTGATACAATACGTCAAGTTTATGTTCACCGCAAACATATACCTAAAAAAAGACAGTAGTAATTAATGTATATGAATTATCTACTAGCTGTGCCCCGCGGTTTCAGCCGCGGTAATTTCAGAGTTCTCACGGGAATTCCGGAATAAAAAGTACTCTATGTCCTTCTCTGTACCCTTGAAAATGTGCATGCCAAATTTCATCCAAATCCGTTTAACCGTTTTTGCGTGATTAAGTAACAAACATCCAAATATCCAAAATATCTTCACTTTCACACTTATAATATTTCATAGTAGCATATGACGTATACCTACTGATAAATTTATAAAGAGAAAAGATTTGATATTTTGTATTTTTGTTTGTAATGGACCAACTCAGGAAATACTAGCTGGTGTTCCTGAGTGACATAGGCGGCTTTTACTTGAGGGATTACCACGGGAACTCTGAAATTAACGCGAGCGGCACTGCGACTAGTCATTATGTCAGAAAGTAAGTATGTATCTTAGAAGCTCCAAAACTACTTAACTTAACGTAGGCATAATGTAGCAGCCAGTTAAAAAGGATTTCATGGTGTTCCCCCAGGAACTAGGTACCAAATGAATGTGGGTGGAACCGGCGAGAGTAGCGGATTACAAAAATCGGGTCATACCAACTGCAAGGGTCATTCCATGCCCCTTTTCTTTGTATTGCCGCTGAAATGCATTAAATCAAAATGAATGTACCTAATGTCATTTACCGAGGAAACCCACGCTCTTTACTAAAGTTTTCTCTGTGATGTATGTGCGTTTTTTTTATCCACACAGCACCCGCTGAATGCACTCCTATTGCCACGATATTTTTTTGTTGATTTTGTGCTGGGGCGAGTCGCGCATTTGCGACTCTCTCCATTCATTAATTACTGGGAATTTTAAGTTTTTTTTTGTATGTAGACTACACTTATGTTTTTTTGTATTTTTATTTGTTTATTTAGTTACATATTGTAAGTATATACCATCGAGGACTGAATATCAACCCCATTTAAAATCACATTGTTTAAAAGCTATGTCTAGTAGTTTTTGCGATTTACCTACGCATTCAAACAAAAAAAAATATATATTATTCATACAAATTTAGTTCGGGACTCATTGTCAGTGTTTTTTTCATTTCCAGTTAAAATAAATGGGTACCTACCTATTATCTACCTGAGTAGGTACCTACCTGCTAATCACTAAAACCTAAAATCATTGTTTATTCTGGACTACTAGGTACTATTTTTTCCAATTTACCTACGCATCCAAACAAAAAAAAACAAATAATAAAGAAATGTTTGCAAAGACAATGGAAGATCAGTTTTTGACTCATATTATCCAGAACTGAAAGCAATAAAAATTGTTAAACTTTTAAGTTTTATTTATAACTGTCCGAAAGTGCGCATAAGTAAGCCTACCCACCTAATCTTATCATAACTCGTCATTCTATGAACCGATCGCGATAAAAAACCTTTGAAGTTAAAAAAAAAGAAAATTTTTGATTCCATTATGACTTTATGTCGAAAAATAAATTAAATAATGAATCTAAATACAGTGCATATTATTTATGTATAATATAACTGCATACGAGAGAATATGATAGCTTGCGTGCGGGCAGGAACAAAGTCAAAATAATACAAAATGCCAAAATATTGTGATTATATTATGATTAAAAAATAAAAGGGTGGTGGTCATTAAATAAAAACAGCTCAATTAAAAATATTGAATAACTCATGAAAGATGTCGAAAAGGTTCAAAGAAACCTCAGAAAATCCGTCTGGGCTGCGAATTGAACAAAAATTTTGAAATTTGATGAATTTGACTTATTTAAATAATTGTAATTGTACCTACTCTTTGCCAACCTTAACCTGCTGCCTTTTTACCGGACATATAGTTGTCTATATTTTAATTGAAATTCGGAACAGAGATGGAAATGGCAGCAACTCCCGATGGATATTCTCTCGTCATATCATAATATAGTTACTTGGTCAAGGCTTGACAAAAAAAATAAAAATTCGATCGCAAGGTCCGTCGTGGGTTCTTGCCTTATTTTTAAATTTTTCTTTTAGGGTTTACATAAAGATAAAAAATATATATTGCAATTTTAACATAAAAATTTCGCAACTGGCAACAAATTCTTTTATTTGTTGGCAACCACAACTATCGATAACTTAATTTAGACCGATTGTAAGTCATTTTACTTATTTTGTGTTTGTCTACGGAGCAAGTACGTTGCACGATTGTGATAAAAAAAAATTAAGCTAAATCACTATATCCAGTGTATAACTCAATTATGTACTTGAGCTGATAATAGTAGGTATCACAGTCGATTTGAAACTTATTGTGAGCTTGAAGAAGCAAAACGTTGTGAATAAAGTGAATTTATATATATTAAAGGACACGTGGCAGTCGACGCTGTTGAAAAAAATTACCATGTCTATTACCAATTTACCAGAAGAAGTAATATACATTATCGCATCGCATTTGGATACGATGTCCGTGAAGACCCTTTACGATACAAATCGCTATTTGAGAAGTATTATCATAGAAGTCGTTAGGAAATGTGACATATCGTTTACCGCCATGCCTGCAAGGCAATTCTTACAGTCAAGCTTCTACAACAATGTTTCGGCGCAGCTGGTGGAATTCAACATGTGCGGTGTGTGGGACCTCAACAAAACCACGTTGATGCCGAGCTTGAGGACATTAAAATGCATCAAAACGTTGGACGTATCCTACACCAACATTGGAATAGACGATCTAATCGATATCCGTAAGCAATGTGATTCTATTATAGATATAACGATAGATTTCAAGTTTTCTTCAATGTATGATCCAACAATGATGTCGGAATACGAAGAATTGTTTAGTAAATTTCAAAATGTGCATTTCATCAATGATTTCATCGGCGAAAAGTTTAATTTGGCACTTCACTTCTTGAAAACATCTCGTTACAACAAATTGAAGTTTAGTCACATCACTGTAGGAGCTCCACAGTATTTAAGAATTCTCAGATTGAGCACCTCGTTGACGCGTCTCACTTTCAACGAGCTAAGTTTCATTCACTTCGGCAATAGCAAATATAACTATCACCCCTCATATCCGTCGGATCGCCTTTCATCCATAATTGAACTGTGCCAATACGCAGCGATCGGCTTTGAATATTACGATTCACCGTATAAAATCAAATTTTGCTTAATCAACGCTTCACCAATGTTCCTCGAATTTTTGAACAAATTATTCGAAGGCGAGGCCAGGATTTCCATTGAACGTTGGAACAAACGAAAAACGTGTAGACTTTGTTCCGTGAATATTGCTAACAATCATTCTGTTATTATGGCTTGGAATACGAACACGACAAAGTTTGACGATGCGTTTTACCATAATTTGACTAAACTGTTAAATATACACGTGGACACGTACAGGGGTAGCCAGAGAAGGGTTATTGGGTCATGATGTGGTATTTTTTTACCATAAACGACATCATGTTTTCTTGTTATTACATCCGCGAACCACGATGGAAATGATCGCCTTTTTTTAGCTGACACTTACTTAATCTATATTGATTAAATTTGCAAAACCCTCAACAATTGATTTTATATTGTAATTGTAAATAAATGTAAAAAATTTAAAGTTCCTAATGTAATTGTAAGTGTTATTTACTACGTAAGTAGACGAAGAAGTACGACAAATTATATTAATTATTTTGCATCGAAACATTTGTAATGGTACCTACGTAATGGCCCATTTAATGTTAGAATAATAATTAAAAACAAATCGGCTTCAAATGTTATCTATTATTATTTGTATTAATGTAAATTAATCTACTATTAAGTTTTTGTAATGTGTACAGTAACCTTGTTGTTTTAAGTCATTATTATTGTGTTATAAGTCATCATAATCATGTTTAGTCTGTTATTACCTAAATTGTAAATAATAAATAAATTTAAAATTAAAATGTGATAATTGTAAATAAATTGTATATAATAATAATGATGAACTTTATGTTTTATTTTTTTTTCTTTGAAGTTTTATCTCATTTTTGTAAAGAATGTTTTTCAACCACTCCCGTTAATTGTAGGAACATGGTGTAAGGGTACATAAAGGATAATAATATTTGACCCCAGATCACTAAACTTATTTTTTCAATGCGTATTAAGAACCCTAGTAATTTCGATTACGTTTGAAAAAAAATATTGTCCGAAGATTTCGATAAATAAAATAATAATAAAAAAAAAAATTTAACTTTCTTTTAATTTTTTTGCAATATACATAGGTACCTATTTAGTGTCTTTACATTATTATAAAAGACATAAATTAAATATGTATATTAAACCGCCTTTTAAGTGTGGTCGTAGAAATCATGCAAAATCAACATTTTATAGTGCCTTAACTTACGGATTGTTTTTATGATTAATACAAGTATAAAAAAGAAAATTGTGAAAATTTTAAACTTAAGACGTGATACAATACGTCAAGTTTATGTTCACCGCAAACATATACCTAAAAAATGACAGTAGTAATTAATGTATATGAATTATCTACTAGCTGTGCCCCGCGGTTTCAGCCGCGGTAATTTCGGAGTTCTCGTGGGAATTCCGGGATAAGAAGTACCCTATGTCCTTCTCTGTACCCCTGAGAATGTGCATGCCAAATTTCATCCAAATCCGTTTAACCGTTTTTGCGTGATTGAGTAACAAACATCCAAACATCCAAACATCTTCACTTTCACACTTATACTATTAGTAGGATATGACGTATACCTTATAAATTTATAAAGAGAAAAGATTTGATATTTCGTATTTTTGTTTGTAATGGACCAACTCAGGAAATACTAGCTGGTGTTCCTGAGTGACATAGGCGGCTTTTACTTTAGGGATTCCCACGGGAACTCTGAAATTAACGCGAGCGGCACTGCGGAGGATCGACTAGTCATTATGTCAGAAAGTAAGTACCTATCTTAGAAGCTCCAAAACTACTTAACTTAACGTAGGCATAATGTAGCAGCCAGTTAAAAAGGATTTCATGGTGTTCCCCCGGGAACTAGGTACCAAATGAATGTGGGTGGAACCGGCGGGAGTAGCGGGTTACAAAAATCGGGTCATACCAACTGCAAGGGTCATCCCATGCCCCTTTTCTTTGTATTGCCGCTGAAATGCATCAAATCAAATGTACCTAATAACCCACGCTCTTTACTAAAGTTTTCTCTGTGACGTATTAGTTGTTTTTTTTAATGTAGGTACGTTTTTTTTATTCACACAGCACCCGCTGAATGCACTCCTACTGCCACGATATTTTTTTGTTGATTTGTGCTGGGGCGAGTCGCGCATTTGCAACTCTCTCCATTCATTAATTACTGGGAATTTTAAGTTATTTTTTATGTAGACTACACTTACGTTTTTTTGTTTTTTTTTATTTGTTTATTTAGTTACATATTGTAAGCATATACTATCAAGAGCTGCATATTAGCCACGTTTAAAATCACACCTTGTATTCAAACGTAGGTCCAGTAGTTTTTGCGATTTACCTACGCATTCAAAAAAACATGAAAATACAATCAAGTTAAAATTTAATTCGGGACTCATTCTCATGTTTTTTTTATTTCCAGTTAAAATAAATGGGTACCTAACTATTATCTACCTAAGTAGGGACCTGCTAATCACTAAAACCTAAAATCATTGTTTATCCTGGATTTTTTTTTCCAATTTACCTACGCATCCAAACAAAGAAACAAGTAATAAAGAAAAGTTTGCAAAGACAATGGAAGATCAGTTCTTGACTCATATTTTTTATTTATAAATCTGTCCGAAAGTGCTCATAGGTAAGCCTACCTAGCTAATCTTATCATAACTCGTCATTCTGTGAACCGGTCGCGATATAAAACCTTTGTTTGAAGTTAAAAAACAAAACAAAAAAACTAAATTTTCGATTCCATTGTGACCCTATGTCGAAAAATAAATTAAATACATCTAGTTGTACCATATTCTTGCGATTAAATGAATTATGAATTATGAAAAAATAATCTATATACATAAATAAAGAGATACAGTACATAAAGGGACCTATAACTGCATACGAGAGAAAATGATAGCTTGCGTGCGCGCAGAAACAAAACCAAGAAATACAAAATGCCAAAATATTGTGATTATATGGTTTTGATGAATCTATAGTGTACTCGTAATACTAATGTTAGAAATATTTAATTTTGGATGGATGAAGGGACGGATGGATGTTTGTTGCTCGATCACAATTCACACCATAACGGGAATTTGACGCAGATATATTATGTAGACAATAGTCTGGAATAGGACATATTATGGTACTTTTTATCCGGGTTCAGAGTTTCATATTTTTGTGACACCCTTTCACTATTACAGTCAGCAATTTTATAGCAAAATCGCGAGAGCTCTTCACAGCGAGACTTATCATGCGTCATATTGTCGTGTCGAGAGACGTAGTACCTCAACGGCTCAACGAATCGTCATGAAATTTTGTATACACCTTTTCAGGGATACAGAGAATAATAATAATAATCCACTTCACAACACACAGATCTACTGGATCCCATACGAAGCTATTATTAACTTGTGTTGTGGAAACCAGGCAAACGTGGTATATACTACATATAATTACATATATATTATACTATAGCTATATAAACACACCCAGGCTGGAGAGTGGAACCCTGCGTTCATCACACAAAGTGCACTCCCACCGGGAATCGACCCCGGAACCTCTTGATTAGCGGGCAGATATGGTGACCTACTACGCCAATCGGGTTGTCAATAGAAGGACATAGGGTACTTTTTATCCCGGAATTCCCGCGGGAACTTTGAAATAAACGCGGGTGAAACCGCGGGGAACAGCTAGTACTTAAGAAAAAATAGTAACTTTTTAGTGTCTTCCATATTTGTTATGGTACATAAATAATTTAACTTAATTATTACTGACATACTTAAATCTCATTTATGTAACAATCCAGCTGCTCATTATTCAGCTTAAATCTAAACATAAATAGAATCACGCCCTGATTTTGGCCTAAATGGTTTTTAAGATTCAATTAAATTTTAATATTTATTCGTAAACGCAGAGGCAATTTAAAGTTTGATTCGGGTATTGATTTTTCCAGATTGGTTTTGAATTATTATTACCGTAAATTAAGACATAGTCACAAATATTTATTATGTCGCTGATAAGCTTTTATCACTATCGCTTCACAATATCTTAAATCTTATACCTAATATTACGTGGATTTAACAATCAAATGTTAGTTCAAATAGTTTATTGTTTAATTACAGAATTCACATGGCCACCTTCCATCTCCATCGTCAGATCAGCTCCAGGTCATTATCATATTGCATTGTCATCTGAAACACATATACATACTACTTCTTACCACTTTACTACTTTTAAAAGTAAATTAAACTTAACTTCTAACCGCCGCACCCAGAGTCGACTTTAATAATTACTTAGTTAAGTATAGATTTTTAAAACAAAACTGCTGCAATCAGACAAGTTAAATAAATTAATATTAATTGGCATTTAACTAATTAAGTTACATCTCATTAAATGCCAATTAACATTAATTTACTGAACGTCTCTGATTTCGGCAGTTTTGTTTTAAAAATCTATACTTAACTAAGTAATCATTAAAGTCGACTCTGAGTGCGGCGGTAAGATCTATACTCATATTATAAAGAGGAAAGATTTGATTTTTTGTTTGTTTGTTACGATGTAGGTAACTTAAAAACTACTGGACCGATTTCAAAAATTCTTTCACCATTAGAAAGCATCATTATCCCTGAGTAACAAAGGCTATATTATAATCCAGAATTCCCGCGGGAACTCCGAAATTATCGTGGGTGAATTTTGCGCGGGACAGCTAGTCCTACTCATATTATAAACGCGATAGTTTGTAAGTAGGTATATGGATGGATGGATGGATATTTGTTACTCTTTCACGCAAAAACTACTAGATGGATTTAAATGAAACTTTACAATAATATAGCTTATACATCAGATTAACACATAGGGTACTTTTGTCGCGGAGTTCCCGCGGGAACTCTGAAATTAACGCTGATGAAACCGCTGGGGCACAACTAGTTTTAAATAAAGTTAAAAATCGTATACAATTTGCATTATAGTTCTGAATACTATCGCTCTGACTCAAAATACTGATGCACTTTTGTTCGTATCTATGGGGTTCCATGGAGTGGGTTCAAAATCAAACTACGAAATAACAACAGTCATATACCTACAATTTATTATCATAATTTAATCAGCAACTCTGTGTACTAGAGCAATTAACTGTTTCTCCAAAGTCAGGTAAAAGGATTCGTCGAACTGTGTCGTGTCCTTATTCCACGCCATTACTGTAGAAAAATTCGTACCAAGGTACGACGAACAAAAACAACAGACCAGGTGATCGTCCCAACTTTCAATATGAATTTTCGTCTTCCCTTTCAAGTGTTTGTTCAAATATTCGACGAACATTGGTGACGTTTTGATTGAGCAATTATTGGATATATACGGCGAATCGTGATATTGAATACCGATCGCTTTGTACTTACTTAGATCTAACACTGCTGATATTTGATCCGCTGGATAAGTGGCGTAGTGGCATTTTTGAAAGTCCCCGTGGTGGACGATATGGAGGTGGTCAAAAGAAAGACGTGAAACCAAGGTGCTTTTTAATTTTCTCACTCCAGAATATTCTATACCTCCTATAGGTATGTGACTCAACTTTAATTTGTTAAAATGAGATGTTGCCAAAAACTTAAGAGCCAATTTAATTTTTTTACCCATAAAGTCGCTGATGAAATGTACATTATGAAAATTACTAAACAAATTTTGGTATTCAATCATTAACGCGGAATTATAATGTGTAGAGAACTTGAAATCTATTGTTATATCAATAATAGAAGGACAATGTTTACAAATGTCGCTTAAATCGTCTATTCCGATATTGGTGTAGGATACGTCTAAGGTTCTGATGTATCGTAATGTTCTCAAGCACGGCAACAACGAGCTCATGTCGATGTCCCATACACCGCTCAAGTTTAATTCCCGCAAATATGACGAAATGTCTTTGTAGAAGTACGTCTCTAAAAATGGCGAAATAGGTATGGTGGTAAACGACAAGTCACACTTCCTCGCAGCTCGTTTGATAACACTTCTCAAATAGGCATTGGTATTGTAAAGATTCATCACGGACATTGTATCCAAGTATGATACGATGATATATATCAGTTCTTCAGGCATGTCAGCGATAGTTAGGGCCATGTCTCTCACTGCGTTGTGTCGACTGTAGTGACTCCACTTTATTCACCACGTGTCTGTTCTTCAAGCTCACTCGCAGTGTCAGATCGACTGTGACACTCACCTTTTATTAACAATTGAACCACTTAATAAATCATACACTAGAAAAAGTAACTTGAATTTTTCTCGAAATCGCGCGGCGTGCAAGACGGACCAACACCAAAAGAGTAAGTAGTCGGGGTTGCCAACAAACATACAAATGATTAGCTATTTGTTGCCAACTAAAACTCTCCAAAAAAAACAAGCGAAGAGAAAATTTAAAACAATTTTAACTGGGATGTTTTCGCATAAAATTGGACACGGCAATATCTATGATAAAAAATAGATACCTAATATAATTTTTGAGTGCTATTATAATTAATCTAAAAGACAAAAATACACGTAATATTATTTTTGGTTTGTGTTACCACTAATCGGGTCGCCCACTTGGGTCGTTCTGCTCACGACGAGCTCGTGCCTCGTGGCAGGAGTGGACTTAGCCCATCTACCCACTCCATATTTGGCTTGTCACCGACGAAAAACCGATCAGTGGTAGCACTTAGCAGAAACCAATGATAATATTACGTGTATTTTTGTCTTGTGGATTAAAACGGTATTTTTAACCGACTTCCAAAAAGGAGGAGGTTCTATGTTCGATTGTATGTATTTTTATTTTTTTTTATTTTTTTTTATGTATGTTCACCGATTAGTCGAAGACGGTTGGACCGATTTGGAAAATTCTTTTTTCGTTTGAAAGGGTATACTCCCAATTAGATTCCATTGCCACCAAGTCCAGATCTGATGATGGGATCTTGGAGAAATCGAGGGAACTCTTCAAAAATTATAGGCACACCTATAGCGATTTGGGTAATTTTTATAGTATATCGTTCATTTGGTTTTGGAAAGCAAAATTTGAAGAAGTGGAACTGATGATGAAGACCACAGATGGTCATCGGAACTACTCAACAATAATACGTATTTCACGGGTTCCGATTGAAGCGGTTTCGAAAACTGTTTTTTTGTTTGAAAGGGGATACTCCCAAATTGATTCCATTGTCACCAAGTCAAGATCTGATGATGGGATCCTGGAGTAATCGAGGGAACTCGGTGACAAGCCCGCTGGTGTCTGCCTACTTGGGTTGTTCTGCTTACGAAGAGCTGATGGCGGCAGTCGACTTAGCCCATCTTCCCCCTCCATATTTGGCTTGTCATCGACTTCATACTGATCAGTGGTAGCACAAACCAATAATAATATTACGTGTGTTTTTATCTTTTGGATTAAATCGGTATTTTGTTATTTTTAGCTTTTTATATTTAGCTTTTTAGTTTGGTGTTTTTGGAAGTCGGTTTTAATGTTATTTTAGGTCTTTAGTTTTGTTTTTGGAAGTCGGTTTTAATTTTTTTGTTAAAATTTTGTTTATTTTTCGCTTTTAAGTAAGTAAGTTTGTAATTTATCTAAGCTAAGTTAGAATAGCCTAATGTCAACTGCTCATCACCTTTTACAAAATATTGCTTTTCCCGATGCAGGGACGTTAATTGTTAAGGAATTCTCCTGGTACATCACCATCAGTTCCACTTCGGCGTATACATTGTGTCAAGCATAAATTGTTTAGAAACCATATTATGGTTAAATAATCGGAACCCGTGAAATACGTATCTATTATTGAGTAGTTCCGAAGACCATCTGTGGTCTTCATCATCAGTTCCAATTTTTTTTCTTTTTTTATGTCATCAAGTGGTACACCTGATGGTAAGTAATTACCACCGCCTATGGACAACTGCAACACCAGAAGGCATGCAGGTGCGTTGCCGACCTGCAATGGGGATGGGAACTGACTTTCAAGTGGGGCTGCCGGAACACACCGTTAGGTGCTTGGCGACAGATTTACAACTTGAAGGTGGTAGCTAGTCAGCCGGGCACTGGAAAGTGCCCTACCACCATGCATGCATCAATTCTACTTCTTAAAATTTTGGTTTCCAAAAGCAAATTAACGATTTACTATTAAAACATCACCCAAATCGCTATCGGTTCAAGATCCCACTATCAGATCGTGATTACAAGACAATGGGACCACACGAAAAGTAGCAGCTTCCAAATAAAAAAGGAATCATCAAAATCGCTTCACCCTTCTTCTTCTTCTTTAATAATGGCGTCTATAATTATAATTTGCCAATGACAATGTTTCTTAATAATAAAAATTTTTTCATCTACTTCTTCAAACTCGAAAGTTCTTAGGTGACAAACATAAAAAAAAACAGTCGAATTGAGAACCTCCTCCTTTTTGGGAAGTCGTTTAAAAATTAAGATTTGGGAATAAAATTGGTAATAGACGGGTGCACACAGCATTTAAGAGTTTGATATCATCCTTCTGAATAACGATACTTCACCATTGCGAAAGTAAAAGCACAGATAATAAATACTGTAAAAGAAGGTAACATTGCTTTAAGGCCAAGAGCCTTCTCTAATGTGTCCTTGTTAATTAGTTACTACAAGTCGCCGAGAGATACCTTTAGATTGTTTGTCTCATTAAAAATATTTTCGAATATTAGCAACAGCATTGATCACTAGGGAATTGTATTCTGTTAGCAAATATAGTTATTTTGTATGCCATTTGATTAATACTTAACGATAATATTATTTACAATATATTATTTAGCAACTGAACGATGATCATCAGCGAGTCAGTGACGAAATCAAGGTTTTTAAGATATCAATAAAATCTACAGTATAAGAGCTATCCAGTTAAAACTTTATGTGTTTAATAAGTCTGCTATAGACAACATAACCCGAGAATTTCGTTTATCTGGTATAATCCGAACCCAAGTTATAAGGGTTTAAAAAAACGACGAAGCGTTTCGAGAAAAGATAGGTAGTGCTTCCGCTTCGCTTGGTTCGTCTTGGCGGGGGCACTACCGTGCCCCCAGATAAATTATGTCTTCGACTAAAATGGGCATTCGACACCGCCGAAATTTCTGAATGATTCTTGTTGCGTTTGTATAAAATACAATAAACTTACTTAGTCGCAAACAAAATCTCTTTAATTTCGCTTCACTTAACGCTCACACTCACAATGCACTATAGGTGTACTATTTAATTATGTACATTTTATAAAATGTAGATTAATGTAATGTACATTATAATGTAGGTTTGTAAAATTGTAACAGTTACTTACGTTGAGTTATAAATACCCATGTGCCTATATTTCCTTTGCTTAGACGTAGGATTCGGCATACAGCCAAAGTTTTCCATAGTGGTTTGTGAATAATAAATAACATCATGGTATAATAACGACCGATCGGTCGATTTTTGGTAAAAAAAAATCCTGCATTTGTCAATAAATCATTTAATAACAAATTTTAAACAAATTTAAAATACCTGCGTGGATTTTTGATAACAAGCAATAGGGTCTTAAGCATATGGCAATATCACAATTTATAGTTCAACGTTAATGATTGTACGTATAACTTTTAAATTGATTATTATTTAACAAAACAAATTAAGTACAATATTTAATGTAATATGTACTAACCAACCTAAAATCCTAAAGACAACCTAAAATCTTTAATTGATATTATTAAATAATCTACTATTATAAATATTAGGTTACCCTAAAATGTTACCATTTCAAAAAGCTTATCCGATCTTACAATTTATATAATAAATGAATGAAACGTAAAAGAAATTTTACTGATCATCGCGCGTGACTTCGCGTTAATTTTTGGATTTCCTACACCTAGATAAAATGACCTTTGTCACTTTATCACAATTTAATATTATACTCGTCAAACACATACTTTTCTCCGTTTCGACATGAAAGGCGACTGAAACGACACCGTTTCCGTTGCAGCCTTGTTAGTTTCGGAGTTGGCATAAAAAGTACACTATGTCCCTCTCTGTACCCCTGATAATGTGTATGCAAAATTTTACGATGATCGATTAAGCAAAACAAAAAAACTAACATTCTCATTTTCAATAGTTAGGATTCCACCCTGCCGGGCACTATAGTTATATACCTACTTATATATTCTTGAAGCTAAACCTAAGTAAGACATTCAAAGTTTGTGTGGAGAATGTGAGGTTATTCTGCTACAAAATTTTTCCTTTTATTATAATACAACAACTTAACAAAAAAATAACTGAAATATGTAAAACCAATAGCTATAGGTATTTAATACAACTTTTTTTGCATTTGACATCATATATTTTTTATTGGATTAATTTCAAAAGTAGGACAAAAATTGAATGTGGTTCTGGTCCTCTTTTAACGGGCATATTTATTTATTTTCACACCACATGCTCGACAATGCCGAATTATATGTCATGTAAACCTTACCGAAAGCAAGACATTATATCTCTTAGCTTTAGCCGGGATGTTCTATTGAATTTCATTATAACCCGCTGGTCAATAATGTGATTTTCACTTTCATAATTCTTATTGCTATGTCCATAACGTCTCATTTCGCTAAACAGAATGTGTTCTCAGCGGGCGCGGCCAACTCGATTTTCGAAGACCGAAGCCGTGGCCCACTAGATTCGCAGTGAGATGAACTTCATTTGTTTGTCAAATCGAGTAGGCCACGCCAGCTGAAAGAAGTGGCTATATAGGATCTACTAAGCCTGGTTTTTTATTGTCTCGCATTATGTGAGAAAAGTAGAGTATACACCACAGGGATAAAACTGTTTTTTTCTTGGGCGCTTGAATCCCTCACTGCACTCAGGACTCAATCTTAATTCCCTCCCTTTGGTCGGGAATTAACTTATAACACCCTCGCTGCGCTCGGGAGTTAAATTTGGAGTCCTTCGTTATGTTCAGGATTCAATGTAGCGCCCGTGACATAAAACAGTGCTTTATCCCCTTGGTGTATAATCTACTATTATTGTCGGACAATAAAAGATACATTAACTATATTGTTAGTACAAACCTAAAAACTAAATAATATGTTAGTATTTATATTCTACTAGGAGTTTTTTGTGTTAATGAAGGCCCTATTGATAGTAGGTATAATTATAACCATCAATACAGACAAAAAATGAAATTAATTAGAGTAAAACCGCGAAGATCACCTACTCAGAGAATAATTACTAGAAATAATTAATCAATGAACAATGTCTACATACTCCATGTTTGATCCAACTTTCAATAGAAATCCTCTTCTTCCCTTCAAACTGTTTCTTCAAATATTCAACGAACATCGATGACGCTTTGATTGAACAATGTTCCGATGCATAAGATGAATCATAATATTCAATATCGATCGCTGCTAGGTTGCGCAAATCTAATATTGCTGAGGTGTGATCCACCTGTTCAGAGAGATGATGGTATTTGCTATTAAAGCAGTAGATGATACGTAGCTTATTAAAAGTGAGACGATTAAGAGAGGTGTTAATTATTCTCCGTACTCTTGAAAATTTTGAATCTTCTATAGTAATGTGACTGAAGGTAATTTTATTGTAACGAGATTTCGACAAGAAGAGAATAGCTAAATTAAATAGTTCAATGAAGTATGCATTAACAAAATGTACATTTTTAAAATGGCTCAACAAATTTTGGTATTCAGTCACCATTGCCGGATTATACTCGTGCTTCTCAGAGAACTTCAAGTCTATTGTGATATCTATAATAGAAGGACAATACTTATGTATATCGCTTAAATCGTCTATGCTGATACTGGTGTAGGCAACATCTAAAGTTCTAATGCATTTTAATGTCCTCAAGCACGACAGCAAGGAGGTTCTGTTTAAGTCAAATACACCGCACATATTCACTTCAACCAGATTTGCCGAAATATCCCTGTAGAAGCTCGAGTCTAGAAATTTAGTATTCGGTACGTCACATTTCCTAACAGCTCGTGTGATAACATTTCTCAGATAACGATGGGTATCGTAAAGGGTTTTCAAGTGTTCTATATCCAAGTACGATGCGATGATGTATAGCAGTTCCTCGGGCATGTCAGTGATAGTCAGGGCCATGTTTTCGCTGCGCTCGCGTCGACTGTTGTAACTTCACTTTATTCACCACGTTTTCGTTCTTCAAGCTCACATACAGTTTCAGATCGAATGTGGCACTCACTAATAATTTCAGCTTGGACAACTAATTTAATTATACACTAGATACAGTAATTTTACTTATATTTTTCACACAATCGGGCAGCGTACACGGTGGACCGGTACAAAATGAGTAAAATGATTTGCAATCGGTCTTAACAAAGGTCTTGGGAGTCAGTGTTGCCAACAAACACAAACAATTAGTAATTTGTCGCCAACCGTAGTCTTTTTATTTTTTGTTGCTACTAAGCATAGACAATTCGGTAAAATCGAGTGAAGACAATTAAAAAAAGATATTGGCAAGTATACTTCCCTTTAAAATTGGGAAGGACACCATAAATTAAAAAAAAAATTGTAACTTTATTTCGTAAAAGAAATTCTTGTTTAACGAAGTTCTAAACATAGATATATTATTATTATACAAATAGTCGGTGGGTGAAAACAAATACCCTAAAATGTTGCCACTTTGAAAAAAATGCTCTGTCCTTTCTTTTGATTTTTCGATTTTTTTTTCAAATCTTTGGTGTTTCTTTTGGGGCAACAAACTATATTTGACTTTGATATTTTCGATTGGGCTTATCTGATCTAACAATTTATGTAATGAAAAAGAAAAAAAAAATTGCTAATTATTGCGCATGACTTCGCGTTACTTTTGAGATTCCCTATAGATAAAATACTTTTGTAACTTTATCATAATTTAATATTATACTCGAAAATTATTATAATTTTCTCAGTTTCGACATGAAAGTCAATTGATACACCACCATTTCACCCAAATTAATTTCAGAGTTAGCATAAAAAGTACACTATGTTTATTATGATCGGTTGAGCAAAACAAACAAACCCTCTTTCACCTAGTCCTGTAAGGATTCAACCATACTTTACTCTTTGGATTCAACTCTGCCGGACACTATAGTTATACCTATATCTCAGACGAAATAAGAAGTTTCATCTCAGACGGTCAAACCTACATTCTAAAAGCTAGACCTAAGTAAGACAATCGAAGTTCGTATGGAGAATGTGAGATTATTCTGCTACAAAAATCCTTCCTATCATTATAATTCAACGACTTAGTATTCCGTTTACTCTTTTTTAACTGAAATATGTAAAAATAATAGCTATAGGTACCTACTACTACTTTTTTGCATTTGACATCATATATTTTTCATTAGAATAATTTCAAAAGTAGGACAAAAATTGAATGTGGTTCTGGTCCTCTTTTAACGGGCATATTTATTTATTTATTGTCGGACAATAAAAGACACATTACCTATATTGTTAGTACAAACTTAAAAACTAAATAATATTATGTTAGTATTTATATTCTACTAGGGGTTTTTTTGTGTTAATGAAGGCCTTATTGATGGTAGGTATAATTATAACCATCAATACAGACAAAAAGTGAAATTTACTAGAGTAAAACCGCGAAGATCACCTACTCAGAGTATAATTACTAGAAATAATTAATCAATGAACAATGTCTACATACTCCATGTTTGATCCAACTTTCAATAGAAATCCTCTTCTTCCCTTCAAACTGTTTCTTCAAATATTCAACGAACATCGATGACGCTTTGATTGAACAATGTTCCGATGCATAACGTGAATCATAATATTCAATATCGATCGCTGCTAGGTTGCGCAAATCTAATATTGCTGAGGTGTGATCCACCTGTTCAGAGAGATGATGGTATTTGCTATTAAAGCAGTAGATGATACGTAGCTTATTAAAAGTGAGACGATTAAGGGAGGTGTTAATTATTCTCCGTACTCTTGAAAATTTTATATCTTCTATAGTAATGTGACTGAAGGTTATTTTATTGTAACGAGATTTCGACAAGAAGAGAATAGCTAAATTAAATAGTTCAATGACGTATGCATTCACGAAATGTACATTTTTAAAATTGCTCAACAAATTTTGGTATTCAGTCACCATTGCCGGATTATACTTGTGTTTCTCAGAGAACTTCAAGTCTACTGTGATATCTATAAAAGAAGGACAGTACTTATGAATATCGCCTAAATCATCTATGCTGATACTGGTGTAGGCAACATCTAAAGTTCTAATGCATTTTAACGTCCTCAAGCACGACAGCAAGGAGGTTCTGTTTAAGTCAAATACACCGCACATATTCACTTCCACCAGATTTGCCGAAATGTCCCTGTAGAAGCTCGAGTCTAGAAATTTAGTATTCGGTACGTCACATTTCCTAACAGCTCGTTAGGAAATGTGACGTCAACAAAATTGACGGGAATCAAGGATGTAGGACATGCACCAACCTTGCGTGGACTTCTGCACCAGCGCGATTCTCGATCGTCGTGATGATGGCGGGCCAGCCAGGTTTTAGTTGCAGTGATTTCCAGGCTTCCAGAGTTCAATAATGGCGAGACACTCGCGGTGGACGTGATCATTAGAATAAATACATGTGATTTTATAACATCGTATTTTTCTCACATGCGTAGGTAGCAGTTGCGGTGAGAATATTAATATTAATTTTTTCTTACAACCCTCATTTCATTTATTCATCGGGTTGCCATGCGCTGACACAAATGTGCATAAACGTTTTCATTGGGGAAAAAGGGAAAAAATTGCGAGACACAAAACAAATAAAGAGTTAAATAGTCTGCGAATTACTGGCGCAAGCATCATCCCTGATTATAATTTTTTTATTGATTTATTTATGGATTTATTTAAAAATCACTTTACAACTATCTTTTAAAAAGACGTTCATGATTTTAAGCAGTGCCTAAAATCTGTCTCAATACAATTTCATTATATCACCGTGTTATTCTTTCGACCTACTCACAGTTCGTTAGACAAACGAATCATTAATTAGTGAGAAAGCATTAGTTGTCAGTGCGTGACGTCACAGCCGAAAAATGGTCGCCCTCGCTCGCTGACAGCTCTCCATTCCCAAGAAACACACCCATAAATGTTTAACCCATTAACATTAATTATGAAACTATGACGAGTACGAGACTTGCGCCTAACACCAGAGGCTAGTGACCTCAAAGCTACCGATCTAAAACAAATGGAACGCCTTAACGCGACGGATTAAGGTTCATATTATTATTAACTTAATCGTTAATTTGTTAAGGTGTTGCTGGAGCACGTAATCTTCGAATTAAATTTGGATAGAGGAGCAATAAATGAGTGAATTCTCGGAAGCGCGCCGCTAGGGTTGGGTGACCTCGAGCCGAAATTAAGTAATTTTTCGCTCGTAACCATAGACAATAAGTTATTCATTTGCTCATCCTTCTTAGTGAAAATTCGCCATTACAACTTGTGTTTGTTATAAAATAATCAAGAAAATGAAATATATTTGTAGGTTAAATTCCACCGACAGTGTTAATATTCTATACCCAGATTGTGTTCGGATCGGCACGCCATAAATCGCAATCGGTCTGTTCCCAGTGACTCGATTTTGTATCAAATTGTCTCGAATACCGTATAATTATCATCGATCAATCAAACGACGCAATGCTCGACTTGTTTTGTGCAATACTAGATCTGTGTAGTTTCTGGCAAAAACTTTCAAATTGATTTGCGATTGAAGTTATCTACGATAGACTTGTATTATTCATTCTGTTTCACCGTTTCAAAGAATATTAACTACGATACAGTTCTTTATAAAAACGTATAAAGAATTGAAAATTTAATAAAAATAAAATTATTTGAGCCACAAATAAGCTAGCTCCAAACCATGGTTACTTGAGCCTGAATTTCTGGATCTTTATTGGGAAATTTTTGTCATGTATTTTATAAGGATTCGTCAAGTATTTCATACATGATAAGTGCACAAACGGCGAGACAGGTATGAGGTCATTTATAATATTTATGTGTATTTTCTAATATTTACTGGATAATATAGGTAAGGAAGATAAGAAGCAGAGGAGCAGTGGCGGCATGCCTCTAAGACGACGATGAACATTGTAAAGGCCATAGTTTGACATACACACATCAAAAGTGTCTAGGGATCAAGAACATTTTTTGCTATAAAACGAAACTCAATTAATTTAAATCTAATTTAATCTTCTGGACTGGCCGCCTACCTTATTTCCCATATCTAAAATAACAACTCATCCCCACATTTTAAATAAATTAAGAAAAATTTGATTTTTTGTAAGTTGTGAGAAATTGAACCAATTCCAAGTCGACCATAAAATAGCAAAAAAAGGCAAAAACAGGGGATTTTGAAACTTATATTGTAATGACTAAACAAATTAATACTCTGTGTTCCTTCCATTGATACGAATCACAGATTCGCAGCGATTTGGCATGCTAAAAATCTTGAAAAAATGTACTTGATCCCTAGACACTTTTGATGTGTGTAGTATACGTTACGTCGAAACGAAGTTTCGGGGTACTGTAAAATAAACGTAGGTCGATGTAGCCGAATATTAATGCATGCAAGCTAGCCGTATTTTTTGCCGTAGTTGGTTCCCATCACTAGCGCAATTCGGTCGTGTGATAGCCGAGTCATGCAGCATAATGGTGTTCCGAGATATTCAAGTTTGCCTCGAGCTCTTCCCTCGCGCCGACAGGTGGCGCTCTGGTCGCACTGAGCATTTTGATATAATTAAAACTCTGTCAATTAAAATGTTTGATGGTAGATAAAAAAAACCTCCTACAATAAAATGGTTTTATTTGGTTCACTGATTTAATTCTAATGCGGACCCTAACTAATATTATAAATGCAAATGTGAGTTTGTGTGTTTGTTACGCTTTTACGCCTTAACTACTCAACCGATCATCATGAAATTTCGCACACACCTTTTCAAGGATACAAAAAAGGCAAACATAGGGCACCCTTATCCAGAAAAAAGTAGAAAGTTTCCGAGGGGTAGAAAATTAATTGACAAAATCTACATAACGCGAGGGAAGCCGTTTGTATCAGCTAGTTTAGTTATACCTATTGTTAGTTGGTGTAAGTACAGCAGTCCCACTGAGTGGTCGCTGCTCGCCAACACGTCACCCCCTGTGGACTTAGCACGAATATCTTGCCTAGTGTCACTTTTCATAGACACAAACAAACACTTTCACGTCTTTAATCACGTGTCGGGGTGTGAAAATAAAAATTATATTTAGTCCGTCAATGAGATAATAAAAAAATTGTTAAGAGTCTACAATTTCTACAAGTTCTAAACTAAAATAATAAAAAACTGTAGACTTTAAACTAAAATATACATTTTAGTTTTTCAATGAAATTAAAAAAATAATTAGATAAAGCCCATCAAACTTGGGAGTGGGGCTCGCGACATCATATCCTCGTATAAACTGTAGCAAGCTGTGACATCACACGACTTTTCGACTCAATGTAGGTATTATGGCCGTTATTTTATTATTTATTATCTTCTTAAAAAAATTAAAGAAAAACACGTGTCTAATATTTTTTTGATCTACAGGAGGGACTAAAAACCCACTGAAACAATTCTAAAAATCTTTATTATGTAAGGTGTAGGTTCAAATCCTAACAATGAGCTTGAGGTGTCGGAGAAGGGAAACATCGTGAGGAAACCATAGCATGGTGGTAGGGCGCTCTCTAGTGCCCGGCTGGCTAGCTACCACCTTCAAGTTGCAAATCTGTCGCCAAGCACCTAACGGTGTGTTCCGGCAGCCCCACTTGAAAGCCAGTTCCCATCCCCTTTCCAGGTCGGCAACGCACCTGCATGCCTTCTGGTGTTGCAGATGTCTATGGGCGGCGGTAATCACTTACCATCAGGTGTACCACTTGCCTGTTTGCCCCCTATGACATAAAAAAAAATTACCGACTTACTTGTTTCCTGGGTCTCTCAGTGCGTTTTCACAGGCCATTCCCACAAGGCGCGCCGCGCGTGGGCGTCGCGTCGTGCGCGCGCGCAGCTCCCCCGAGCGGCGCGGCGTTGCGCCAGAGTCGCGGCAACGCAACCGTGTCATTATCCATTACACATATTACTTGTCGTTAAACACGAGATATATCTGCCGGTCCGGTATTGATCTATGCCTTGCCCACTCTAGATCGTAACGTTGTTGGGACAAATTATTGTTGCTGTTGGCCAGTTAATAATACAGTATCATTATTTGTAAGTCACGACTCTGTGGCTTACTTATTGTTGACTAGGTGATACACGTGGTTTTGCCCACGTGAATTTCGTATTTTCCTCGGGAACTATTTGGCGGCCTGAAGTAAAAAGGTATATGTAGTTCCATGGAAAACAAATGGGTATTGTGCAATATATGCAATTTTTTATATTGTATAATAATTGTCAGGTACCATTTTAAGCAACTTAGCAGAGGTAAAAGGTACTGTGTGTACCAGACTACTGATATCGTAATACATATTTACCTTTTTTCTTATAAATACATATGTACATACTCATGACACATACTACACACTCTCTCTGTCTGTTACCTTTTCACACCTTAACTAATCAACCGGTCATCATGAAAATATGTTTAATAAAAAAAGGATACAAGTTACTTTTCATCTTAGGATTCCAGCGGGGACTCCGAAATTAAACTCCGGTTGTAGCCGCGGGCAAAGAGGTATCGAGGGGATGAGATTTTTATGTTTGTCATTTTTTATCATACAAAAGATCTACCGAGTAGAAATTATCATAAAAACCGCATCAAATTGCGTACGCGAACATAAATATTCCCACCAGTGATTTTTATGGCTTCATTAACGCTGAATGCGTCTTCAGGAGGTGTCGCCGGCCCGAGGACATCGTTCATTACCCACTGTAATGGCTACGAATCAAGCGCTTATACTTAAAAAAAAAGCCATCATAACCAGTCACTACATACAAGCATACTTCTATACGCATATATCGCCATAAACACAATACATTGCTGCTTATTCAATAAAGACTTCAGACTTTATCAAGTCGTCACAACTAACGGATTCGATAATTTAAATTTCTATCATGTTGTAGTAACAAAAGTGAACGGTAACTTCGCAGTAACTAACGACGACTTTTTATTTCACAGTATCGTTTACCGTTTTTTATGTCGTTCGTAAATGTTTTTGCGATATAAACGGGCGATGGAAAGTCAACGCGAAGGAGTATCGTGTACGACACTATACTGTTTTGTGTTGTAGTACAGGCCTATAATGCAGGGTGACTGCCGTGGTGCCTCCAGGGTGATTGTGAGCGCGCTCGCCGCAACTCGCTCGTGCTTCCCCCGGGGTGCGCTACCGAGCTGCGCACGCGCCGATAAGACCTGTTAAAAGATACACGGTTTATTGAATTTTAAAATACTTATTTTGCAAAGCTTGTTTTTTATAGTAATAAATTAAAGAACCGTATAGCGAACTACAATGCATAGAGAAATCCGCGTCAAGTTTCTTATTTACATCGGTATAGAAAGTATCATAAGTCACTGAAATCTCAAAATCCATTTAGCCGATTTAAAAAATTCTTGCACTCATAGTAAGCTACAGTGTTCTTTAATGACAAAGTTTACTTTTTATCTCAGAATTCCTATGGGAACTCTGAAATTAACGCGGGTGAAACTTCTAGGATCGACTAGTGATAAGTACCTACCTACACAAATTGCTAAACAAAAGTCGTCGTGGCTGTTGCAGTAGTCTCTTTAAAATACCTTTCCTATTTGATTATAGTCTGTTTGATAAATCGAGTCCCGATAAAAACTCAGACACAATGTTATGACTGCTTATATCCGCTTAATATTGTACGTGCATTATTGACACATTGCGATGGTATCGTGCACGGAGTCGACTGCGACGCCCGCGTTGTGAAATTCGAATTCCCAGCAACGATCCCACACCTTGTACCAAAATTGAAAGCCCGTGTTCACAATCGGACAGGCTGATGATACGTTAGCCGCGGCGTGACGGATGCTCGTCGCCGTGTGACGTCACCCGCGATATAAATCAGTGTGGACGCGCATAATTTGCGAGCGTTCTGAATTCAAATAATTCGATGGCCAGAGGCGACGCGGGCGCAAGTGAGGGCGGCAGCGGCGGTGAAGGCGGAAAAGGCGTGGCGCGTTGTATGATCGATTACCACCGGTGTAATTGCAGCTTCCGTCACGCGTGATGCATGAGGCGCTAATTGTAACGGAACCTTTTTATAAATTACCAGCCTAAATTCCTTTTAGCGAGAAATCAGACAGTGCCGATTACAACCAAGTCTTTCGTCTCCATTTGAGGTAATTCTATAGTAATCTGAGCGACGAAGCGGTCACTTTCAATAACCGCGGGCGACGGCTGAGGCAGTGGTTCGAAAGAGCTTTTGCAATTCGCAGCGTTCACACGCCAGTTGAGTAGTTGAGTTGAGACATACATACTTACAGCCCGCGGCTGAACAACACGGGCTAGATGTGTAATAGAGTAGGTAAATATGGAGTTATTAGAAGACAGAGCTTCTTTGTCTCTTTACACTCTATACAAGCATTGTACAAGCAAACTTGATAACCTTTAATGTTAAACCCAAAATTGATGTGGTTGACCCTTGAGAATTCAAGGAAAAAAACCGCTCTATGTCGTTTCCTTTACTCCTGATAACATGTACGCAAAATTGGATAATGATCGCTTAACAATCTCACATTCGCATATAAAATAATTTTTCAATTTCGAAAAATACGTGATCAATTAATGGCATTTAATACATTTACATAAAGTTTTAGTACTCACTGAACGTTTGTGTGGGTGACGAATAGATTTGTGTGCTACTGCCATCCTGCGACTCTTTTTTTCATACTAAACTGCCAAATTGGCTCATTACGTTTATGTGCCTTTAGCCCACAACATGGGTAATATACGTGTATAAGCTGCCGAGATTCATTAAAATCTCTTCAGTTTCATTATCAGTGTGTATAGATTGAGTACACAAAGACTGACTATAGTATTGTCCCGGTTTGAGGCTATTGAAAATAACGACTGCAGTGTTATTATCATTATCTTATCGTGTGTCGACTCGTTACTCGTAACTCGTAATGAATGCTGTAGTCGTGTCTCTATCGATGTCCAACCGGCGCGGGCGCATCGTTTGTCTACGTTTTTTTTTTTCCAATCCGATAAACGTAATGGCTCCGTTGATTGTTCTTTCAGAACGGAAGATATGATAGCTTATTTATTACGTATATTAACCACGCGTCGGTTCGTGTCCGAAAGCTTTTATACCGTCGATGGGAAAACATAATATTAAATATGTCACAGCCTTAACCGCTTACTTTTTATCTTTTTTCATATTTTGTTACTGTTTTTTTATAGTTCGAAGTACACAGTTGCACCGTTGCACAGTGGCGCCGTTGATTGTTAAAAGCTTTTTTCATTACTCATACTCGGAAAGTAGGTCTGAAGTTGCCTGAGAAGCGGGTTGAAAGTAACACTTTTCAGCCCTAGGGAGAATCGCTTTCAACTGACAGCTGGATACTGCAAAAACTCAAGTTTTTTTTTTGTCATAGGGGGCATACTTACTGGCCAGTAGCACACCTAATGGTTGATTTATATAAAATAAAATTCACTCATTTTTTTCTTTAGCTAATTCCTATTTTTATTTTGACTTTCCTTGCATTCGTAATGAAAAGCACAGTGTTATCCTCGGGAGAAAGACTTATTTAGTCCCTCGATCTATTGGCCAAACCCCGTCTTGGGACTAAATAAGTTACTTTCACCCCTAGGATAACAATGTACTATTTTAAGGTTATGTATAATACAATTTTCCCGTCTTTTAGCACCATATTAGCTAGTTAGCTATGAAGCACAGATGTCGCAAAAACCACGTATACCTAATTAATTATAACAGATATAGCATTACCGTTCTCTGACTTCTGAGGTAAAGTTTTATATAAGCTATACACGTTACGGTCTACTGATGTTACATGTAGTACAGATTTACCCGTTCAATCTTTAGAATTCCCGCGGGAATCTTGAAATTCATACGGGCGAAACTGCGGGCAACAGCTAGTTTACGAGTATTATGTTAGTTCTTTAATACGAAACTTGGTTAGAAAGGATACACAGCCGAAACATACTGGGCGTGACGCGGTCTGCCCTAGCTTATATAAATATGTAAAATATGTATGTATGTATAATTATGTATGTTACGCCTGCTGTGTGTTTGAACTTTTACCATAGTCCTAAAAATACTATAGGTAGACTAAAATTTGAGTTTCTTTGTTAGGCTTTCACGCCGTAACTACTCAACCCATCACCATGAAATTTTGCATACACGTAGGCAAGAGTATCTACTACAGAAAAGGATAAGTACAGGGTACTTTTAATTCCGTGATTTCCACCAGGATTTTGGGAATTACGCTGGTGAAGCCGCGGGTAACAGAGAGGTTTTTTTAAGGTACGAGTATGTCTCGACGAAACTACGAAACTGTGAGACATATCTCCACAACATAACTTCTCGAACGTTTAGTTACATTATAGTTTATACAGACGTGAGTGAGTCCGAGTCCGGCGGTAACAGCTGTTAAATATCACGACGTTTATTGATGTCAGAAACGTCATAAAATCTAAGGTTTATTGTGAAAAAATGCACTCGTACCTATTGGTGTCTATTATCGCGGTCGGGGCGCGGTAACGAGAGACGGCGCTGGGGCGGACTCGCGCGGCGTCGTTGATATATTTAATTTATTGAAATGAGAATTTCTTTAGGACCGTTGTGATTTTAAACTCGATGAAACGACAAAGCGACAGTAAAACGAGCTCAACACTTGCGTACAGGAATATTTTTTAAGCAGCGCGCAAAAAAATTTTGGTGGTTTAGTATCAGTAATAGAACACATTTCCATTATTTGTTCAAAACTTTTTTTAATTTTTTTATCCGGCTTTAAATTAGCAAAATATGGACACTATCTATTCGTAATAATATCAATGGGGGCGCGCACCGTGCCGCGTACGCAGGGGTGTTGCAGCGGGGGTGAACGACCTCGATCAGCTGTCGGTACATTATAACCCACGTAAATATCTAGCCGAAAGAGCGCTTCGCGCGCAGCGGTGGTAGCGGCGAATAGAGTAGCCAATAAATCTATTGCAAAGTATACATCTTTCGTTCACGATAACTTTACTTTTTTGTACTAAGACTTACCAAAATAAAAAAAGGTGTTTGTTAAAACTCCTTTAAGTTTAATTTGTAAAAGTTTGCGCACTGAATAAAAAATATTCCTGTATAATTGTATACATTTAAATATATAAAATTTAAAATGTTTCCTAATAACTCGGTTTTCAGAAGGCAACGCGTATAAAATGCAATGCAATGCAAAACGAAAAAAGCCCACAATACGATTTTTTTATTTAGTAGCTCTTTCTTCGCTTTTAGTTCGAACTTCAGTATTCCGGCGGGAACTCTTTGCTCCGAGATAAAAAGTGCCCTCGTTACTTGGGAATGCCGTAGCTTCGTATCAGTGAAAGGATTTATTGTAAACGTTTCATTAGTTCAAGTCAGTTAGTTCAGTCAAATTGCTAAAAAATCTTTATTAGCTTTCGCTATAAAAGGAAGATTATTTTAAACTTTAATTTAGTTATTTCAGAGTCCGCCCCTGCGCGTCCCGTGTGGGCCGGGTGTCGCTCGTTCGTACGTCGATGCGGGTGTAAAGGTTAAATTTAGTGGTACTCGTGTGTCGCGACCCGCGCCCGCGCCGCGGAGCGCCCGGGGGGCTGCGCCTGCGCCCACGCAGGTGCGCGCTGCACGAGGCTGCAGGCCTCCATTCATCGCCAGGTGGTATTAGTGTTCCCAACGCAGTCTAGAATTGATTTGTATGAGATTAAATTGATTGGTGCGTTACTTTCAGTCAGAGTTCAGTCTGAACGTTCTTTGCAATGCTGTAGTTTTGGTTTGTACGTTACTAGTCGATCCCCCACGGTTTTAGTTGCGTTAACTTCGGAGATTCTTTAAGAATTTTGGAATAGAAAGCACTCTGTGTCACTTAGGAACAATGTAAATTTTTGAAGATAAATTTAATACTTTTGAGTTTATTCACTATAAACAAATAAATATACAAATAATGAAATCTTTTCCCTTTCTAAGTCTAATTTGTCTACTCTAACCTAGGGTAGCCTGGTAGAGATCACTTACTAGCGATAAAGTAGCCCATTGTAGCCTCATATTTATAAGTCGTAGTAGTATTATGTCATAATAACTCATGTTTGTGGTATACAATAAAGTTATTTCATATCATTTCATTTATAGATAGTAGATCATAGATATATCAATGCAGGCTTTTAATTATTAGGTACTAGCAGCATTTAAAAGTTTAAAAAATGTATGAGTGCTCTGAGAGTATAAAAATATATCCCTCACATTATTTGTCTGAAAATAGCTACAAGTTTGTAAATTATCCATGCATTCTTTGTAACACTATAAAATATGTAATTACCAATAAAGTTAAAATTTTACGGTCTACGAAAGATGATGTTCACGGTGCATCGGTCGATTAATCACTCGTTAAGGCTCTATTATTAACCTGATGCATGTCTCTGCGCGGTCGCCGCGTCGGACCGCGTATGCGCACCGCGGTCGCCGCTAATTAATTAATTATAATGTACAGTCACCAGCAGCTATATGTTAAAACAATCGGATTGGAGCAGTAGGTCGTCATGCCTACCAGCGTCAAGAGGTTTTGAGTTCGATTCCCGGTGGGGTGGACTTTGAGTGATGAATATTGAGTTCCATTTTCTAGTCTGGGAATGTTAATACCTATATCTATGGTATTGGTATAATGTATATGTAATATAATAATATGTAGTGTATACTACGCGTCGCTTCGTTTCCACTACACAAGTGTAGCTTACTGTGAGATCAAGTAGATCTGTGTGCTGTGAAGTGGATTATTTTTTGTGGCAGTCGTTGATTATTGTATTGCTTTACGATTCAATGATAAGTGTTCACATATTTCTGTTGCTGAGTGTACAGAGAGCTGCGCGCGCGCAGCGTCCGCATCGTGCTGTCCCGCGCTGGCCGGTGTACACTGTACAGCCCTCATCGGAACTGCTACCAACGAATAATATGGTAAAGTATGCAAAAATATGCCGTTAAAATTATTTTCCCCTTATTCTAGCCAGTCCCTTTAACCAAGTTGAGAGTCATAGGTAGGCGTCAACGCGATTGTGTTGTTTGCTGTTTTCGAACGCACACAGTTTAATCCGGTTCATAATTGCCCTACGAATGTGTTCGTTTAAAGAAAATGGTGGGCGGCTCTTGTGAACTTTTTACCGTCCCCCCACTCGTCTCCCCCCCCCCCCCCTCCCCTGGCGCATGAGTCCGCGCGTCACTCGACCAGCCACCGGACCCATCCAAATGTCGCCTCTTTGCCCACGCTACTGAGCAGTGCAGTAATTACAGGATTCTGCGCTCACACAGCAATACCGCATTATTGTTGTGAGAGACGATATTATTATTGTGATTATTATCGGTAGAGACAACAGAATCAATATAATTTAATATTTTTTTATTTTTCTTTATTCAGGGTAATAAACAACCAGTACAATATACGTTATAATAACCAAAAAATGTTTTTACATTGATACATGGGTAATTGCACGGCCAGCTCCGTCGCCCACATCTTACATAAATGGTAATAATATGATTTAGATGCGAATCGATCGATCGATGTTTTAATATAGGTTATATTTTTTCATTTTTACTAGCCCATGTCTAAATTATTTATAATACAATATTTGACGCGTACGCCGTCCGCAGAAAAAAATTCGAACCGTTAGGCGCGGGCGTAGCGCTCGGAATTTTGTAGATAGGTCTCCTCCAAACTAATGTTCAATAACTTTTAAAGTATTAATTTTGCTGCCCAAACATGATTAATAATTAATTAATCACAAAATCATTATTGTTCTTATTGAAACTGAAATATGATAGCAACAAAATTTACCTTATTGCCCTGCGGTTACTTAAGTAATTTAGGAACAAGTGATGCTGATAATGTTCATGCATTATTGTTATTAATAATAATTATTATAAATTTCGGTTCCAAAATTTTGTTAGTTCTCAATCTTTAAGCACCATTTTCCTGACCGTACCCGACGCACTTAACATAATTCGATACAAAGCAAAGTTGATATGCTTCGTATTGCAACACGATACCTGTAATTTTTATAATAATTTAATTACTGCTTCAGATTTTCGTTCTGGGCACCAGTAAACAGTGCAATTTAATAGGACTCTGTAGATAACTACACAACTTCAGGTTGCCTTCCTGCTAAAGCTGTAATGGCAAATGATTTTAGGTTACCACAGCTATAGCTTGGGTATATTTTATTTATAAGTTTTTATACACCAAACCGTGTCTAATCTCTCGTGTAACGTGTAACGGCGGTGGTCCACCGGCGGGCGGTAACGACTCGTGTCGCCACATCGTAACGCCGGCGGAGCGTGTCGGGACGTGACTCCAGCCGGACTCGAACCCGCGACCGATGCCGCGCGAGACTAATCGCCGACACCATCCGTGGGACATGAACGGTGCCGTCTCTAGTTTTGTTCCCTTTCCTTTTAATATCGTTTCATTTCTTTCTTTTACGGTTTCAAATTAAATCCGCTTCGCTTAACCGGCGGTCGGCTGGGAGTCGATTAGATTGTTACGTGCGAACGCGTTGATGTCTTTTGTATTGAACGTTTGTTTCGCTACGCAATTTGTGCAAATCTATTGTTGTGCTTTCGACGCGGCTCATTGTTTGTGTGTTGTATTTTGTTGTGGTTAGTTAAATAGCTTTTTCCTAAAACAGTTGGCGAGGACGGTCGGGTCACGAGCGGCGTCGGCGATTTTGAAATGATCGGGTACAGAGGTCGACGTAATCGTTACATTATACGTAATAAACAATATTAATACTAGAAGACAGACAACGAGACGGAAATCCTAAAGTTTTCATTTCATCTTTAATTCTATGCACAGTTATAATATGTATACTTGTAGATAACTTGATTGTGAATACATTTGAAATGGCCAGTTCATGATGACTTATTTTACTCTTTGAAAGACTTAGCCAGTACTATGTTTATGTTATTCTGTTGTATAGATAAAACAACTATACATGTAATGGTGAAATGTTTTCGCGCGCGCCTGTACCGTGGCCGGACGCTCGCTCGCAGTCTGTCTAAACTATCGCTATCTATAATTGAGATCGGCCGATACTCTTTGTTCCCCGCCCCCTCCCCCGCCCCCCGTCCCCTCCCGTCCGTCCCCGCCGAGCGTACAAGTCGAACGTAATTAAAGTGTCACGATGTTGCAAACTAATTTTTATTACTATTGACCGCACTGAGGGCAACATTTTTGTATGCAGCCAACATGTAGCGACGTATTTTGGACACTAGTGCAATAAAGGAATTAGTTACTTATACACACTACCAAGCGATTGTACACGCCCAAGCTCACGTGGGCTTGGCTTCGATCTGCTGTATCTATAAGCAATCGAAGTGAGAAGTTTAGTTTAGATTAAATCTGTAGTTTCTTTGTGTAAAGAAACAAAAAATCTAAAACTTTTAAAGTTATATGATGCATTCAGATGTTTCATCATAAATATATTTTATTTTACAGTCTTAAAAAGTTTAATAATAATTTTTTTTTTAATTTGGAATTGTTCAGTCTTACTTAAGATAGCTGCCATTTTTAAAATTTAAAATACCTAACAGCACAAAATTCCAAAACCAAAAACATTATTGAATAATATAACTGACCTTTGAATTCAGTCGAAATGTATGATATTACAATAAATGTCTAACGTATAATAACAAAGCCAATAAGTAGATATAAAAACTTTCTAACAAACATGTATAAACCTTTTTCTTAAGACTGTTAGTTAAAAAATATGCATGGCTAAGTTATTTGATATAAAATAAAATACATGTTATTGTCAATGCGACTGAACTAATCAAGAAATTTATGATAATTATATCCAGAGAAATAGCAGTTTAATAATATTATATGTATTATAAATTATATGAGTCTAAAAAAAATTTCATTCTCAGTACCTATCACAGAGAAAATAAATTAACTAGAGAGGCCATGTAGGCGAGGCAGGAGTGCAACGCTCGCAAAGTAAGTTTGAGCAAATGCTCTAATTTTCTCAAAAGTACTTTCGCTGGCATCACAAGTATGTTTTCCACAATATTAACAAAACTATGGGTTTTGAAAACAGTGATTATCCAAAAACATAGCTAAATCGCGTTGAATACATTTCGCAACGATAACAAATGTTTTTATGCGCGATATATTCACCCGGCGACGCTGGTTTTTCACTTGTTTCCATGTCCCTTCTATCTGTTCTGTGGTACCTACACATAACATATTGTTTATTGGTACGAGTGTCGCTATACAAATAAACGGACGGACAAACGGCCGGGCTTAACGAACTTCAAACAGTCGTAACGAGCGGTTGATCTTTATTTATTCATAGGCTTAAACGAGTCGCCGGCTGAAACGACTTTTTATGAATAAATATACAAATGTGTACTAAACATGATAATAACATGACGCGATCGGAATCGGTGTTTACTCGGATGGGTTTCGGGTTGAGTTCTATCGGGATAGGTTCATGTCGGCTGAAGACGAATCAAAACTTCAGGTTTACGAGGATCAAACTAGAATTTTATTGCGAGGAACGAATGTACAGTATATTTACAAATTGTTATGCTATAGATGGTAACAAAACCACAGTGCGATATAATTCGTTCATTATGCCATCTATATAAAATAATCTATACTATATTATAAAGAGGAAACCAAAATCACGAAAGAGGTTTTCTCCTGAACATAGGCTAAATTAATTCAAAATAGACAACATGATAAAACTGATATTGACAAGAAAATATATAGAAATTAAATGTATTTACAGTTATGGTTACCTGAAAGAAATTGCTCTTAAGCAATAAGGCCGCTCTTTGTTATCTGTTTCGGTTACATCTCTTTGTATTTTTATTCTTACTCTGGTAACAATGAAAAATATTTGATTTCGTTTGTAGGTATTCTATACGTATATCACTAGCAGGATACAACAACGATTTTAGGAATTTCTGTCTGTTTATAGGTAAAAACGCACAGCGCCATATTGAACGTAATAGAACGAGATTTGGCTTTGATTTTGTTACTTCCAGTTACTCAAAATATAGATTTTCTCGGAGGTTGCGATAGTTTGAAACTCAAGCCGTAATGTTTCGTGCTATTTTTTGTACTATATTTTAGACGTCTGTTATCACATTTATTTATTTTATTTAGATTTTCTATGGCAAACAAAGGTTATTTATTTCTTTATTTATTTTATTTATTTAAAGAACTTTATTGCACATTTATGTACAAAAGGCGGACTTAATGCCTAAGGCATTCTCTACCAGTCAACCTTTTAGCTAGGGGATAGTTTAGTGGCATTACACAAAAGCAGATACATACATAATATACTAAATACATAGACACACATATATATATATATATATACACACATAATCATCATCATCTTTCTTTCATTCTATTATAGAGTGATAGTCTAGCGCATTTCGGAAATAGCTAGACATAACTTTCATTAATTTCGTCAACAATAACTATCGCGAACCTCGATTGAGTCGTTTTACAATGTTGTACAAGATCTGTGACGTCTATAGTTAAATGCACGTATAATCTCCGTTCCACTGGGCGTAAAGACTGTGAATTAGCGTTAAGTAAATGAACGATAAGGTTAAGAGCTAAACTATTAACTACTATGCATTTGTATGTGATGTGACGTGCTCAGTGCAGCCTCAACGGAATCCACCGCATGCGTCGCTCAGTATGCAGCGCGCGCGCGGCTGCCGCTTATCTCGCTCCGCTCCGCTCTGACAAATGGTCACGAACCCGCCCCTAATGAGCGCACCGAATATTTACGAGCCGCTTGACTCTTACACTATACGCTAACGCTCATGAGATTAGATGACAGGCCCGGTTCTGTAAACACATTTTAGCTTAGGCGTTTGTTCACATGAAGGCTGCACTTAGGCTCTAATAACTTAGGGAAATGCGCCTCGGAGTTACAGTTCAAATTGTTTTTTTCATCCCCCTTCATTCTACAAGAGTATCAGCGGACTTCCATCGTTATACGTCAGGTAAATATTCCGTCTATCCGAATGAAATGCTATGTTTCTATCAGGGGAAATTATGGACCTAACCAAGCAGCTTAAAAAAGCACCATAGAAGTACGTCAAAGACACGAGCATCTACTCGTTCAAGAGAGAAGCAATCTAAATAAATGAAAACATTATTTCTATGCTGTGTAACTACTTTGTCATAAGTTTTAAAAAAAACTAGTCATTATTCAACGTGACAATTAATATCTACTACATTTTAGAGGCACTGTACATATGAGTGTAACAGTTTGTGTCTACCAGATAAATTGAAAGAAATCGATAAAATGAAAGTTATTTTGCTTTATGATTCCATTATTATGTATGATTTATTTGGCTTGAAACTTAGGAGCACAATTAATGCACTGAGAGTGTAACGAGTCGTCTGTGAGTGACGGGGGTAGACCCGGGCCGCGCCGCTCGGCTCCGGCACGACACTGTCCCGTACAAGCCAAAGACATAATCTCGACAGATTAATATCTAAATAAGCGCTCTCATTCCGCGAGGCGTGGCTTGAATGTCTGTTTGTCACAATTGGTCGCGTGAGTGATGCCATCTCTGACTAATATAGGAGGGATTACTGTTAAAATGGTAAGCTTTTTATTTTTTTATGTTAACAAATTAGGCGTTTAACCACAGCTCACGTGATGTTATGAAACGTGTGGTCGAAGATTGTAAGCACACCCAGCCGGGAATGGGAACTGGCTTACTAGTGAAGCTGCAGGAACACACTGTTAGGTGCTTGAAGACAGATTTTTAAATGTGGTAGCTATAGTAAACCGGGCACTAGAAAGTGTTCTAACGATAGTTTCCTGAAAGCTCAAGCTTGTCAGGACCAACGCCTTGCGGTGTGTGGTTCAAACGAACCAATCGCACCTGTAAATTCCAAATCTCATGTTATCATCATTCATTTGTACATGTTTTTTAGTTAATGGTTACTTAAATCACACTTTTTGTAGGTGCATACCGAAAGAAATTTATTTATTTATTTTATTTATTTAACAATTAATGCACACAAGGACAACAAAAAAAGGAAAAAAAGTATAAAAGTAATCATGTACAAGGGTCATGCTTATTCCATGTGGAATTTCTTCCAGCAGACCCGCAACAGGAAAAGAGAAAAGAATAGGCTGATCTGGTGTGCATCTGTTCGATAGGTACAATGCAATAATAATACAATAATAATAAAATAATAATACAATAATAATATACATACAAAATAATAGAACCAAATAAACATAATAATAACATTATCTAACTACATACCTACATAAAATTACATGACAATATAATATATAATAACACGTAATATATACAAATAAATACTATAACTATAACTAAATACAAAAATTCGTACTGTTGCGCCGTAGGTCATCAGTTACTTCCCATTGGTTGTTTGGTTGTAAATATTTAATGTTGTGTTTTTGATTGGTTGTTAGTTTTAAGGTTTTCTGTATATATAGCGCTAAGTTTTTAACAATAAATCACTTCCACTTCCAAAATCCCATTTCTACAGCAAATGTGAGTTTAATACCTACCTGCTCGTAATACCTCCGCTACAAATATAATAGCTACACAGGCAGTGATAGATAGTGTTCCTTGACTCGCTTTTTAAATAAAGAGATAGTCCTACAGTCACGGATTTCATGTGGCAGAGAGTTCCACAGGGCAACTGCATGGAAAGAGAAAGAGGACGAAAAAAATTTGTTTCTATTGGAATTACCAGGTACAGATAGGCGTGTTTTGAGGTGTGACCTACAGACAGCATCAGGTGGTCGATAGAAGGAAAAGTGTTCTCGCAGGTAGGACGGGGAAGTTGGGTTATGAAGAATATTAAATAGTAGAAAGAGAATTCGAGTGTCTCTACGGTGACGGATAGGAAGCCATTTAAGTTCCTTACGAAATTGAGAGACACGATCGAACTTTTTGAGACCAAAGATGAAGCGTATGCTGAGATTCTGCAAGCGCTCCAGTCTGTTCAGGAGTTCCTCGGTGGCATCAAGGTAACATGCGTCGGCATAATCAAGAATGGGCTGAATAAGAGTCTGAGCAAGTGAGATTTTACTAAATGTGGGCAAGAAATTCTGGAGACACCTTAAAGAGTGGTAAGTATAATGTACCTTTTGACTAACAGTACCAACATGAGCACTCCAAGTGAGGTTGAGGTTTATTTGTAGAACAGAACTTTTAAAGTCGCTTCAGTAGTCCAGAGATGAGCCTTTATCAAACCAACTTTTCCTCCTCGTAATATCAGAATAGACACTGACTTGTATTCGGACACAAGGATTGAATCCATGAAAGAGGACGTATAGCAGTCAGGTTAGCTAACCACTACACTGCTGGCGCTGTCAATATTACAAGTATGTTATGGTATCACTAATTAATAAGTCAATAAATTCCGTTTGTCGTCCATTCGTTTGTTCGCTGATTGTCAAATGCGAATAACAGTACCACGGCACAGTATGAATACCTAAGTATCTTGTGGCAGGAAATGATAAAGCCAGCGCCTGCCACTTGCCACCGAGCGGCAGGGACATGTGTACCGACTGTCAGACGCAGCCGATACCATCTGCGGCCCTACCATGAGCCGCTATTATAATTTTTTATCTAAAAGGCCGACATCGTCACTTGCCTACGCCCCGCCACGACATGGTGACTGGTGAGCTGTGTAGACTCAACAGCACAATATCAATTTGAATTTGGTGCTCAGTTTCGCTATCGCCGATGCAAGCCCTGTGACAAACGCATACGCATGTCTATATATAGTTAAATTGATTCCATAGCTTTCCGTCTTTTTAAATAAAGTGGGGGCAAAAAAAAAAATAGCTGATACGAATACTGCATAAATATTCCTGTGATTCTATTTTCTCATTTTTAAAAACTACTGAACGAAATTGAACCGGATTTTTGCCTTACATATTTAAAACGTGCGTTTTGTTACGTCGCTATGAGTTCATGGGTAGGGAAAATATTATAACAACTACTAAACAGGATGCAACGGCACTACTTCCTAATAAAGACTAACATTAAAATCTTAATGAAAGACAATTTTTAAACTCACAGCGCGGGCGCAGGTAGCGTGTGTCGACAGGAGTCGATGGTATCTGGGAACCGATCCCGGGCGATCATCGATACCGTACTCCCCATACAAATGCCACTCGCCTGCATCCGACGCACACTGTCTCCCACAGGGGAGCTAAGTAGGCCTTCAAATCAGTTCAATCTAAAAAGAACTTTGTTCAGTTGAAGTTGGGATTAAAATAGCTCGATGGTCTCAAGGGATGAACAAACGTTTTGGGTCTGGAGCGTAAATGCGAACCTGTTATTCGTAATATATGTATGTTTTTAAAGTACCGTGTGATCATGAATGTAGTGGATTTGACTTTTTTTAAATGTTATTATTTGCTTATTCGTCTTGTAGTCTACACAGAATAATGTGTCATTGTTGAACTTATCAGAGATTTGTAATCGTTTAAACTTTCGTCGGTATAGTTACAATTTTCCATTTTTTAAATAGATTTTGCCCTAGGATACTTCGTGCGAGTACTTATAAATAATAAACTCTATTCTATCAGTGTGCCAAATTTCATGATAATCCGTACAACCACCTAAGTGCTTGGTTCAGTAACAGACATCCAAACATACATATTCACCAACTTCCATATTTATGTTATTAGTGACATTTTAGGAAGAAATATAAAAGTCTTTTTAACTGTTCACTCGCTTCTGCTTCATTTGTTTGTCTCTTACCTTATCTTCTATATACTATTAATGGCAACCACTTATGTAGCTATTTATATATTAGATCGTGCCAACGAAGAACTAAGTGCCTCCAATATAGTTACGGAAATAACTGCAATATTCACTTAAAAGCGATAAAGGCACGCGAACAACTGTCGCGTAAAATGGCGGCGAAGATTATCTACATTTGTATTTGTTCTCTAACCGTTTTGAAGCGTTTTGTTTAGTAGAAATAATAATATGTAGCGCAATATCGCAACAGTGAGTTCACACGCCAAGAGGCGGACCGCGCTATTTCCGAGCGAATTTATGAAAAACTAGCTGTCCCGCGGTTTCACCCGCTTTAATTTCAGAGTTTCCGCGGGAATTTCGGATTACAACATAGCCTATGTTACTCAGGAATAATGTAGCTTTTGAATAGTGAAATAATTTTTGAAATCGTTCAAGTAGTTTTTGAGTTAAATCGTAACAAACAAACAAAAAATCAAATCAGTTTAATAAAAGTTTTCAGATATCAGTATAAAAAATAATCGCATTTAGTGCACGCAGAGTGATGTAAATTCAACATTGGTGGAACACACATCGATTGTTTTTGTTTCAATTTCCAATGAAATCCTATCTAATATTATTGCGAATGTGAGTTGGTCTGTTACGCTTTCTCGTTTTCACTACTCAACCCTATGACTCAACCGATCATACATACACATTGTCAGAATTAAAAGGTACTTTAATCCCGGAATTAATGCGAGTGAAAGCGCTGGGAACAGCAAGTTCTGAATGAAACCAACGCTCTACTAGTGTATAAATTTATCCTGAAATTCACACAGCTGAAACAGCAGAGAGTATGTAGCTAATTTCTAATGAATAATCGTATGCCAAAATGGTACAAGTTAGCGTGTCGCGCCTCGCCGCTAACACGCGACGACACGACACTAAACTACCGCGCCCGTGTTACGACCGAGTTTAATGTTCGCTTAACATTTTTTATGTTCCCTCTAATAAAGTAATGGCAACTATTTCAGTCGCTCACAGACGCTGTAAGCACCACTAATTTGTTGTGAATATACGGCGACAAGCCGACCCTGTGGCACTTATGATACATTAACCCAGAGGCTCCCAAACTTTTTTGAATTGGTATCTTTTCGACTTTTCTGGTCATACATAATAACTGGTGCTATCGGTGTCAAAACTGGAGGTAGACTTTGGAAATCACTGCCTTAAGTTCGTATTTAAAAAGAAGTTTTGCTAACTCAATTTTGCTACTTTTGAAGCTTTGGGATCATGAATCATGGGATCATGTCTTGACTTATAGGACGTCATCTTTAGACATTGCCACGATTCCAAATACGATTTGATTTCGATCTCATATGTATGTTGGTAGGTATATACTAAAATGTCATCGTGGAGAAATCATTTTCAAGAGTGCTCCGTCTTGTTTACAAGAAAAGTTCAGCGTCCCAATCCACAGCGACATAATGGCGTTGCCCTGAATTAGCTTTATTCATTGCGTCAATACCCGAATATAGTTACCCATTTGCGTATCTTGCAATGCATCAAAATGAATAAGACATTTAAGCCCACTTGTGGGGACACGGCGAGTTATGAGTGTACATTGCCGCTGTCACATTTATGTCAGATGCGACGTATGGATGCAATCGGACACAGCATCTGCATGCTAAGCTCCGGCCGCAGATGTTGCGTTGCGCCAGCGCCGGCGCTGTGTTTGTGGATGCGCGTGATTCGAATTGTTATAGTAACGTTACCGTCTCAACAGCGTAGGAGTTACGAAAGCGGCTCGGCACGCCAGAGGTCGCGGGTTCAAAATTTGCGGCCCACAGTGGACTGGATTTTGTTGAGGCTTGTTGCGTTGTCCTTATGCGAGTGGATCTCGACTCTCGAGTATCATTTAAAACATAAATTAATCATCTGACCAAAGCATCGTCAAAGCGCTGTGATAACTGTCATCACGCCGTAAATCATAGGTGATTCTTACTTCTGATTTCTTCTAATGCAATTCAAATAGGTATACTACTAATATATTTTTTTATAGTCTCTATATTATAAAAACGGGAGCTGGTATCTTTTTATTAACAGTAATTATATTAAGTACTAGCTGTGCCCCGCGGTACACCTGCGGTGATTTCGGAGTTCACGCGGGCATCCCAGGATAAAAGTACCCTATGCCCTTTTCTGTACCCTCGACAACGTGCATGCCAAATTTCATTCAAATCTGTCCAGTCGTTTTTGCGTGGTCGAGTAACAAACATCCAAACATCCCACACTTTCACATTTATAATATTAGTAGGATTATTGTATTTAAAATCGATTGACAGTTACATTGATTATCACATAAATATATTAATTTCCCATTTTTCTTCTCTTTATATTTGAGTTGAAAAAAAACATCATTCATAATTCATATACATATGTATATTAGGTACATAACAATATATTATAACACAACAGGCAATATACCAACCACATACTTATTGGTTAAATAGAAGCTTGTGATAATGACTTATAAACTTAAATGTACATTACTCTTTAATGGCAGTTAAAAAGGCTTTGACGATCGCCGGCGGCGAGTCCATGGTGGGTTTTTGAACAAACACTCCGCTAGCATATCCAGAGCAAGCGAACGAAGTAAACACCTAATTTTAAAGTGATTTCTTGTTTTCGTTGGCTGTTGATGTTTCTGGACGCGTCTCGAGTGCCTCACGTGGGCAGTTAGACCACCTTTATCCTGACTCTACACATTGGGAACTTTGTCATTAGATCGCACCGTTGGTATAGTGCTTAGCGAACCTAACTTGTACGCCTAACTTGTGGCTTAGATCCCGCACCATGAATCTGGGTGTTTATTTTTTATAAGTATGTGTTTACAAAAAAAAAAATGACTCCTCTAATCTTGGGAAGCTTGGTAGAGCTAACTTGATAGCAATAAGGTCACCCAATGTTGCTCCATGGCCTCCATGTTTTTATAGAATTCTGTAGAAGCTCTAAATGCTTTTTGTTTATGGATATGAAATTAAGTTATAACATCTCAGTTACGTCAAATTACAAAGTATAAGCTTATATTTATAGCTGTGTTTTAACATCCAAGCATTCATATTATTATATTATTATTATTATATTATATTATATATTTTAAAACATAGAATTTTGGATTATCAATCAAGCATAGTTTAAGAATTTCTTGCACATACACTTGCTATATCATCCATTAATTTTAGAAACTCTAAATCTAATATAACAAAAAAAAGGTCAGATAACCGGACGAGTCGTATCTAGACTTTCCATCTATTACTGTCAAAATTAACTGTCTGTCCGTCTCTCCGCCAAATTGTGTTGCCTGACAAGAAACATGTATTCGGTATGTTATATTAATAGTAAATATGTATGCGGTTTGATGGATAAGTA
Source organism: Zygaena filipendulae (assembly GCA_907165275.2). NCBI lineage: Eukaryota > Metazoa > Arthropoda > Insecta > Lepidoptera > Zygaenidae > Zygaena > Zygaena filipendulae. Next base: position 11,954,677 of record OU015663.1, read on the forward strand.
TCTTTGGAAATAGTATAAAATAAAGTCGTTATCTTTGTCTGTATGTGTGTCCGTTTAGTTTTTATAAACCATGCAACGAATTTTTACTATCATTCACATAGTTTTTTTCTCTAGAAAGTTTACAGGAGTTCCTTATGGAATTTCGCAATTAATAACTCTGCCACCACCAGCTAGCTAAGAAACACAGCTGATTATAGAAATTATGGATGGTATTTTGAGGTAATCCTTTGTACCCTTAACTTCGATATTGTTATATATTTATCGAGAGATGAACTTTATGTATTTTTTTTTATGGTGAAAATGTTCCGCACAAATTACTTCTAGGCGTAGAAAAGTGGTCATTTACCTAAAGGGGACCTAAAGGGTTTATTTAACATCTTTCTGTTTTCTTGTTCGATGAAAAAAATACACGAACTTTTTGAAATTGGAACAAGTTTTCTAACAGAACTAGCTCAGTGGACTTGAATGTTTCGAACCAACAGGTCAGTCTCAAGTCGTCGGCCCAACAATTACGGCTAGTGTGTAGAGTCGGCATAAGAGAGCCTGGAGGAAGCTGCGCTCGAGTGCGTGTTTGCAGACGCTGCGCTGGTCTCTGGAAGGAAAACAAACCGCGGTGGGCACAACCCATCTCTAACAGGCTGTTTAAATTGCTTTGATTCTAATTTTGAACGTCATGATGTTTTTCTTTTAAATTTATTTAAAACACAATAGAAGCAACGCGCATGAAGTTGACACTGAGAGCTGCAACATATAGGTATAATTAAATGAGGTACATCAAAATTTATGTTTTTAATTTGTTTTATTTATAACAAGCTACTAGTTCGGAGTTCCTGCGAGAATTTCGGTATAAAAGTACCCGATATACAAGTTTCCACATCCCTGGTAAGGAGTATCCAAAATTTTATGGTGATCGGTTGATTAGTTAAATAGTTAGGCCCTGACAAGGTAACAAACTCGCACATAAACTCACCAACTTTGACATTTACAGTAAATTTAGAAGAATTATTGGGTAGAGAACGAGAATGTGTGAATAGGCATGCGCGCGCGCAGCTCACGCGGCCGGGTAGTGTGGGAGAACGGCCGCGGTATAAATCGTCCCGCGTCGCTCCGCGCCTCTAGCCGCGGATCTCACGAGTAAGGATGTTACGCAGCTCCGACTCCGACTCCGACAAATCGGAAATTCAGATCGATATAACACTTCCAGTTCCGACCTCGGCTCCGATACATGTCACGGGAACCCTCCCCCTCCCCTCTCCGCGTGCTTTCTGTCCCTACCCTTTCATTATACCGAATATGGATGATACCATGATAATACATAATACACATCTCTCTTCTGCCACCGCCTCCGATTCCGATTACGATTCCGACTCCGACAGATTAAATTGAAAAACTCCGACTCCGACTTCGGTTCCGAACACTACCTCCGTAACTGCCTACTCACGAGACACCTCTATACATTACGCAGCGTGTCCGGACATTGCGCTGTGTAACATATCCTATACTGTCGCAGAAGCAAAATAATCAGTATGACGCTTGGAAATTAGATACACTAAGATATAATAATATGTAAAAAGTTCACGCTGTTTCACTTGCGTTTATTTCGAGGATCCCGCGGGAATGCCGGAATAATAAGAATCCAGAAAACCCCAGACAACGTGTGTGCAAAATTTTATGATGATCTGTTGAGCAGTTAGGGTACGAAATCGTAACAAACAAAGAAACTCACGTTCGCATTTATAAGGATTATGTAAGGATAATCAAACAATAATTACAATATTTACAAACAATAGATTTTGCGTATAGAATAGAGTAAGTACATCCGCATACACCTCAATTTCAGAATGTTATCAAACAGAATGTACTACAATCGCACAATGTGATGTATGGGACGTTTTATTTACGGTACGGTACGGTACAGTACAGTACAGTACGGTGCTCGTGTCCGGTACAGTCGGACGTAGCAGGTATCTGCGCATCGATGCGTCGCCGTATCTGCGCGGGCGCCGCTATCTCGCTATTGTATTGTTAATAAATCGCTTCACATCGCTGTTTGTATTCACACGCTAGGGTGGCCAGGATTTCATTTATTTTTATTTTATTTATTAAAAACCAATAAGTACAAAATACAAAATTCACATATTTCCAGGGCAACAAAAACTTTTTGTGCACTGCGACGGTTTGAGGCTACATTTACATTATTCTCTGTGCGTTATCTATAACTCTCTCATGGGTATAACGTGTATTAGTTTGCACAGGGTTTAACAGTCAATAGATAAACAGGTCTTCCGACCTATCCTCACTTTATACATATTATGTAGTTTATGAATTAAATTAAGGCTAGGTAGGAAGGTACTAAAAAGGCTGAGGTAAGGTAGGTGTATAGTTAGTAAATTTTCGAAGTGAAATCTATAAGCGTAGTATAAGAGAGAATAGTAATTGTGGGTAAAACAGAGGTTTGATGAAGCGGGGGACGAGGGAGGCAGCCTAACTGACCTCCGCAGTTAAAGACCTATGTTAAAGAGATTAAGAAATTGTTTACCATTTACTTTCTTGTCGGTCGGCATTACCAGAAGATCAAAGTTGTCGGTCTACTACATATTTTTTATACACATCCAAATTTACTGTCTTGCTAAAGTACCGTAGTAGGTAATTGTTATTTTAGTATTTGAAATAAATATAAATTCAAACAATGCAACTAACAACTCGAGTTCTAGTCTAAAGAGTCCGGCATTCTCCGGCGAGTCATGGTGACCGTAGGTTTAATGGTGGCTAACTGGAGCGAGTGGCTAGCGCTAGTAACTCGCCCGGCCGGGACGTATAGCGTACATTTACACGATAACTACTTGCTATTACACGGCTCGCAGCGCATGCCCCAGCTAGGCGTTAGCGCGCGGTTCCACTGGCGCGACTGAGGACAAATAACGCACCCCCAGTGACAAAAAACCATAGGAAATTTTACCTCCAAATGTTAATTTTATCTTATAATCGTACTTTAAGATTATGATATAATAGATGTTTCGAAGTAAGTTTTTTTCACTGATGGTGAAGTTATCTGTTCAAATATACATTTATAATAGAATTAATATCACGTGCATTTTTGTACTTTGGATTTAATGGCTATTTTGTTATTTTTCAATCATTGGTATTTTCGTGTTTTATGAAGTCGATTCAAATTTTACTGCTACAGTATTGTTTATGAAAAATTACTGTTTATTTTTAAATTCAGTCAAATTACTATCTTTATGACTAATTATCACTTCTGGTTATAATCTCGAAATAAACAATTATTTCTCCTATACTATTAGATTTATTAAGAAACGAGCTAGCCGAAGGTGATAGAACCCCTCCCATCATTACCTGACAGACCTAAAGTGCTGTACTATAATCGCACAGTCGTGCCAGCGGAGCCGCTGCGCGCTGTGTCGTGGCGGTATCGCAACACATCGCCCTCGTCTGTGCACTCGACACCTCGTAAATATGCCGCGTGCACCTCGCGCATGCGCGGTGAGACCAGGGCCGCGGGTAGGTGGGCGGGGCGGGGACGAAACTCCCGAGGTGACTTCACACCGAGTCACCTTCCAGTTCAGGATTAGGGAATTCCCGTTAATAAAGTAAGGCGATTCATGAAATTTTTAAACCCCCTACTCACGCCTTGGTCGTGAGATTTAACTGAACCTCCCTCCCTTATTTTCAAAATTATTATCCAGGATTTAACCATATTTCATTGGAGAAACATATTATTTGACTTAGTTTTACTTATTTTTAACGCAATTTCTGTAAAGAAATAATTAAATAATATTTACCGAGACCATCCTCTCTCCCCGTGGGATTGGATGAGATTCGGTTTCTTTTCCTTCTCTCTAAGCATCTCAGGTAATTAATTAATAGAGATCCTCTTAGAGGGGACCCGCACATTGCCTTTGGACGTAGTCTTCGTTAACTACATAACTCATAGGTTTTGAATGTTACTTGGACACGATACCGATTAGCCGCTGTCACCGACGTCACGAGCGGTGACGCTATGTGCGGTTGCAAGGACTTATGAAGCCGTCTATCTCACATGCTCACATTCTCGTAGCACGATCTATTCTTGTCGCATCAACCTATTCTACTATATTTTTTTATTATTCATCACCATACTTAATATACAGTACACACAGTTTTATTTAATTCCAAGGCGTTAGGATCCTGCGCATCCTTAGTTGGTTACTACCGCCATCATACAAAGATTCCTAAGAACATTCTTAATAATTATTAAAATACCTACTTGAAAGACCACTAAATTTAGGTATTTTATATATATTTTAAGAACAATAACACTTTACAACTATACTTAGTAGGCAATAAAAACTTGAATACCAGTGTACATAGGATCTAATACCGTGCTGTAGGTAGGTCGTGACGGGGAGCGACACGGTTCAGGTTCGTTCCCGGCGGTGAACGTTTCACGATGAGGTCATGGGATGTTGCCAGCCGAGACATTTACATCTACTGTGTTTGTATATTAGCTATAATTGTTTTTCCGTATACTATGGTTTAGTTTTCCGAAACTGTAATTAAATTAATCTTTTTTCAATATCTTTGCATATTATTTCAAAAGAAAATACGCTGGGACATAATTCACTATGACAAACAAGAGCCCTTGCCCATAACGCACGTCCTAAAAACACAATCCCAAACGCTCCAGATGCCAAAATATAAGAAATTAATATTCTGAATGCCATAAGACACGTTATAAATGTATTTTTTTGCCGTGAAATTTCTTTGAGCGTGAGGGAAATGCAATTTTCCTAGCGCGTTGTCTTAACGCGGCGTGTTATGGTCATAATAAGGGCCCTGATCAATAATAATGTCATTATTCCTATTTGTAATCTTCGATACTAAGTTCTCGGCGCGGCTTCGGCCGCTTCGTGTTCGCGTAATTATGAGATTGTTTATCAAATAATTGAACGCGTCCGACACTCATAGACACAAATCACGAATTTCTACTTTTGCTGCATCGACCGCGCTATCTGATCGGCTAGAACATTGTCCAGATAATACAAGCTCTGTGGCTTGGAGTTGCATACGGATACAATATAAGTATATACATAAGACACGTCGTAGTCCAGATAAGACGATAGGTAGATTTTTTTACATGACAGTAATAACAAACAATAATATGTCTAGTTATAGATCTAACTGAACATTGGTTCAGTTGTAATTATCACTACACAGTTTAAAACAAAGTCGCTTCCCGCTGTTTGTCTGTCCCTATGTATGCTTAGATCTTTAAAACTACGCTATGGATTTTCATGCGGTTTTTACCAAGAGATAGAGTGATTCATGAGGAAGGTTTACATCTATATTTTATACAGGAATTCCCGCGGGAACTTCGAAATTACCGCAGTTGAAACCGCGGAGGACAGCTAGTTTATTTATAACTTTATCAACATAACATAATAACATCTTTTAAATTAATTATAACAACATCCAGTTTCTTTTGCATGTATTAATATACCTAGTAACTAGCTGTTCCCCGCGGTTTCACCCACGTTAGTTTAGAGATAAAAGTACTTACTACCCTATATTTTTTCTGTACCTACCCTTGACAACGTGTAGGTATTATAGTGTGCAAAATTTAATGTAGTTTCTTCTGCGTTAATTTCGGAGTTCCCGTGGGAATTCCGGGATAAAAAGTAGCCTATATCCTTCTCTGTACCCCTGACAACGTGTATTGTATACTGTATGCAAAATTTCGTGGTGATCGGTGGAGCCGTTAGACCGTGAAAGCGTAACAAACAAACAAACTCACTTTCGAATTTACATAATATTTATTTATTTATTTATTCAAAATAAGAGAAGGTTTATATAATATTAGTAAGGTTTATATACGTGCAAAGTAGATTGTGTTTCAAATGTGATGTGAAGTTGGTTGGTAATAAATAAGTCGACCTCTAGATGCTATCACCATCGCTTAAAGCAATTAACTCCATGTCAAAATTTGGCTCCCAGGAGGTGGCGCGGGCGGTACAAGAAAACTTTTAAGAGGAAATAATATGAAGAAACATAATCATTAATCTCTAAGAGCTGCAACAACACGGTTTTCATTGCATCCATAAAATATTATTAGACGCGTGACATCGTAATTTGATGCCGTTCACACTCCGGGGGCCGGCTCTATCTAATTTATGCTTTGTAGACTAACTGGTGCTCACGGTTACACCCACGTAGAAATTGGAAGTCCTTCAGGAACTCTCTTATAAAATGCAGTAGAAAGTATCTCAAACGTTAACTCGTAGTATACACTAACCACTAACCGTGCCAACTTCATTTATAATTGAATTGTTTTTGTGAAAAATCTATGGGTTGTTTGCCTCAAATAAATGAATCTATTTATTTATTTGATTCGAACTCCGTTAGTTTTTTTGAATCGAAATACCAAACAAAATTTTAAAACATATATGTAAGTACCTACTTAGTTGTATCGCAATTTTTTTCCAACTAGTCGGCTAGTAGTTAGAATAAAAAGTACCGTAAGGAATATTGAAGCTTCCTATAAGTGAAAGAATTTTTAAAATCAGTCCAGTAGTTTTTGAGTTTATCCATTACAAACACAATAAATAGAAGAAATCACATCTTTTCTTTTTATAATATAGGTGTAGGTACAGATACGAATAATTCAGTTCCATTGTGAGCACGGATTATTACGAAAAATATGAATATAAAACAGTAGTTGCCCCGCGGTCGTCGTTCTTTATCATCGTATTTTTAAATTTCCTAGATTGATTTTTTTCTCTATCCAATCATTAAATGGACAGTTTTACGGAGATAATCACGTTCGAGTGGTGTTATAATAACGCCAGTGACGGCTCGAGTCCGGGCCGGGGTCGGGGCGGGCCGCGGGGCGCACTATATTACACCGGACGTTAAATTTTGACACCTTAACTGCGCCTGCGCAGCTGAGCGCGCTCATAAAAATCAACATAAATCAGACAGAATTGTCCACTTACTGGCGAAACTATGAATATAATAGCTGTAAAGAGTAGGTTCACGCGAGGTGGGATGTGATCACACGCTTGCTACGAATTAACTCAACGGAAACATACGGCTGATTATCACAACTGGACCCTTATTCACTATGACCATAACACCTCGTGTTAAAATGTCGCGTGACGTCACGTCTTACTACAGTTTATACGTAGTTACGACGCCAAGAACCGCGCTTCTGAACTTGAATGCGCTTTAGCTAAGTAGCTTGGAAGGGATCGCTCTATATTGAAGTTACTTAAAAATACCTCTTTTTATTGGAGCAACTTAAGAGTTTCCGTTGGAGCCGTTTCTGTTTTTATTAGTCTTTAGTTATTTTTACTGATCGTAGTGCTCAAAAAAGTGTTTTTCATTCATTCATTTATAAATTTTTCATGAAATTGAAAAAACAAAATATATGTGTCTATTTTTTGTATTAACTAACTGACGGACTAAATAGAATTTTGATTTTCATACCTACTGCTTACGACATAATAATATACAGACGCAATGGCGGCGCCGCACACAAAACAGTCACTTGTGTTTTCACTTCTAATGATATCTAACACGGCTCCTTGCGGCTAGATTACATAACGGATCGCTTTGTCAGTCCGTCCGTCTGTCACATATAGCGACCAGTTCACAAATTCTTGTTACTTACATGCTTAAACCGTGAACTTTACCGTTAAGTTGTATCTTCATTCTTAAAGTAATTTCAAGTGCGCTACGTTATAGTGTAGTATTGGTTGATTTTGTGTTGTTGTATTGTACCTACATACCTACTCTATATTATATGTATATTATTATTGTATCAAATGATATTGGGTTTTAACGTTAAATTTAACTTTAAAATAAATAATAAAGAATGAAATGGCACAAAGTCATAATAGTTTACAATAACTAATAGAAAACATACTTTAAGAGAAAATTAAACTAAAAAGTAATCATCTCAGACCACCGACCAACCAACCGATCGAAAACAATTTTAACTTCATATATATTGTAAACGCGAGTGTGAGTTTGTTTGTTTGTTACGCTATCACGCCTTAACGGCTCAACCGATCGTCATGAAATTTTGCATACACGTTTTTCAGAGGTACAAAGAAAGACAAAGCTTATAATTTTTACCCCGTAATTTCCGTCGAATCTCTAAAATTAACGTGAGACAACAGTGTTTGTGTGTGTGTGCGTGTGTGTGTGTGTCTCACCACCGGGTTGCGCCCGCGCAGTGCACGCGACGTCTGCACGAACATTCCAATAACAAATCAAAACCAATCCCCACCATTCAGAGAGGGCGCGATAAAATCTGCATTACGTTTCGTCCGCCCGTTCTCGTGACCGCAGCAGTGTCCAAACAAAGAACACTTCTCTATGCTCTTTACTGTTATCTGATCTTGTGATCGAATCGTCCAAATTACGGTTCGGTACAATGCAATATTACCTTGTGCCACAGAGAAAATAATATATTAACTAGAGTGGCCATTAAGCGGCCACATGCGCCCTGTTTACAAAAGGAGTTAGAGCAAATGCTCCAAATCAAAGTTAAAGACAAATCATTCACTTATTTAAAGTTAGCTCATAATTTCACTCTTTTTGACGTCAGTAAACTTACAGTTATTATGACAGCACTCATAAAATATCCACCCTTCACAGTTTTCTAGTGCAATATAGATATATTATACATTTCGTTACGTTAAAAAATGTCTTTGTGCTGATAAATAGTTTTGTGTACAAAAATCGCCCGGCGACACTAGTTTTCATACTAAACTGAGTTGATATCCCATCTATTTGTTCTGTGGCTTGGGCTTCTATTCCGTTCGGTTTGTTAAGTATTTTTAGTTTATAAAATGATCCGTAATTCTTGGTGTTAGAGCCGTGATTTGTTCGAGCTCGTCTAGTTTCGGTGTTGGTATCCCACCGTCGCGTCGTGTGTGCACAGTGCGGCGCGCGGCCCCGCGCCGACATAATTGCCTGTACACGGGAGTGCGGCTGACAACAATGGTCAATCACCGCACTGCCCGCGACCCGCCAGCTCGATAGGGTGAGGTCACATTACAGAACGGAATGGTTTTTGACAAGCCAATATATTAAAAACCGTGTGCAAGCGCACGTGATAACACATGGCACTTGGCAACTGATACACTCAGCAACGCGTAGAGGTATCCAGTTAAAATTAATATCAAATACAATCTCTGTAATCCCTTATGGGGCTTTGAAAAAATCAAACTTCTAAGACAACGCAATCGCAAAATGTTTTGACACGCGCAATGGGATCAAAACATATAGGAAACTTCCCGTTGACTTAGGATCATGAATTTTGGCAAGACATTGTCTTATAGCTTAAGTAAAGGGAAAAATCTGCTAACTGTTCGTTCTAGTTACATCACAAAAAAAAATATCATTGGCTTAACCTCTGCTATACATACATTTGTATATTGTCCCGGTTCTACAGCTGCAAACACGGATGAGATAATGGGGATGTGGACTACTTTTGAAAATCAAAATTCTAATTAGTGCATCAGTTAGAAAATAAAAAAACAATAGACAAGTATTTTTTGCTTTTTCAAATTAAATTAAAATATACAGAGATAAAGCGCATTAAAGTTTAGGGTGAGGGGGTCATGACGTCACTAACCACTAAAACCGCCATACAAACTGTCAGAATAGTGACGTCACGCGAAATTTCAACTCAATATATCGCCGTTATTTTTTGATTACGTAAAAAAAGAAAAAATACGTGTCCAATATTTATTATTAATCTACAAGACGGACTAAAAAATAAAAATTAGTCAACATGCCCATTATATTGACTACTCACCACCGACCACCCGTTGTCACCTGCCGTCACCCGCCGTCACCCACCGCCACCCTCCGTCACCCGCTGCTACTCATCGCCACCAAAAGCCAACCACTTTCTATTCGCCCACCACTGGCATCCCTGACACAGATTTCTCTCAATGATAGATATCGGAACATGCAACACACAACAAATAACATTAAAATAAATACCTACAGTTATACCAATACCATAGGTATATTGCGCATGTCAATATTTTAGCGTGTGAAAGGCCGAATGATTTGTATCTTGGTATTTGGCGGTGGTTTCGCTGCCAGAGTGTGGTCTTAAGTTCAGAGAAACTAAAACCTTTTTAGTCGTTAACTGACCAAAACTAAAATATCATTTACTAAACCATTTATCCTTTTTCCCTGAAAATAGTGTATTTACTTATAATAATATCATTATAAATGTTAAAGCAATGTTTTAGAAATCACTGAAATGAAATTCAAATCTTTCTTCCATCACCTTCATATTATGTAAAATATCTTGATTACGATGGGAGGTACGTGGATTATTGTCGTACATCTACGGCGATAGTGGTGAGAGTCGTAAACATCTTCACTAACATGTTGTAACACGACGACGGAACTACGACTTACGACGTGATGGTGAAGTAACGAGTCACCTCAGAAATGGACCCGCTCCGGCTAACAATGATGGAGTCGCTCAATTACGGCGATGCGCCAATCAATAAAAAGGTTTATAAATCGTGCGCTCGCGGCGGGCGGCCGCCCCGGGCGGAGCGCCCCCGCGGCGGGCACCCGCGCGGGCCCTCGCCGACCCGCAGGGCTGCCACGCACGCGCTCACCGAAACATTTTGTTACCTCGTACAGCTAGCATGTTTTATTTCACTAATCGCTCTGTTATTCACCGTTATGCTTTGTAGTGTTATAAACTAGCGGGTTTCTATTATAAGGTAAGTTGTTATTCTTTAGAGAGTCATATAATAAATGAAACAGTGTGTTTATTGGTTAGTTTGTCCAGCTTGACGAGATTAATAACGGCAGCAGCTACTAGGGCTATATTTAATGTCAACGGTGACAGCACCGAGTAGCAAAGCAAAAGTATAGATAATCCATTCTGACAACCCTAGAAGTGGGGCAATGCGGTGCCCGAGGCGGCACGCGGGCGCCCCGGGGCACCGGCGAGCGTCGGAGGACGTGAGGGGCGAAGGGGGCACCACGGCAATAAGGAAGAACATCCATCGGGTAATTACGTCGTGACCACAGCCGCCCAATTAGAGGCACTTTGTACATGAAATTAATTGTGCAAATAATTTAACATCTACTTTATAGTCGCCGTTACAGAGCCAGCCAAGGCGAAGCAATGCGCAGACTTAATAGTGAAGGCATTGTACTCGTAGTTCAATGATTAGGATAAAAAAATATTTGTCCGCAAAGTTTTAGTAATTTATAGAAGCCATTAATCGCCGTACAACCTAATTAGTAATAGAAAGTATAGGAGCTATAATATGATCCTTTTCAATAAGCTCCCATCATCTTGCTAACCGTACATTATCGCACAAAACACGTAAAGCGAATGGGACATTACTCCTTAATAAGATCCGAGCAGATCTCCAGCTTGGGTATAACTCGGCGATAGCTGTAAACATTAATATAACACTAATAAAGCAATCCTTATGAATAAGCAAGTGTGAGTACGGCTAGAGTGTATAAGGCGTATACTAGGGTCATAATGTTGCCACTCGATAAGAAGAAATAGCATCTACTAAGATATTTCATTTCAAAAGAAATGGATAGCAGGGAATGTAGAAAATATATTACATAACTAGTTTTAATTTTCAATGATTATTCTACATTTAAACTTACCATAAAGTTTCGTTCAAAATCCAACCATTCAAATCAAAATCAAAAATACAATTCAACTTTTTATTATCAGGTTTAAATGCTGCAGAATATTAGCAAAAATTGTATTTATCTCATTTAACATAATAACTAGTTGTTTCGCGCGGTTTCCTGCGTTAATTTCGGAGATCAAGCAGGGATATTGGGATGAAAAGTATCTAATTTCCTTTATTGTAAAATTTTATGACGATCGGTTGAATATTTATTTCCTCAGGAACTTTTAATAAAGTATTCTATGTGTTAACACAAAACATAATTACCTACCATATCACAGATATATACACTATTTGTCCCGGAATTCCCGCAGGAACTTCGAAATTAACGCGGGTGAAACCGCAGGAAACCACTAATATAATAAATATGTATCTGGATATAAGTAAAAGGTGAAAGAGATAAAGTAAATAACGAGGTACGATTATCCTTTATCCGCCACTCGAATGTTGGACCATTTATTGTGCAGCGCACCTTACGCACGCACCGTGGACGTGCCCGCGCGGTGGCTGGCGTGCAGCGCGCTCGGCTAAATCGATGCAATTATATCGATCGATGTATCGACTCGGACTCGGCCGCATTATGCCGCGCCGCACTCGGCTGCGCTCGCGTCGCACCCTGTATTTACCGCCGCACTTAATTACGTATACGTTATAAATGCACTGGATTTTAACAAATAAAGGTCTTCTTTCCTATATTCCTATATTTTACACGTTGGTTCTGAATGAATTGCAGAATTTACGCAAAATCTTACAAGTAAAAAGCACTGGCTGGGTGACTAAATTTTAGTTTTTAGTCCGTCATGTTGATTAATAAAAAATATTGGACACGTATTTTTTTTACGTAATAAAAATATAAAGACGTTACTTTTGCGCGACGTAACGATCCGGTATAGGTTATACGGGGTTTATATACTGATTAGAGACGTCATAAGCCCCCACTTCTAAACTTTAATGCGCTTTGTCTAAGTACTAGATATTCCCACGTAAAAATTCTGGAGATCCCGCAAGAATTTCGGGACACAAAGTCCTTTCTGTTTTTCTCTGCACCTCTTACAACATGTATACAAAATTTCATGATGATCGGTTGAGTCGTTAACGCGTGAAAGCGTAACAGACAGACACACATACAGACAGTTACTTTCGCTTTTATACTAGTAGAGATTGTACATTAATTTGAAAAATAAAATAGTATTTGGAATTTTCGTACCCCGGCACTGTACCTATTACTTTCAGATGATAAATAAGTTCGTTGATATTACATCAGTCGGTGATTCAGTCCCTCCCATTCCGCCCGCCAGGTTGTTCACACGCACTTCACGTGAACACGTTTAATTAACCTCATAAAAAGACGAAGTGGACGCCCGACCGCTCGCGGTGCGAAATATTTAGCTCGCGTATTAAATCATGTCATTTCAGATAGTTATATTAGCAAAAAGTATCAACTGGAACCATTAAAATTAACGACTCGTTCGCGTATTAAATAAGCTCGCGGAATGGGCGAGGACTTATAATGACTCTTTTCAATTTTAAATTACTAATAAATATGTCGCGATTTAGAAATCTGACTCCGCGCGGTATCACGCGGGTTTCACTCACGTTTCACTCCGTCAAGGGTTGAATTTCCTAAAACGCTGATTTACGCAAGGTTTGCCTCAAAGAAATGCCTAGGGCAAAATTTCAAGTTTCTTGATTCAATCAAAGCTTGTATCGTCTATCATTAGTAAACATCGTGGCAAACATCTAGAATCTATTTATTTAAGTGTATAAAAAAAGGAATAAAATTATCTTTTTAAGTAGGCGATTTTTAAATGCATGCATAGAATGGACAATCGTAGCTCAGCATGGCAGCACAGCCGCGTTCCGTGCCTAGTTAACGGGCCGACGGGCGGCGAGCGACGCGCGAGTGCTGTTAATGCTCACAAAACTCCGTAAAACGTAAATCGAGCCCGCTTTATCGCTTGTTACGTCTCCGCCGTGAGGGGTAATAGATATCGATGTGTCGATTAAGCGTCGATACTTTCTTACTGGGATATTCTGTAAGTTTCATCACGGAAGTCACTCGGCGAAATCGTTAGCTCATGTTACAAATATCTTTTATTAGTATAACCCATAGTGAATGCAGAGAGTAAAATAATAGAATATCCAATTGAAATCGACAAAAAGATAGATAGAGACTCTAAGCGTCGCGTCGTGTATTAGTAATTATTATACACTAGATAAATAGCCAGTTCTGACTGCCTCAAACTTAGCGAGATAGCGAGATAAACGTGTGAAACCATCTGATGCTACCACAAATTACACTTATTTATTGTTTCGAAATATTATAGCTTTAAAAAACTTCCGTATATATCTGTGAATATTTTATAATATGAACTGTATCTTATCGACGAACGCTTCCTCTCCGTGGCTAAGTGTAGTGACATTCATTATCTACCTATCTCCAGAATACTCCAGCGGTGCATCGCTAACACATATTTGTGTGAAGGTATGAGGTGTCAGATGACCACTGTCACGCTGTCACTGTTAACAAGCCCAGCGAACTGATTTGCTCGGTGTCACGTATCCAAGAATGGTCGCGGAGACCGAATGCTGCAACTAGTTAAGGCATAACTTATTATTCTGTTTAACGATTTGACGATGTAAAGAGGTAAATTCGTAAGTTTGTGAGTTTGTTTGTAGGAAGTAAGTATCTGGAACTAATGAAACGATTTTAATAGTACATTGTTATCCTAGGGGAGAAAGTAACTTATTTAGTCCCGAGACGGGGTTTGGCGCCCGAGCGTAGCGAGGGCGTCAATAGATCGAGGGACTAAATAAGTCTTTCTCCCGAGGGTAACACTGTGCTTTTCATTACGAATGCAGGGAAAGTCAAAATAAAAATAGGAATTAGCTAAAGAAAAAATGAGTGAAGATCGGATAGTCGCTTGACACTTTCCCACCTATTTCTTTTTCTTTGGCCGGATAGCTATTCAGCCAGTATTTTTTATTTACATTGTGGCGACCCAAAAAAAAAATTTTCTTTAATTATTAAGTATTAATTAAAGAAAATAAAAAAATATAAATAGGAATTAGCTTAAGAAAAAGTGAGTGAATTTTATTTTAATTAATACCTACTTAAACTTTACGTTATTTCAATTTTACATCGCGCTGGCTGTATAGAAAGTTGAAACATGGTTCAATAGAAATGTGAAAATAGACCTAGTTTTTTTTTAATAATTTGACAGTTGTCAGTTGAAAGCGATTCTCCCTAGGGTTGAAAAGGGTTACTTTCAACCCGCTTCTCAGGCAACTTCAGACCTACTTTCCGAGTATGAGTAATGAAAAAATTCTTTCAATAAGGAAATCTACGGTGTTCCTGAATAGAGTATATAGGGTATAGAGTACCTACTTTTTATCCTCAATGAAACTCCTCAATTAACGCGGATAAAACCGCGGGTGACGGCTGGTGGTTTATAAAATGTGCTTTGCTTGATTAGCGGCCAATCCGGGCCCGGCAAATATGTAATTATGTAACTTTTATTGCAAAACAAAAACATAGTGGTTTTGCGATTAAATAGGCTATTTTTCATAGCTACAATTTTGGAGTGCGTTAATTTTGGTTGATCGCCAGAAATTTTAGGTGTCGAGACGTGCATAAATTTTATCTCAAAACCATTTTGTTGCATTTTGTATTTCGATATATTTCGAGGTTTAATAAATAAAATATATATGTCGGAGATAGTTCTGTTTTCATTGTTTAATAATACCTATCCACCCTCGGATTGACAAATCAAGTTGGCACTTGTTTTGATGTAACCTTTGTTTGTGAAACTGTACTGTTTATTTAATATCAGATGTTATAGTTTAATAATTGTGTGATTGCATTAATCTACAGTGTGAATCTTATTTAAGTTACTTTTAGTAATTGGTCATTATAATTTTGTAAACACGTGGCGGGTAGTATCCGCCATTGGACAGAGTTGTTGTGGAGGGAGTGCGCGGTGGGGACAGCCACTATAAAGTAGCGCGCACTCCTCTGTGCGGCAGTCGATCTTTGGATACGACTCATAGAGCACTCGCTCCCGACAAAACTGTCGGTTTACTTAATTACTGCCGGTTCACTTAATTACCGTAATCTTAACTATATGCCTCCCTTTGTTTGTTGTAAATTATAAAATAAAGATCCATTGTATTGATTCGTAAATCACTCTCTTATTATCCCCTTAGAATGGCATTCCCTCATCCTGACCATTAACTACCGATCTCCTGACTAGTTATTGACCGCTCTCTTTACGCCCATACACCTCGCCTGCCTGCCCGCTGCGACATCAGAAGTGGGATTACCACTCTCTTTATGGGATTATCACTGTCTTTATGGGATTACCACTGTCTTTATGGGATACCATTGTCTGCATAGGATAACCTATGTTTGATTACGTCTTTAATTACCTATATGGTATTATCTTTTGTGTAACTGTGTGGATTACCAATGTCTTGGGATTACCATTATCTTTATGGATTTAACATTGTCTTTACGGGATAGCATTATCTTTATGGGATTGCCTATGGCTGTGTGATTAACTCTGTGTAATATGAAATTATCCCTTGTGTGACTATATGTGGGTTTACCATCGTCCTTATGGATACCATGTCTTTATGGGATTGCCTTTGTTTGGTTATTTACCTCTGTGTGATTACCTATATGGGATTATTCTTTGTGTGACTATGTGGCAATTACCATTGCCTATTTGGGAATACCTATGTGTGATTTACCTATGTGTGATCATAGCCTATATGGGATTTACCTATGTGTGATTGTGTATTGCCTTTGTGTAATAGTCTATCTGGGATTACCATTACCTATGTCTATATGGGATTACAAATACCATTCTCTGTGGATTCGCCTATATGGGATCCCTATCTAAGATCTGTTTACGACCATCCTTTATTTACCAATAAATAGTATCATCGTCTTTGTGGGTTATCATAGCCTTTGTGGGATTATCATCGCTTATGTTAGGATAGTTTATGTGCGATTGCCTATGTATGATTTTCCCATTTGAGATTGCTCTTTCTGCCGATGAGATTTATACGTTCGTTTTCTGTCTATTAAATGTTTCAGATGGACTTTAACGACGTTGCAGTAAGCTCTTTCTACTCAAGTGTTTAGATTGCAGGAGCTGCGCTATTACTGCAGGCTGGTTACGCACGTCGTCAAGTTCTTTCATGACAGTCGACGTCGTTGCTGTCAACACCACTACGCTGCATGCACAGATCTGAATGTGACTGTGGTGACCATGCTGCAATTAAGTTTGGTGATAGGCTCGTGATACCATCGCCTATTCAAGTAAGATCTATCCATTACAAAGCGTTGAATATTGATTTATCTCTCGGTTGTGTTGATTAAAGAACGTGATTTCATTTCAAAGGTTTCGATACCTTTGTCCATAAAGTGTTTTCGTACCTATTGTATTTCGTGATGTGATGCACACTGCGTTCCTTATATTGTGTTGCATCTATCTGATGATTCGCAAAACCGCGATGATTACCTACTACTGGTTAAGCTAGTGGCTGGAATTGAGTTCTTTATTAGTTGTCGATTCCCAATTCTATAATTGTGACTTAACCGATCATGCATGTAAAGTGAATCACCGTACACTGTACAGTACTAGTAAATGAGAGTTGTCTGAATTCGAAGACTCGGTTATGTAGTTCGATCCATTAAGTGGTAGTAAAAATCTTATTTAACTCGATCTAATAGAATTTGAATTGATTTCGAAGGTTTCGATACTTTCGTCTATTATGCCATGTGACTACTTAGTTAAAGTGTTTTGTAAAGTAATGGGTACCGAATACTGATTCGTTCTTTTAAATATTGTCTCACGTTTATGTAACGCTCTGAGAAAATCAGTTATCTACTAAAATAATGGGTAATGATTTGTTATTTTAAATATTGTCTCTCGTTACTACTGGTTTTACAACCGCGGTGTTGAAATATTGGGAGTTTAAAATTTTTTCTTTTGTGTAAGAAATAATAACAAAATTATAATATCTACCCACATCCGATTGTCAATGAAGTTTTAATACTCTTAAATTATCCGTGTGTGATATTTTGTAGGGTAGTTGTAGCTTTTCACTACTGCTTTGCATATTTAGTTCGATTCTAAAAATGTGAAATAGATCATTCGTGACGTTATTGGAGTTCTTTGTCAGAATGAATGAACGTTATCATTGGTTTCACTGTGAGATATGTTTTTGTGGTTAGGTACGTGGAGGACGTGGTATGTCAGTAATGCCTTAAGTTTAGCAGGTTAACATCGAAAAGATCACATGCTACCGCTGTATATCGCCTCTCGCTGCTCAACTACGTCTGGTGTTACGAATGGGAGTCACCTGGAGTATACCTTCGAGATCTGTACTCTGTACCTGTATTGGTTTACTACAGCTATTTGCGCACGAGGACGTGTGCATTGTCAGTATGGCCGTGTCGGCGTGAAGGCCAACACCAAAAAAAGTGCTCCTGTCTGCTGTCGCTGTGAAGAGTCTGGGCCTATCGCCCCTCACTACCAACTGTATCTGGCAGATAGCCGGGCGATCCAGTGGAGCGGCCGGGAGTCTATCATCGAGCTGCCATTCAAGTTGCTGCTAAGCGGGTTGTCTATCTTGACGCCTGTATTACTGGTTGTCTATCTTGACGCCTGTATTACTGGTTGTCTATCTTGACGCCTGTATTACTGGTTGTCTATCTTGACGCCTGTATTACTGGTTGTCTATCTTGACGCCTGTATTACTGGTTGTCTATCTTGACGCCTGTATTACTGGTTGTCTATCTTGACGCCTGTATTACTGGTTGTCTATCTTGACGCCTGTATTACTGGTTGTCTATCTCCTTAGTTGCTGGTTGTCTATCTTGACGCCTTAGTTGCTGGTTGTCTATCTTGACGCCTTAGTTGCCGGTTGTCTATCTTGACGCCTTAGTTGCCGGTTGTCTATCTTGACGCCTTAGTTGCTGGTTGTCTATCTTGACGCCTTAGTTGCTGGTTGTCTATCTTGACGCCTTAGGTTGCTGGTTGTCTATCTTGACGCATTAGTTGCGGGTTATCTGTTTTGTCGAATATTAAGTTATGCGTTATCTATTTTCCACGATTATGTAGTTTGTTTATTTTGACACTTTCCGCCGCACTCAGAGTCGACTTTAATGATTACTTAGTTAAGTATAGATTTTTAAAACAAAACTGCCGCAATCAGAGACGTTCAGTAAATTAATGTCATTTGGCATTTAATGAGATGTAACTTAATTAGTTAAATGCCAATTAACATTAATTTATTAAACTAGTCTGATTGCGGCAGTTTTGTTTTAAAAATCTATACTTAACTAAGTAATCATTAAAGTCGACTCTGAGTGCGGCGGTTAGTCCTTTATTGTAATTTGTGATAACCGATACCTTAAGATTTTTTTTTTGGATGATTGAATTTACTTTGTCTGGTTTGTCAGAAAGGCCGAACGGTATTTATCCGGTTACGATTTGTTGCAGGACTACACGAGGACGTGTAATTGTCAGTTCTGGCCGTGTCGGAGATAGTTCTGTTTTCATTGTTTAATAATACCTATCCACCCTCGGATTGACAAATCAAGTTGGCACTTGTTTTGATGTAACCTTTGTTTGTGAAACTGTACTGTTTATTTAATATCAGATGTTATAGTTTAATAATTGTGTGATTCCATTAATCTACAGTGTGAATCTTATTTAAGTTACTTTTAGTAATTGGTCATTATAATTTTGTAAACACGTGGCGGGTAGTATCCGCCATTGGACAGAGTTGTTGTGGAGGGAGTGCGCGGTGGGGACAGCCACTATAAAGTAGCGCGCACTCCTCTGTGCGGCAGTCGATCTTTGGATACGACTCATAGAGCACTCGCTCCCGACAAAACTGTCGGTTTACTTAATTACTGCCGGTTCACTTAATTACCGTAATCTTAACTATATGCCTCCCTTTGTTTGTTGTAAATTATAAAATAAAGATCCATTGTATTGATTCGTAAATCACTCTCTTATTATCCCCTTAGAATGGCATTCCCTCATCCTGACCATTAACTACCGATCTCCTGACTAGTTATTGACCGCTCTCTTTACGCCCATACACCTCGCCTGCCTGCCCGCTGCGACATATATAAGAAAACATGAACACTCAATAACGTACGTTTGGATGAAGTATAATAGTTCGTGTTTGGTCTGAGTATGTGTTCGTACGTTTCTCTTTGATCACTCAATCCAATCTGTGCTTCGTTTCTATCTCATAAGCCGATTACTGGTTAAATAATTTAAATTGGGCAGGAAATAGCTCCGGCCGCACGTCGTACCCCGCACCCCCGTACCCCTGAACCTCTGCACCCCCGCACCCCCGTGCGGATGCGCATGCGCAAGTCATGCGCGCTAATGGTGCGCGCGGACGCGGTCCTCCCCCGCGCCCGACCCGCGCGCTTGCGTCCCAGGGTTGTCCACCATTGCTAGAATCGCGAATCCTTTTGAACCTTTCACGATTCTAGCAATACCTTCATAAAAATAATATAACATAATTTTTTTTTTATTCAAATAGGTAGGTCTTTCTCTCTCTCTTTTCTCTTTTGCCCCTAAGGAAACAGTAAAACAATGTAAAAGATGAGGGAATTTGCTAAGACAGTGTAAGATTCACCGACCACTGAACGTTAGAACCCGCTCCGATAAAAGAAACCGTTTTAACACAAGTAAGTAGGTTTTAATGAATGTAAGATTTTGATATGCCTATAATCATTCAGTAAAAAGCTTAACGTTATTGATATGACGATAATATGATAGATAGCAACAATGACTGTTGAAACTGATCGAATTTAATTTAATAATTAAGTATGAAATTCAAAAAACTTCAAAATTCAAAGTACTTATAGGTTAAAAGATTATAAAAATGTCATTACTTCCAATAAACACACACACACTTCCGTTTATTCCGAATGGTGTCGACAACCCTGCGCTCGATCCTACCGAATCACGCCTCTCGTTAATTTAAACTCGAGCTTTTTTCAAACAACCTTTTTATTAAATAATAATAATCTAAACTCAACCGGAGCTTTCGTGATACAATGTACTGTAGGTACATATTATTGTATATCATACATTACCTACACGCGTACGGTGGGAAACAATGAGGCGGCGGCGCGATCGGGCAAATGAATTGTATTTTTAATTTAATTCCGTCTTAAGCACTAGTGTTGACCCGGGCTGTGCGTCCGCGCGTCCGTCGGGACTCCCCAGGGGGCCATCTGAAGACCGATTGCGCGATTTTTTTTAAATGACTTCAAAAAAACAAGGTTATCAATTCGATCCGTGTGTTCGTAACATCGTCTAAATTGCACAGTTTTTGTATATGTCAGTCTACACCAGCTTCTAAACATGGGTGTCAATTTTCATAAATGTATTATATGTTTGTATGTATCCCCGCGCGTATCTCGAAAACTATAAGTTGCGATAATTTGAATAACATTACCAACATTACCTACCGAAAAACCGTGAAATGTCACTTAACAATTCTCGATAAATACGACGATTATTAATAATAATTATAAAACCGTTTATTGACATGAATTTACACTTACAACAGAATTAAAACTAAATTTAAAAATTTTGAATGAAAACAAAAAATATTGTAAAAAGATATTTGGTGTGACGTAATAAAATAGCGCGGCCGCGGCCTCTGCTCACTCTAAACACTAAGTCATTACGGCTTAGATTTGATTGGATTGGGCTCCATCGATGAAGCTCTCCCAAATTTTAATATCAGCTTTGAATTTCTATGGTTCTTTCCCAATTTCGGGACCCATTACTGTGTGTGGTCAGAGACACTGTTTTGTTGCTGGGAGCTTAGTTGATTTTTGTCTTTTCCAGCTCTTATACAACTTATACAAGCCGTAAAGCTCTACAGGGTGTGAAATGACGAAGAACGCGTTGAACACAACGCGTTTATGTCATACTATATCTGTTATTTACTACTTGCCTGCGGTGGTTTCAATTGCGTTAATTTCTGAGTTTCCGCAAAAATACCGGGATAGAAAGTACTCTATGTCCTTTTCTGTAACCTTGTGTATGCAAAATTATATGATAATCAATCGAATAGTTAAGCCGTGAGAGTTAATAAACAGACATACAGACAGATGGAGGTACTTTCGCATTAATAATATTAGTATGGACCGCTCGGCTCGAGCGAGCAGTCGTTTTGATTAATGTTTATCCGTTAATATATTATCCACTTGCACGCCTCCTGACAATCCGTCATTAGTCACACGACCCATACAGCACCGCTCGGTGTCGCCACCATGTTCCCGTGGTGTTTGTTCGTTTGTCTTTGCTGTTCAACATCACTTATCTTCTCAATCACTCTCAGTATCGTATCGAATTGGAGATGACATTTTGCACACATCATTGTATCGCGCACACGTTAGTGGTTTTGATAAATAAACCAACATTTGAAGCTTTAAAAACTAGTTTATGGAATTTCACAATACGACTTAACATTCCATACAGTCCATTTAGGACTTATTTAACGCCCAGAGGACCAGTTTCATATAAATATTAAGGGATATAGCGTCTCACTAATAAGAACGGAACCCAGAACTATTTGTTCCTATGGTTCATTTCGAACCACGTAAAATAATACAGATTTCCATAAAACATCTATATTTTTTTAATGATTTTTTTGGTCCAAATTCATACAAATAGAGTAAAAATAATACTAATAAAATACCTATTTAAAAATCACTTATATTATCTTATAACCAAAAGAGAATATTGTAGGTATTCTTATTGTGTAGTAGCGATATTGCCGAGCGATCTTACGAAAGATTTCATATTCGACTTCAGACATGCAACATTAGGAGGAAAAAAACCGGCTAAGTGCGCGACGGACTCCGCAAATTTAGGGTTCCGTAGCAAATGTAGAATTTTAGAATTTCAAAGAAAAACGTCGAGTTATCAATATGTCGATATTTATTGGTAAAATGTACATAATAATTAGAGATGCGCCGAGTACTCGGTTACTACTCGGTACTCGGTGTATTCGGCGTTTTTTTTTTATTTCGGCCGAATAACTCGGTTCAATTGCCGAGTATTTGTTTTAAATAAAGTGTTAGAGTTAGGTTGTCATGAAATCAATATTAAAATTTAAAGCAATCCTATGTATTCATTTAGAAAGTCAATTCGACATCGATGCTTTAATTTTCTAAACAGTAAACAGTATACTCGTAGTAACTCGTAAAATACCTTTAATATAATACTATATTAAATGATTGTCCACTACTTTTCATTCTGTCGATCAGGTTTAAACGGGGTTTGAAACAAAAGTGATAACTTATGACATAAAACTATCACAAAGAACAAGAAGATTTTTTGCGCTAATAAACTGGCAATCTGCTAAAGACTGAACCGACGTATTTGGCCGAGTACTCGGTTTAACAAATTGAAAACCGAATAATACTCGGTACTCGGTTACTCGGTATATCTGGGACTCGGCCCATCACTAGTAATAATACATATTATCAGTTATCACCAAGTGTTAATTTCACAGGTCAACGGGAAGTTGGAAATTACTTCGGTACAAAATGTCGTAAAAAGATGACTATGCCTTTGTTTTCGATGTTTAAAAAAAAATATAGCTTTTATCTACCTACTCAATGAGTTCGATTTAACGAAGAACGAACGAACGACGAACTCGATTCGAAGAATAAACAAAAAAAATAATAATTGCGCCCCCCTTTAGCTGTATGAGAGCTCCCCTTAATATCCTTAAAAATATTTTTTCACAATTTATATAGCTTTGGGTCATCAATATACGTAAACTGTACAAATTTGAAGACTGTAGCTTCTAGAATTTGACTGTAAAATCCGTATGACAGACGGCGGACAGACGGACACGCGAGTGACAGCAACAGGGCTCCGTTTGGATCTTTCGGGTACGGAACCCTGAATACAAAGTGAGCTTCGAGAGTTGATCTCGAGACGCACAGCGCAGGCGATTTGATAACCCTCAATTAGGTTATTAGTGGGCGCGCGGGCGGGGGCGGGGGCGGGGGTAGGGGCGCGGGAGCGAGCGGGGGCGGGGGCGCGGGCGCGGGCGGGGGCGGCGGTAGCAAGCGGCCCCGGTGCGGCCGCGGTACTAACAACATGGGAGCATCGCGCGCAATTACCTACCAATTAATAGCTGTTGTGTGCCCCCTTTCACTTTTTTAATTTATTATATTTATTATACTAATAATAAAGTACGATAGGCACGTCTAGCCATCGGCTGCGAACTCGGCCATCGCCGGCAGCCGCTTGCGACATTATAATTAAACTTGCAACTAGATACGAGCAATCCGATATTATGATTGTTAATAAAATTATGATTGTTAATAAAAAAATCTCGATTGGCAATTTGTTCCAAGTTCCACGTACAGTTTAAATATGAAGTGAGTTAAAGCTCAGTGTATGTAGGTTGGTAGGTACTGCATAAACAAGTTGAAGTTTGCACACTCTTAAGGGCAAATATATCTAGCGAATTTTATGAAGAATATTTAATTTGTAATTAACTACTTAGGTATAATCACAGTGACATTTAATATAGGTTTAACATTCTTTTCACTGTTTCTGTTTGTCTATCTGACTTTTCGAAATTATTTAATTAAAAAAATAGTGGGTCAGTCAGTACTCTTTCTTATTTTGTGATAGTTCCTAAACTATAATGCATTTAAATAATTTCGTGTATCTGTTTTTACTGAAATCTAAATATGCCTGAATCTGCCTATCGGCAAACTTTACCTGACAACTTTGTCGCTGTGGCAGTTTTGAATTGTAAATCGATACAGACCGATCCATTGATATTTTTAGCCAGATAATAAATAACCTATAAGATTTATCTGAATTGACGTTATACTTCGCCTTAATGCATCACACACGCTTATGTTATGAAATGTTCTCGTTTGAAATACATTTATAATAATCTTTGCACGGAACGACTTAATAGAGTAATATCAATTAATCTTGCGTTGCCGTGTGACGTGTGGGCACTACATTGCACGGCTGTGGTCTGTGACCACGGGCTGTGGCTCGTGAGTGCGCGGGATGCGAGGGGCGAGCGAAACGGGACCTTAACGACGACACTTGTGACACTCCGTACACGCGGACCGATGGTACTCCTCACTACTACAGGCGGGCGGCTCGTGTGCACACGTGGGGGCGCGGCAGCGACAGCACACACCGCCATCACCTCTCGGCTCGCCGCTGCGTCGTGGCACTTCTTTATATAGAAATAGTAGTCTTTGGCTAAACGGCGCATATAAATCAGGAGCCGAGCGAACGCATAACTCTCCCGTCGCAACGTCGGTTAACGGAGCCGTTAATAGCCGCGGTCACGAGATATCGTTATTAGTCCGGCGTCGCGGGACCGACACGTCATCGCATAAAATATAATATGTACAATAAATTATTGTTATTTATAATTATAGCGCAACACACTCAGATATAAAACACTGCTATTAATTGGATCGGCGGGACGTTGCATGTGGAATTATAAAAGTGTTTAAGCTAATGCCGGTTGGAGAACTTGGCCCAGATTTACAAATGAATTGCATATTTTTGGGTCACGATAATTGTTGAGCTTTAACTGCACTTTGTAACTATTCACAGTTACAGTATTTAAATAACAATACAGATAAATAACTTAAAAGGAGTAATCCTATCAATTGAAATTTTTGCATCCATACTAAATACGTTATTATAAAAATGCAAATGTAACTAACTCTCTTTGTTTGTTACGTTTTCACGCCTTAACTACTTAACTGATCATCATGAAATTTTGCATACACATTGTCAGAGGTACAGAAAAGGACACAGGACACTTTTTATCCCAGAATTTCCCAGGGAACTCTGGAATTAGCTCAGTTGAAATCGCTGAGATAAGCTAGTAATATACTCGTAGATATTTGTAAAATAATAAACAATAAATGATCTACGTAGGTACCTAGCGAGTTTATATTTTGCTTATGATGTACCTACTGTAAGTGCGAATCACAACATCGATCACTAAGGCTTTATACGGTGAAAGGCAAACACCGTGAGAACATCGGAAACCTGCATATTGCATACTTATTGGACGCACGTGTACTCAATATCTAATATATAAAAATCTCGAGTCACAAACCACATGTGTGTTTGTTATCGAACTCCTCCGAAACGCCTTGACCGATTATTATAAAATTTATGTATATTTGTTAGGTCTGAGAATAAGTCGTGGGCTATTTTTTAACCCCTAGGTGATAAGGATGGCTACTCAGAATCTTTTAATTTTTATTTTTTGGACATATTTTTACTTTAGAGTTCCTGCGGGAATTCCGTAACACATAAGTACAATATTACATCCTACGTGTAGTCTCGGTTGAGACGCCAGTTTCGCTTATTATTGACAGCGCCGTTGGTGTAGCGGTTAGGGAGTCTACTACACCAGGTGTCACGGGTTCGATCCCCGTGTCAAGGTAAACATTTATGTAATGGGACATTTGTGACTACCATAAGTAGATGTTTACAACAAATATTTATATTTGTACTTTTCACGAGATTTCCACGACGAAAATTATCTTATTATAATTAACTATAAAATAAAATAAATCAATAAAAAAATTATGTCATTTTCTGTACCTCCGACAACGTATGTGCAAAATTTTTTGATAATCAATTCTTGAGCAGATGAGGCTTAAGCGTAACCAAAGTCAAGCTCACATTTGCATTTTTGTAATATTAGGATCAAAATAACCTCAAGGTGTGTCTATAAGTTTGGATGTATGAATTGGAGTTACCTACTCCTGGAACTGATGATCTAATTCTAAAAAATCCTTTACCAATAGAAAGCTCCGGCATAGATATATAACAGTATCCTTATTAAGATACTCCATCTCGAGAATATAAGTATTATATTATGTAGAAATCCATACTTGTGAAACCGAAAATACTGGTCAATGAAATACTGACGCAAGAAATTTTAGAATCGGTTTTCTAGTTCCAAAGACTCCCCCTTACATCTAAAGTGTAGACTGTAGATTATACAGATTTAAATTTACAATTCATGATAGCGTTTTAGCGTCACAGTGGATACAGGAACAGAACAACAGACAGACAGGCGGACACGACTGCGTATAGTTTATAGGCGATGGGGTGCCGGCGTTACTAATGAACAGCGGTCGATAGTGCCGCTCCGGGCCTCGAACCCACACCCCGGCGTCGGCGGGGCCACTTGACAACTGTTCACGTACCCAAGTGGCAACTGTGGCATTGATCGGTAGCGAGCAGTCAACACGAGCCATTTCGGGCTTTCAATTTAGATAAGTATCTGCTTTACTACCGAACTGTGTGAACACAATATTATTTGTTTATTTAACGTTTATTTATGTACGTCATGGTACAAAAGGCGAACTTAATGCCACAGTAGTATTCTCTGCCTTCTGCCTAACCTTCAGAAAGTACAGAGAGCTTATATTGAAAATGGTACAATATGGTATAAGTAGTAGTTACTATTAGTGAATGCCAAAATCAATAATAAACATTAGATGTATTTTGGTAGATTTCAGCGACTTTAGAAAATCAAAATTCTTGTTTGAACAATGTATCAAAGATGTAGTTTCTACCTACTTGTGTCTTTTAGAAAAAATATATAAAATTGTCACTTGTCAGAAGTCAGTCGTTAATACAGATTTATCTTTAATAGGTGTTTATTTTGCGAATCCTCAGAAAAGCATTTAATTAGGCTAACAATTCTCATTAGTCCGTCAGAAAATAAAAAAATTATGGACACGTCATATTTTTTGCTTTTTCAAATTAATGAAAATATACATAGATATAGCTTACTTAACTTTCTACTTTCGAGTCTTGGGTGTCTTATTGTACCTAATTGGTGTAATTACCTAGTTACCTACCTACTAACAATAGTGATAAGTAAAAATTGTATCTACTAGCATACTATGGGCTCATACGTCTGGATATAAAGTTATTTTATTTTATTTATTATTTATTTTATAGCGCATTAAAGTTTAGGGTGGCGGTTCGTGACGTCATTAACTGCTATAAGCCGCCATACAAACTACACTGGTTAGTGACGTCACGCGAAATTTCAACTCAATGTATCGCCGTTATTTTTTGATTATGTAAAAAAAGAAAAAAATACGTGTCCAATATTTTTTATTAATCTACAAACCGGACTTAAAAAAATAATTTAGTCAATTAGTCCATTTGTAAGCTTCCTTCCAAAAGCTTCTAGATAAGGTTTTGTTGTTGACAAAACAAATGGAAGTAAAAATAACATACAAAACATTCTAGCTGTTCCCCGCGGTTTCACCCGCAATAATTTTGAAGTTCCAGCGAGAACTCCGAGATAAAAAGTATCTTTCTCGACTATGCCTCTGACAACGGGTACTGATGCAACATTTCATGATGATAGATTGTAGTTAAACCGTGAAAGCGTAACAAACAAACAAACAAATAAATAAACAAATACACATTCACATTTATAATAGTACAGATATATTAAAAACTACTAATGCTCATGGGAAAGATAGAAAGGTTCAAGTGATTTCAATTTCACTTTCAAACAAAGAATAAAGTGATTGAGAAATCGCTGAAAACAGCGAGTAGAGAATTAACTATTCATAGAACTGCATTAAATTATTGTTGCGTTGATTTAACGGTTCGATAACGTCAATACGTTTGGAGACAAGACTTATTGGAGCGAAGGGGCGAAGTGTGCAAGGCGCAAACGAAAGGACATTTTGACCACTATTATCTATATTATAATATCAATCCCTCACGATTTCACTAGCGTTAATTTTGGAGGTCCCATGGGAATTCCGAGATAGAAGGTACCCTATATCACTCAGGAATCTATAAGTGAAAGGATTTTGAAAATTGGTTCAGTAGTTTTTGAGTTTATCCATTACAAACAAACAACCAACTGCAACCAAACGTCCAAAAAAATAATATTATATTTTCTCTTTATTTTATAATAATTATGATGACATATCCATTCAACATCGGATTGTTGGTGACGGAGTGTTTTCCAAATATTTCCCATCATTATTCCGTCCCAGAAGCAGATGGCTCTCGAGTCTCGAGTCTCGGGCGCGGAGAGAGCGCGTAGAGTGGGGCGTCGCCGCTCGCCTCGCCGCGCACCGTTATCGAAATATCGACCACTTGACCATGTTTGACGCAAACAATCGAGCGGCCGGCGACGCCGAGTGCTGCCCGCTGGCAGGTGGCCCCCGTAGGGTTCACGACGACTGAATTCAATGAGACTTCACATTTATCAGATGATAAAACAATCTTAGGTACAAATATTTGAATTAAATTGCATTTTTTATAAGATGCAAACTTTTAGATAATAATTGTCTTCGGAAAGTATGAAATATGTCTGTATAAAACGGAACATAATCATGTCAACTGTCCAAGAAACGTCAAAGAGGTTTGACGTTATCTGTTGTCATTGTAGATGGCGTACACTCTATTCTGCCTTATAACGTTGTGCTCATGTGCGGTGAGATTAAAATAAAACTGTCGTTAATTATAAACTCAATCTACTTTATTTTCGGACCTAAACCATCAAAATATTGAATAAATATAAAAGCATAAAGTTACTAGCTGAACTTTTAATTATTTTCAAAAATCTCGAAAAAATTAAATCTCACTTTCACATTTAGATTGCCTAATTATTTTATTATTCTTGTAGGTACTATGCATATTCTTACATCTACACAATGGGACCTATCTATATCTGACTAGAGTTTTATGCTTATTAATTATTACGATATTTTGTAACGTAAATAAATGGAAACAATGACTCGGTGTGAATCATCTCTAAATTTAAGGGCAACAATTGGTAGCCCTACGCAGTTGTCACGGGAACGGAACTCTCGATGTCGATACGAGAGCTCTGTAGATACAGCACTAGTTGTTGACTTGCGCCCGTTCCTTTATTATTATTAATGCTTATAAACTTCTAAATCGAGTTTGTTTATTGTTGTTTAAAGCAAAAAATATTCATAGCATCACTAAATGTAGCAGGTGGTAAATACTGGTATGGATAAACGTGGTAAAATTTAATCTATTAATATTGGAATGTTTCTAGAACTCATTAAAATTATAATATTTTAATTTAAAATTATTAATTGAGATAAAAATCGTAAACTGTTCGGAACAAACTTCTTAAATTACTGCCCGTTGATCTTTTAAGATAAGGCATTTAGTGATATCTTTTATAACAATCTGTAACAGCATTAAAATATTACGTATTAAAGTTATAAGACATTATATATTTGAAAGAAAAATCTTACTGACTTACATAACATCGAACTCAAAGATCTTATACTTTACTAAAGCTAAGAATGACTCTGATCGTTAGAATTTAAAGAAAAACCTTGCTTTGTAAAGGTAAAAAATATGTATGGATTTAGCTCGTACTTACTCGATGTTGTAAGTATTTATACCTACCCACTTCCTAGAATGATAAGCTAAAAAACGGACTACTACTAGTAACAAAAAAATGCGAATGTGGCGATTTTCTTAGAGTGCGAACTTCACTATAAAAATTACACATTAGGTATATGTTTTTTTTTATCATGAGTCAAAAAAGTATTACTTTAGAAATGTAATGTATTGTATTAAGTCATCAGTACTAAAGCTGTGTGCAAAATGCTCAATACCTACCTACCAAGAAATGACGGAAAAATCGATTTTAACCGGAACGTCTTTAAATAACAAGTATTTATAATAACGATCGACTAGCAGCAAAAATATTCGACCATACTCACTAGTCCTTTATTTTCTTTACTAGTATCTAACAAAAAAAATGCGAAATATGTTTGTTTATCTGGTTTGACCGCTGTTATATTTTGCACGAATGTAGCTCAGGAATGTAGTTGAAAGTTTGGGAAAATGACATGTTTTTATAAACATGCTTATTAGAGTGTTTCGGATAATCTTGATGACAAAAAATCTTCGGACTGAGTTTCTTCCATTTCATTATTTCTTTACGGAAAATGTCTGACTATGTTCCATTATATAGTGGTCCCTTGATTATCACTTACGAACTTATATATCAAGGAACATTGAAGAGATGACGGAGTGGTTCCCAAGGTTTATATGAGTAAAACTCTAGGAATCAGCGTGTATGTAGCTACCTTAATAATAGGAAATTAAGTACCCACTATAGTATCGCCGTTTAAGGAATATTTCTATTTACTGAGATGTTCGATTAAAATCATAATTCATAGCTGTAATGGCCGACCGCGACCAGGCAGTGCCGTTATTCAATTAACACTCTGTGTTGTGTAGGTACACTCGTCTCCAAAAGTTCATACACGCAGTTCTGAACTAGGTTCAGACTAAACTTTCATTTGGAGACTTTAGTGGAGAATCTAAAATTTGAAGTACATTCAAGTAGGATTTTGAAAATTTACATTAAGTATACCTATCGTTATTACAGTCAATGTGTTTGAATAACATATACCTAAAGCTTTTTTCTTGCCAACATTAATGTTAATTTTAATAGCAACTGCTAAATGCGAGTAAATTATAATTTTTTCAAGTGACTTCCGTAAAAGGAGGTTCTCAATTTGACACGCGTGCTATTTTTCACATCCGTCCGAAGGAACGTCTTTTAATAAAGTATAAAAAAATACTTTTTACAAAAGTTCAATGAATGTAATTTGAGGAAAAGGCGTCGGGAAATTCGTTTCTGGCTAAGGTTCCCCTGCCGCTGACCGCACACGTTTGTTTTTATAAAAGCTAATCAACCTCCGCTGGTTCCATTCAACTTGTCTTACGATTGACCAAATGTAGTCAGAAATTAAGTTATTCGAGTTTTTTTCCAGTATTTCTCATTTCTCATTTTCTTATACTTAATATCATAGCTTTTAGCAGATGACCGTACGAGCGTGTCTGTGTGTGCGCGTCGTGGCGGTGTGTGCGCGTCGTGGCGGTGTGCGTGGATGCGCACGCGCGCCGCCCGAGTCCCAATAGACGAATAGCTAATTTATTTTTACTGCGCGGAACCGCCGCGTCCCCGCGCGGTCGCCGCGCGGTCGCCGTGCGGTCTCTAGGTATTCATGGCCGCGTTAACTCGAATCGTTTGCGGTCATTATATTAATATATTATGCGACCACAATATTCTAATACGTGAGCGCGGCTTTTAACGACGCAGTGGAGGCATCTCAAAGCGAGTAATATGACAGTTTTACTCCTACATGTGGTCATAAATCATTATTATTCAATAGATATACTACTGAGTACTGGCTGTCCTCTCACTTGGTTTAAAATGTCTTCCCTGTCGCTCCCATACGTCGTGTGTGTGTTACGCTTTAAATTTTTAATTAACTCCTCTTTCCGTGAACCGATTGCAAAGAAAGTCAACTTTTTAATTTACCCTGCAAGCAACGCTGAGAACCTGGTTTGTGGTAGAGATATACAGGGACATTTTGAGCACTTATTCACTAATCCATTTGACTTGAGAAAGGCTTTTGTACCTAAATCACTATTTATTTATTATTTATTGGGCTCACAAAAACAGGTAACAATCAGAATATTGAATAAAACTAAACTCACAAATGTGGGTTTGTTTGTTACACTTTCACGCCTCAACGGTTCAACGGTGATCATCATGAAATGCATACACTTTGTCAGGGGTACAGAAAAGGACATGGGACACTTGCTATCCTGGAAATCCTGTGGGAATTTCAAAGTTAACGCGGGTGAAGCATTGGAGAACAGCTAGTTACGTTATATTGCGTGAAAACATGGCGTTGAACTTCTTTTCGTCGCCAAATTCCGTGATACACATAAAGCCACGGCCACGCCTGTCCTACCTGCTATGATCCACACATCACGTCAGGTTCGACCATATTATTCATTCTTTCATCCTAATTGCTCTACGTGACTTTAATTGATAAATATAGCTAATACTAGCTGTGCCTCGCGGTTTCACCCGCGTTAATTTCGGAGTTCCCGTGGGAATTTTGAGATAAGAAACACCCTATATCCTTCTCTGTATCCCTGAAAACGTGTATGCAAAATTTCACGATGATCGTTTGAGCCGTTAAGGCGTGAAAGCGTAACAAACAAAAGAACAAATAAAAAACTCACTTTCGCATTTATAATAGTAAGGAAACCTACTATTAGTATCTATGTATATATAATACATACTATATGTATGTATATACTGGTAGCGGGACCCGAACACAAGTCTATAAATTATTATAATGTAAGTATTTACAAATCTACCTCGAGACTCTAGAGTAGCCATAACTAATACATGTATCTGCCTGCACACATATAGATGCAACACAACTCATGATACAACAAATTGGTTCGTTTGCGCACAATATTGCGTCGTCCGTAGCGTCGCGTCGCGTCGCACTGAAAATAGTCCATTGAAATGTTACATTTTTTAGGCCTTACCTTGCGTTTTTTAGAGGACGCAATTTTATTTTTTTGATGTGTAGGGGGGGTCAGTGTAAAGCTAAAACCAAGTTTGTGGGGTCGCCACCCTTGTCCCACGGCCGCCATCTTGAAAATAGGGGTTGGAATGGTTTTTACGGTATATCTCTTAAACTATTTATTTGAGAAAAAAAATTTGTTAATATTTTTTGTTGCAAATTAAATTCTCTACAACTTTGGTCCAGTAACTTTTTATCGTAGAACTATAAATAAAAAAGTTATAAGCGAAAATCTTCAGAAATTCGAGAAAAAAATTTATATTTTTCGATGTAACTTTTTTTTTTATCATTTTACGAAAAATGATATCTGACCACTTTTGTAGATCGTTTTTTGAGGAACAACTTTTATTTGCACCATTTTTTCATTAAGTCAATAGCTAAGGTTTTACAGCGCTCCGAAGTGAGTACTATTTTTTAGTACTCTTAACTATACCTATATTATACGTGTGTACTAAAATGTGTCATCAGTTATTTTTTTTATTTTTCTTTTTATAACTTTTTTAATTACAAATTTTGGAATATTATTAATAATTAATTATTGACTCTTTTCCCCACCACCTACGAGGTAGAGTCTAGAGGCGCGTTTTTTTTTTAAGTGGTATTCCCAATAGGCATAATCCACGGTGATTTTCTAAATTATAACTACTCCGTCCTCAGTCGTTTCGATGGACCAGGCTGCGGCTCAGCATCTGATCGGCTTTCTGAATTAAATACCAGTGGGAGAACTGGCGAAGGAAGGGGTGTTAATGTTGGCGGTTCATCATCAAAGTCATTTTCATTTATTAATTCTGAGAGTTCCATTACGTTGCTGCAAGTCTCTCCAGAACAATGGAAGCACACTGCAGAACATTTCAGTCCTGCTTTTCGACATCCACACATCGCTCCACAGTTTCCTTTGCATTTGCAAAAGATCAATTTTAGGAGCTCAGGGGGTGCTGGAGGTTTAGAGTTCTGCACTGGCATCAATAATTTTCCACATTTTTTCCAGCCCCAGTCTTCAGGATCATTATAATTACCAAGCCACGACTGGACCTGATGGTAGACTAAATTATTTTAAAAATCAATAATTGTTAAATTCTGTTATGGAGTGAAAAAGAGTCAATAATTAATTTTTAATAATATTGCAAAATTAATAATCAAAAAAATTATATTAACAAAGTAAAAAAAAATAAAAAAAAAATAAAAAATAACTGATGACATATTATTAGTACACACGTATAATATAGGTATAGTTAAGAGTACTAAAAAATAGTACTCACTTCGGAGCGCTGTAAAACCTTAGCTATTGACTTAATGAAAAAATGATGCAAATAAAAGTTGTTCCTCAAAAAACGATCTACAAAAGTGGTCAGATATCATTTTTTCGTAAAATGATAAAAAAAAAGTTACATCGAAAAATATAAATTTTTTTCTCGAATTTCTGAAGATTTTCGCTTATAACTTTTTTATTTATAGTTCTACGATAAAAAGTTACTGGACCAAAGTTGTAGAGAATTTAATTTGCAACAAAAAATATTAACAAATTTTTTTTCTCAAATAAATAGTTTAAGAGATATACCGTAAAAACCATTCCAACCCCTATTTTCAAGATGGCGGCCGTGGGACAAGGGTGGCGACCCCACAAACTTGGTTTTAGCTTTACACTGACCCCCCCTACACATCAAAAAAATAAAATTGCGTCCTCTAAAAAACGCAACCCCAAATGTAACTTTTCAATGGACTAAAACGACTTCCTCGTGCCCGACTAATAGCGGACGTGTTGTGATGCGAATGGAGACGCTCTGCTGTTATTGGATTATTATATTACTACAATATACTAGCTGTTCCCTGCGGCTTCATCCGCGCTGATTTCAGAATTTCCGCAGAAATTGCAAGATAAAAATATGTACCTATACTTTATGTACCCCTGCGACAACTTGTTTGCAAATTTCATGATAATCGGTTGAGTAGTTAAGTCGTCCGAGAAGGAAATAGAAATAAATAAAATAAATTAGATCTAGAAGCTTGGGACCAGGCAGGGCTGATGTCTGTGGGAATCCTACGATTGCGATGATAATGTTAGCTTCACCTGTGTCGATGTCGATAAAAAAAATGACATTAAACTTAAGTTTAGGTCTAACGTAAGAATGGGCATGTTGACTAATTTTTATTTTTTAGTCCGTCTTGTAGATTATTAAAAAAAATGGACACGTATTTTTTTCTTTTTTTACGTAATCAAAAAATAACGGCGATATGTTGAGTTGAAATTACGCGTGACGTCACTATTCTGTCAGTTTGTATGGCGGTTTTAGCGGTTAGTGACGTCACGACCCCCTCACCCTAAACTTTAATGCGCTTTATCTGTGTATATTTTAATTTATTTGAATAAGCAAAAAATACTTGTCTATTGTTTTTTTATTTTCTAACTGACGGACTAATTAGAATTTTGATTTTCAAAAGTAGTCCACATCCCTATTATGCTCGGCAGTTTTTTATAATCTAGTCTACTCGCATGTTCAAATTAAACTGGATACATAATAAAAAACACGTTGAGCATCTGGTTTTTTTTCTGTTTCGTATCGCGTGGTATTTAAACAATTATTTCTTGTAGCTGTTACACCGAAGCGGCGGCCGCTGAGCATTCTCTGAATCTAATTAAGCGAGCGGCCGTTATGAGAACTACCGTTGTCATCTCTCATGTTTACGACAGAGTTAATAGCTGAAAGGTGCAGGTTTATTGGCGGGCGGCGAGTTCAGTGAATAATGTTGAATTTGAATACAATGTTTATTGCTGGGGATACATTATGCATAGGCCATAGACGCAGGGTGCGTGCACCTACGCCGCGCGCCGCGCGCCGCGTCACTGCGAGCCGATGCCCGGGAGATATGGCGGTGTACTGAGCTCGACATTATGCGACGCTTTTCTTAAAGTCCATTACAGCGTTCTTGAAGAAATCCAGGGGCCACAGCTGAAGTACCTACGAGCTGGTAACCGGAGGTTTCACCCGCACCAGTTTCCGAATTCCCGCAAGAATTATTTAATTTTCCGGATTCAACTGCCTACCTAGTACCTTCTATTCAAAAACCTGAGTCGCAACTCCCAAATAGATTTTCTCCCCGTGGTTTTGCTTGCATGAATTTCAGTATTCTTGCCAAAAATTTTATTCCTTAATTAAAAGTATCGTTCATGGAGCTTTTAGAATCAGTTCAGTAGTTCCAAGAATTAACTCCTACATCCCAACTCACATACTTTATCCTTTTTAAGGAGTAATTAACTTCCGAGGTTCTGGCTTCGCGTTGATATTGTCAGTCAGTTTTTTTTTCTTTTTACGTAAAAGATAAACGTGCTTTTTCTGACTTCAAAATAGAGACGGAATATGTATAACATCATACACCGGTAAAGGTAATCGCGTTTTTCATCGAACCTCGTTAAGTTTCGGATTACATTCCCGAACTCATCGCCGTCGAAATTCGATTACATCTAACGATTATTATTACAAGATGGCTTCGCGTCGCTTCGACAAATTTAATTACGCGTCTATTCTTCGCTCTGCTATTATTGCATTTATTGGATTTTATTAGCATTTCGATGCGTCATCATAATACTTGAAATATGCTTAGGTGGGTACTGTTCAAATCGTTATTTTGGTGGAAAAATATAAATTGTGTAAACTAGCTGGTCCCCGATGTTTCAACCGGATGAATTTCTTAATTGCCATGAGAATTTTGCACACAAATGTGACCCCGCGGGAATCTGACCCGTGACACCTGGGAGCAGATTCACTAATTGTCAAGACAGGGAGCTTTTGAGCTTTTGTTATTAGCGATGATGCAATACAGAGAGTTGAGACAAAAACAATAATAATAGACGAGGCTTTAGAAAAAACAACATTAAGATTTACCTACTGTTTACGTTTCCCTGATGTCTTATCTGACCTTTGGTTTGGTGCGATTTGAATAAAATATTTATATATGAAAATAGCAAACGACCGGTCGCTTGCCTATCGGTGATCTGCGATGCGTGCTATTGTGGTACTGAGTGCCTATTCTTGTTTCTCCTGCAGGAGATTCTTACTTCAGTGCGCTATTTGGATGTAGCTAATTGCCATATTATGCGTAGGAGCGAGGAGTGGCTGCTTGTCAAAGTTTAACTTAGCTGCAACTGTCAGATGAAAGTCTTAATTGTAACATTTTTGAACGCCAAGTGTCGCGGGTTCGAACCCCGCATCAGGTAACATTTGTGCGATGAACATTGTTGTTTATCCTGACTCTGAATTTTTAGTATGTATGATAAGCCAACGTATTGTTAACGTATTGATAAAAAAAGGATTACAAATATTATCTCTATCTAGCTCCGCTTTGTTGGCGACCAAGTGGTGCTGTGTGATAATGTTGTAGGTAATGTTTTTAATATTTGCATAATATGAAAAACGCAAATCTATACCCATCAGTGTGTACTACACGCCCAAGAAGTGAAAATTTAAAAAAAAACAACAATATTTCTCAGACAAACCGCGATTTTAGAAAGTACCTATACGAACCACTACGCGTCAGAGTTTCATGACTTTAAGTAGTTATATGACAGTAGACAGTACTTCAGAGTTCTGTGTCATTCTTTATGTGGAGTAAAGTACCACTCAAATGGCGATGAGAAAACATGCGATATATTCCACGACTCGACCGCGGGAGATAAGGCCGCGCGCACACGGTCCTGCATATTTGTATGCGGAGCGGGTACAGATGGTCCGCGATACGCCACACGAACAACGTTTCTTCCACGTTTCTTTGTCTCAATACACGTACAGTGCCCCGTCGTCCCCCCACGCATCTCCTCACTAATACCACTAAATAAACACTTAGTATAATAAGACAAAAACATTTAGAGTCCACGCTAATCCGCCGCTGATTAGTGGCTTTCCTTTGTATGTGGTCTGACGGCTGGAGTGAATGAGTGCGAGATAATGCGCGTGAGCGATGCGCGGCCACTCGTCATCTGTGGCGTGTCAATAGACGCGTGTGCACGCGGCTTTATATAGCGCATATGTCAGTGTTTAATGTGGTTTAGTGAATTGAATGTAGCGCGCGGTCGGTGGGAGAGAAAACGAGTCGACAGAAAGAAAGAACAAATTTAATTTGCCATTTAGAAACAATAAACAAAAGAAAACTGGGCCGAGTGTAAGTTGTGACTGACTCCTAACTGTATAGGACACTTCAAATTGTTTATTTCATAACTAAATGACATACGTTCTTTTACAATTAATATGGTTTCTTTGAAGTACAATTACCTAAATTATTACTAGCTGTTCCCCGCGGTTTCACCCGTGTTAAATTTGGAGTTCCCGCGCGAATTCCGGGATAAAAAGTACCCTATGTCCTTCTCTGTATCCCTGACGTGTACCTATGCAAAGATTCGTTGTTGAGGCGTGAAAGCATAACAAAACAAACAAACTCACTTTCGCCTTTATAATATTAGTAAGGATATACCGATTTTTGCAGAATGTTTAGCTGATTCCCTCAGTTTTTCACCCGCTTCCATTTTGGAATTCCCGCGAGAATTTCAAGACGTAAATTACTTGTAACTTTACACTAAATCGCTGTTTTACGCGGATGAACTTTGGTATTACCGCGGGAACTTTTCGTTCTTATGGAACGGAATGGTGATGTCACGTGATCGCGCAAAACTGGGGGCTTTGATTGAGGATTTAACTTGAACACATGATATGACGATACGTTCCTTAGTTCTCTGTGGCGATAACGATATAAGATCGTCAACTTGGCTTCGAGGGTTGCGGTGTGATCGAGCGGCCGCGGCGAGTGGGCGCGTGGGCAGCCGTCGCCCACGCGCCCACGTTAGAGGCCACTCGCAGTGTTCGTGGAGATGAAACACTTGGCGGCAGCCAGGGGCTGTACCGACTGACGTAACGAGTTTTTAGGTAACAGATAATAATCTGTTGGGAAACTAATAAATAAATAAATAAATCATTACTCATGAGCGCTACCCACGGTCACATCTGCGAGGATTCCCTCGAGAACTCATTATTGTACTGAAACCTAACCTTTTCACCGCCATCCCCGTAATATCACGGTCTATGAAAGACGTGCTCCTGAGGCCAGAAATATAATATTACGTTACTAATAAATCATTCCCAACACTAGGAGAAAATATGCCTAAATGTTTGGTCTGGACTCTGGAGGCAATATTAGGGCCATGTTTTTGTAGCATTTCCTTGTTAAGGCTACAAAAACGTGCGATGAAAGGGTTAATAATTCGACTCCAATTCTAACCAATACATATTACCTAAGTGACGTAGGATACTTTCATCCCGAAACAAAGAGATACCGCGGGAATACCGAAATTCGTGCGGATGAAACCTATTATATTTAATACGATAAATTATCCCAATAGCAGCTGATGATGTAGGTAT
This sequence comes from Zygaena filipendulae, assembly GCA_907165275.2. NCBI lineage: Eukaryota > Metazoa > Arthropoda > Insecta > Lepidoptera > Zygaenidae > Zygaena > Zygaena filipendulae. Next base: position 11,994,300 of record OU015663.1, read on the forward strand.
GTCTGTAAGTCTGTGGTGATGGACAGTGACCGGAGATGTGGGGCGCGTTCGGAGGCACGCATGCGCCGGGCACGCGAGCTAATGCGCGGACAGACAGACAGACGGACAGCTAGGAACACAGTGCAATTACAAACTGTATACGATAATCGACACGATTATCACTCAGCTAGACGTTGCCCGCGGCGCCGCTTGCGTGCCATTACATATGGTACATTAATTATTATAATACATACGATTCCGTTTATAATACCCATAAATACATAGTTACAAACATTAATTATTCAGTAATTTAAATATACTATCTGTTCTTTTTGATTTGACCCAAGTTCCTACAGGAATTTCGAGATAAAGGTACCCTATGTCTTTTTCTGAAGTCTTTATTATGTGTTAAATGTCTGATGATCGGTTGAGTAGTCAAGGCGTAAGTAAAAACGTAACAAAATAAACAAACTAACTCACATTCGCATTTATAACAGTAATCTAAGTAGGTATTTAATCTAATTTTTCTATTTAATCAATTTAAGAGATTAATTATATTAAAAAAAAATTTGTTGCGAAATGCGAGCTGATTCTCTTTCATTTATGTTAACTAGCTGTTCCCCATGGTTTCACTCGAGGTAATTCCAGACTTATAATCTATCTCTGTGCCAAATTCCATCCAATTCCGTTCATCCACTCTGGCGTGATTTAGTAACAAACATCCATCCATCCAAACTTTCACATTTATAATATTGGGATATTTGTACATTCTCGGTACAAACAGTGGCCGATTAACTTATGAACAGGCACTACGCCCCCCGCGGGGCGAGCAGGGGCGGGAGGGCGGCGGAGAGGGATCTAATCGATTTGTTTACTCGATCCGTTAATCCATTATTCGCTTCGTTAATACACATTGTGGCCACACGAGGAAGGCATGCGGGATCGTCTCGGCCGATCGGAGATCGTCGGTTGTGTTATTGAATTGAGATTGATGGGAACTGTCCCCTTGTGACAGGTGACTTGATGTTGGAGGTTTCGTCAGTAAGTGATCTTTCGCATCTAAATACCTAAACTAGCGCTTCCCCGCGGTTCCACCCGCGTTAACTTCCACGAGAATAACGGGACAAAAGGTCATGATGATCGGTTCAGTGGTTAAGGTGTAAAAGCGCAACAAACAAATAAAGTCACATTCTCATTTATACGTATACCTACCGTATATTAAGTTAGGATTAGCAACACCCACTTAATTTTATTTGAGATTGCCACCGATACAATTCAAAACCAACAAACATAGTATGTATATTCTCTTTAATAAATGAACGTAAACATATTATCGACGATGCATTACACACGTCCCCCCCCCCCCCCCTGCGCCCCGCCGCCCGCGCCACGATCCGACAAACAGACGAAAAAAAGCGGTCCGTCTAGAAACATTCGAGCGAAGCTTTTAAGATACGCATCTCGGGACGGAGAGCGCTCGGTGTGCGCGCGAAGCCGGGCCCACACCGCCGCGCCGCTGGAGACCTGGGACTGGAGTGAGAGACCTGCTGGTTAAAGAGCTTGCTTGAATTATTTTTGACGGTTTCTAGAAAGTCAGGTCTCAGTACCTAAGCCGTTATAGTCTGAACATCTGGTAACGTTTCCAACTATTTCTTGAAAATGAAAATGAAATGAAAATATGGCCACAATTACTATTCATAGGGTATTACAACATGCAATACCAGTAATAAGGGACTTATGTGATCAATTCGGATTCAGGAACAAGGAAGAATAATGATGAAAAATAAACAAAATATCCTTCAAATGCTTCTAGATTTCTACAAAGGGATTACAATTTAACAAATACATCACTTTGCGACATTGGGGGCAATATACATATACTTGCATGCTTGAGTTCACTAGGATCCCTGTTTGGATCCCCTCGGGATTCTTTCATTTATGCTAATATTTTTCTATCAATTTAAATGACGGTACTTATTTATTTTTTTATTTACCTACGTATTAGATGTTGATGGAATTTAGATTTTTCTTTGGAAATAAACTAAACGGCGCAGGGGTGTGAACGAACTGTTATAGAATTAATTAACTGGTGAATAGATGGAGGATAAGCTTAGTAATAACATTAGGACTGTCTCTGAGCCGGCGGTCACGACGCGCCTGTACCGCGGGCCACGTCAGGATCTGCCCGGCCGCCCTCTGTGCCGTGCCTTAATTCTTTGTAGCATTGCGATTTAAGTATTTTTAACCATTGGAACTTCATTATCAATAATAATTGTTATAATAATGGTTGTATATTATCACACACTTGGTACCTAACTGCATTGAGTCTTAAACTAAACAGAGCTTGTATCTATGAATATCAGACAACTGATATATTATTGAGTAGGTATCTGCATAATATTACATATTTTTGTTTTGCACTTGCCACCATAACCTCACTTTTCACAAAGATAGATACTGACTGATCGAGAATGCCTTAGGCATTAAGTCCACTTTTTGTAAGATTTTTGTAATAAAGTTCTTTAAGTAAATAATTATAAGTACCTAGATGTTGCAGATGTCTATGGGCGGCGGTGATCACCGCTTCCCGTTTGCCCGTTTGCCCCCCCTATGGCATTGTAGATGTTTTTATTTTATTTTAAATACCTACATTCGCCCATGCAGACTCAGGCTAAATACAAATGTGAAAATAAATTACACCTGAGTATACTTAATTATTCGGTTTTGATTTATGCGTATGTTATAAGCAGATACAACCTGAGCCGACGCGACCCGACGCGAGCGGGAACTTGTTTTATAAATGTCAAACTCAATGACAACATTATCTAAGTGTTTTTTCGTATATTGATTTGATTGTTTTGATTTTCGGAGTTCAATTATTTCCTCCTTCTCTCCTAACATTTATATTTTACTAGCTGTTCCCCGAGATTTCACCCAGGAGTTCCCGCGAGATTTCCGGATTATAATATAGCCTATGTTACTCAGGGGTAATGTAGCTTTCTAATGGTGAAGGAATTTTTGAAATCGGTTTCATAGTTTTTGAGTTAAATCGTAATAAACAAACAAACAAAATTTTTTTTTTCTCTTTATAATATTAGTATAGATATTTTTTACAATTTTTTTCAAATACTATTGAAGAAAGAAAGAAAATAGTTATCATCCTACAATTGGATATGGAGTATTTTAAGTAACGGAGACAGAGTTGAAGGGAAACCAAGTGAAATAGTATCTACGAGTAGATAAAATAGGTACGGAGAAGCAGAGCTGTCAGTGACATTGGCGTTAATAGATGTAATGACCAGTCGTGACAGGCGTTTGTGAAGTGTTCACTGACTGCTGACCAACCGGTAGAGTGCAGGTTCGAGTCCCGCGCCGCGTCGCGCCTTGTTCACGAGCTGTCGCCTCGCACGAGCCTCGCGTTGCTTCCATTCTACTTTTATTGTGGATGCTCGAACATATTTACATAATAGCTACGAATTCATTATAAATTATTTACCTATAATATTATTATGATTATTCGATACATAATATATTTAACGTGCTAGCTGTTGACCGCGACTCCGCTCACGTCGAGCTCACGTAGTCGTATTAGTTTACGATTTACATTTCAATCTGCTCGTTATGTTAAATGTATAATGGAAATTTAAAGTACTAGTTAATAATAATAATAAGATTTAGGGATCGTGACAAGATTTTTTGCACAAATACGCTAAAATTAGTGGCTCATCGGAATGTCTCGTCACAGTGTCTGTATCAGATAGCCTCTTATATAAAATGCCATTTGTTGTGAAACTCGCTCAGGCATTTGCGCAGAGTTAGAGCGGACCGTCCATCACTCGGCTTTCGCGTCTCGAACAACATCACGCGCCGCGCCGGTGCACGGTGCCCGGTGGACACTGAACGAATGCTATCGACCACAACACAACCACATCTAAATCCATTTGTTTCAAAACATTTAAGTATTCACACGCAAAGCACTCAAGAATGTCTGCTCTACATATATCTACGTATAGTATTGTTCTTTTAATAGAACTCGGGCCACTATTTCTTAATTTTAGCCCTCAACAACAATGTGTACCATAATGTAAAATTATGATGTCATAATTATTATTAACTGCCATTATTCTTTTATTAATTCTTTTACAAAATAAACCGATCCTGGCAGGTTCGCTTTGAGATGATGGGGCTTGAGAGTTGAAGCTTGAGAGCTGTTCCACGCGATTTCACCCGCGTTCATTTCGGGGTTCCCGCTGGAATTCCAGGATAAAAAATATCTTATGTTCTCTGTACCCCTGACAACGTGTATGCAAAATTTCGTGATGATCGGTTGAGCCGTTAAGGCGTGAAAGCCTAACAGACAGTCAGATAGAGTTATGTACTTTAGTATTTATAATATTAGTAAGGATAATATTATTATAACCGCCTATGTCTTTTATTAAAAGCTAATATAATATGTTTGTAATATAAATCATAATTAACAAGCAGTTTGCTGAACTAAGGAAAGTGCATACTTAACAGTACCTATAACACAATGCACATATCGCAAACTCTATAACGAAACTCTAAACAAATAATTAATCATAACTAGCTGTCCCCCGCGGGTAATTTCTGAGTTCCCGCGGGAACTCCAGGATCAAATAGATATAAGCTTTCCTCATGAATCGCTCTATCTGTTGGTGAAAACCGCATGAAAATCCGTTGCATAGTTTTAAAGATCTAAGCATACATAGGGACAGACAGCGGGAAGCGACTTTGTTTTATGTATTACCAGCTGTGCCCCGTGGTTTCACTCGCGTGAAAAGTTTTTATGTAATAACTTTTTTCCCGACATTCGATTTTAATCGGTTCAGTAGACGCGGAGATTATCGCGAACAGACAGACAGACAGGCAGAAAAGAATGTGGTTGGTTACTCTTCTTTTATCACCCCTCTTAATTTTAGGTAAAAATATTCAATGTACAGAATCGTGGATTCTACTCTTTTATTATAGTAATAGATAGATGTACCTAGCGATTACGGTTTGTCAAATATAATTGAGACGCGTTTTCTTCTACATTCTCGTAATTTACGACTAAAATACTCAATTAAAATAATATTTAAATTTTCAAATTTCAAACTCGGTTTCGGTACTAATCAACCGAGAATTTTAGATAGCGAGTGTGACAGCTGGTGTCATAAAATTGCCACAATTATAACCAACTAATTGCGCTGTTTTTAAACGGTTTTATTAGCGTTGTGTTCTTGCGGCGGCGACCGGACCGGTATCGAAGTGTGAATCGGGCGCGTACCTGTTACCGAACCGGTTCCTGATCAAATACCACTTTGAATATTTATCGAGCATTAAAAATAAATTTATTCAAGCTGTTTTACCATTTTTTCATTAGCCGTTTCTCCTTAATGGTTTTCTGATAATAATAAATTTAATAAAAATTAGTTTTGCCAAGTAATTTTATGTTAATAAGTATTAGGTACATAATACGGTCGGTATAATTTTAAATGGCATGGCATTTATGGAATTATGGATTCGATTAAAAAATCAGAGAAAAACAAACAAACAGGTGGACATTCTGGAAATATAATATATATTAGATACTTATTTATGTCATATAAATAATGATAAATGATCAGTGACTGACCACATGACTCCTCGAAATAGAAAAATACGAAATTATTAAAAACCCCGGCACAGTTTTTGATAAAACTTTTATTTGTTACACGTGCAAATTTTGTCATAAGTAGGTACATGTTTAATGATGGAAAACATAGCTGATCGTCACCTCAATTATGTGTGGAGACACAAAATTGTTTTTTTGGCACACATATTATAAGAACTTTTGTACACTTACTAATGTTGTGTTAAAACTTAAAAGCTTCAATTTTTTATTTTCTTAATAGGCAATTTTCTGTAGTATGTGTTAAATGCCCACAATCTTGTGTCTGGACCAAAAATGAACCAAATGGAGAGTGAAAAATAACGGAGTCGTTGGCAACGCCAGCAACTCTTCGATAAATAATAGTGGACTGTATGCGGACGGCCTGGATGTCTCTTTTACACTCGTCGGTTAAATAAAATAATTATCGAAGCTTGTTACCTCGCAATCCCGGGGTAATACCTACTCCTTCCTGGCTTCCCTCCCACGGACACTGCGAGAGGTCGTTCAGGAACCACGGCACGGTAAATGTCCACAAAAAACACACGCGGAGCAGCTGCTGCGTTATTTAAATATTCAGAAAGGTAATGAAGAAAAATAATATAATAAAATAAAAATCGCTCCTTATCCGGAGGGCGAGGTTCTTCACCAAAACCACAGAACAGAATCCATAATTTTTCACACGCGTTCCAAACAATAATTTAAACCAATCTTGACAAATAATAAAAAGGCTTTCTTATGTGCCAGTAACTCTGTCCTCTGAGCCGTGGTTCACACATAGAGGAAGGAAAGCGCCGAATTAAGGTACATATTGACCCTCGAAATATACGACGAAACAAACATCGGCTTTATTATAATAGTCAACCGACGAGTGTTTGAAAATAATAAATAAAAACACAAATAAATGTTTACTGGCGCCACCAGTGTCAGTGTAGTGGTGTGGTGTGTGCTGCTATTCGTCGTCATCATCATGCAAAGTTCCATGATAATCGGTTAAGTTCTACGTGAAATTCACTTTCGCATTTGTAATAATAGTACAAGTAACTAGCTGGTCCCCGCGGTTTTACCCGCATTCATTTTAGAGTTCCCGCAGTGATTCTGGGAACTTGCCCTATGTCATACCAATCTTTTGTTAATAAATCAGTCTCGAATTTCCTATACGTATTACGTAACGTGTGATATAGTAGAGTACACTACACAGAGTTGCGGTAAACAGGAAGTCACGATGTGCCGGGAATGTAATTGTTTCAAGCTGCGCCTGCGCCTGCGACGGGCGGCGCGCCGCCGCCGGAGGAGCGCGGTCCGTGGGACCGAGCATGCATTTCAAACTAAGCCACTCAGATAACTTTGCCCGCAGTTCCACACACCTGTGGCCTCGGATTCGTTTTTGAATACGCGTACATTCTGTATTCCCCAGGCCCTAGACTGGGATACCGTGATCAAGGGTGGGTGAGTAGATCATAATATGTTACAACGGGAGATGAGACTCACCTGGCTCCCGACCCAGTATTAAATCATAACACGACACGTTAAATCCACGGAATTTTCATTACAAAATAAAATATGATGGTTTTTTTTTATTTATTTTGTAAACTGATATTTTTAAAGTATGTGATTGGCAACAAAGATTTAGCTCCATCTGCAGACCCTCATTTAGACAGTGCACATAATACAGATTAAACCAAATTCGACTGTCTTCAAAGTGTCACTTGCCTTCAGAGTGTTTCAGTACCTACATCCCATCAGATTAGCGCGATGGTGCCACAACACTTGTCAACGTATTGTCAACGAAGTGAACCTGCTGACGATTATAGAGTTTGCATCAACCACATTTGTTGAATTTGAATTTATATTTTTGACTTAGGTACCTAGTTAAGTCCAATTTCATCACTATCTGATATGGGCAACTAGCAAGGTTGAAAAAATAGATTGCAATTTTTGATGTGGTCAACTAATATACCTACTAACACAAGTTAAATGAAAGCTTGTAATAAAACCAAAACCGTTGATAATGACTGCGATCGTCCCAGCGAGCTTTCATCGCAACTGTTAATGGCCTTTAATTAAAGCTGAACGAGAAGTAGTTCTCCCCTCGCAAGTCGTGCCGCCGCGCTGTCCCAGCCCAGCCCCGCTGTAGGGCGCAGCGCGCAAGTGGCCGCGTGTCGCGTGTCGCGTGACGTCACGCCGCGACACTGCGCCTCGTTAGCGCGACACGGCGCCACGTGACCCCGTGACACACACACCACACGCACACATCCACTAAACGGTTAAATGTAAGCCTTTAATATCACTCCTTATGAACCAAAAACTCAGCTCTCACTTATGTAAAATACTCAAGTTTACATAAAACTTAATTTTTGTCAATAAACATATAAGATACCTACCTAAGTTTTAAACTTCCAGACTTAGGGTAAGTAGTACCATCACACAATTGTTTGTTCTGATGTGGGGATCGAACCCGGGACATACGACAGCAATCGAGTTCGCTAGTCACTAGATCAACGGGGCTGTCGAAGGCCCACGTGGTACAGCTTCGATAAAATAATCATTAGTTTATGTTAACAAGTTGATAATTTTTAAGAATAATCTATACTTACATATAAATAAAATTTAAGAGTCTGTTTGTAATTCCAAATTAGCAACTTTTCACTAAATGCATATTACCTACACAATAAAATCCATTATTGAAATTTTTCTCTTTCTGTCTGTCTGTTTGTTCAGGATAATTTCTGAAACGGCTAGACCGACTTTCACTGGCAGATAGCTGATATTATAAGGAGTAACTTAGGTTACTTTTATTTAAGAAAAAAAATAGCTCAAGTGGGAATTCCAAAACTCACGCGGGTGAAACCGCGGGGCACAGCAAGTCTAAAGTAAGATTTTTTCTTTTATATATTGCAAGGCATTAAGTTTGCTATTTGTATTATTTTGTGCAAGAAGAATAAATAAAGTTTTTAGATTTTCGCGTTTTGAGCATGACAGATAATTTATATTAGAGTAGCTATTTTATCTATTAAATTAATCTATTCACATTTAATATTCGATTCCTGTCGCAGACATGTTTGAATCGAACCTTGTTATTCCTGAACGCCACATTTAAATCGGGTCTTATTATTTCTGAACGCAGCGAACTACTACTACGAACTAGAACTAAGTTTCCTTTTATCTCGGGTCCCAAAAAAATACATTATTTCTGATAAACACTAAATTATTTTTTAGCTAAATTAGTTTTAAGTGATTTCTGTATAATTTTAAACAGTTCTTAATTTTATTTCATTAATAATCTTAAAATAAGTGGTTGTATTGATGCTTATTGTTGCTGGCTGCAGGACAGAACAACCGCCAGAACTAATGTCAATGTGGTCATTAGAACTTTGCGGGTCGTAAAATAAACATTCGATCATTGAGAGTGATATCTGTAAATTATCCCTAGATGTTTTTAAAAGATATCAGTTACGTATAATTTTGTCTAACTATTCCGTTTTAGAGGCATAAATCGATAAGACAACACATTTTGTTTCGGTTCTCTCTGTTTTTGGGAGTGACGGTGATCGAGAGAGGAAATCAGAGAGTTAAGTGTCTTTTGTATTTTATTTGTAATTTGTGCCTTAATGTTGTGTATAACTAGTAGATAAGTTATTAAGATAGATATAGGATAAGCAGTGAATAGCGATCATTTGATTTAAAATAAAATGTATCCTTTATACTTACCTACCCTCTATTAATTTATTTCACCATATAGCCTAAAAGGTATTCCTTCTATTACTAATGGTTAATTTAACTAAGATAAACTACAGATAAATTGCTAGCTAACCAAACACTGCTTTGTATTACAATTAACTTGTTAGCTTACTGACTTATACTGTCAGACAGTTGCCACTTCAAATTACTTTTTGAAGTTCACTTAGCATGACACTGCTGCAGTGCCAAACTTCGTATAAAATTAGGTGCTGCACTACAATGCTATCTTTGGTGTTAGCCCATTAATTTTAATAGTGCTTTAGCATATTTAGGGCTGGTTCTTAAGACGACTAATGTTTGCTGAATGATTTTGATTTATCCTACTCATATCTTTAATGACTTTAGAGTCTGCAAGTATTGATTGTCACGAATATTAAATTAGGTGCTCTATAGTAATTCTCACAAGCACAAAAAAGGTAATAAAAAACATCGCGTTCCAGTCCCGCGTAATTTACATAATATAAGAATAAATAAATAAATAAATATTATGTGTTTCAATAAATAAACACAAAAATTAATGTTACCGATATTATAAATACTTTCACTTGTGGTCTATGGAAAGAAGAGTGTTCCATAAGGTTCTTTTGATCCCTGAATAACCACGGGACCTCTGAAGTTAACGCAAATTAAACCATGAGGGGGGGGGGATCGACTAGTATGTATTACTTATATCTAAATAATACATACAAGTAGGTAAACCTGATAAATGAACTCCGAGACATCGTAGGTATACGAATGATGACAGGTTGTGTTGAAAAAATTGATTCCCGCGTAATAATGTAAATGAGTTGTCGGAGAGCTGTCGCTATTAGCGGCGGAGCTGCGGCCAGATATTGCGCGACAGTGACGGATCGGAGTCCGGCTCGAAGGACCACCCGGCGACACACGTCACGCGCCAGGGGGCTGCGGGGGACGGGGATGGGGACGGGGGGACACCGTGACGCGATGAGGGACGGTCGATTGACTCTGGACACTGCATTACTACTCCTATATCAACCAGTTTTAAAGCTACGAGACAAATTGTCATAATTTAACTTCCTTTTCGTCAACCATTTGCAATGAAACAAAGCAATTGATTCCTAAGTAACGTTAACATTTTCCACGCGCACGCCGTCACTTCAACTTTGAGACTTTTTTAACCGATTGGTCGGACATTTGTCCACAATCTCGCCTCGTGAGAATATTAGATGAGTTATATGATATTATGTATATGAATTTCAGTACTATCTAGGAAACTTTCTGATAGCCTCGTATAAGAATATATATAATCTGTGTAAAGATTAAGCTGTCACGACGTGACTGGGGGGCGACTAATTCATTACGGCAGCGACACAGCGCGGCCGCAGTGTGCGCCTAATTACCGCCATTGTTTGTTCCGCGGCCGGCGCAGATGCGCTCGGTAGGTGCTCGCGATTATGTTGTCTGCCCCCCCCCCCCCCCCCCCCCCCCCGGCCTTATCGCACTGGCGGTAGCCGCTGCAGCGACTCTATCGCACCGCGCGCGCGACGTCGGCGCGGCTACTGGACAATGTTCAGCGAAGTTGTTTGTATTGTTTTACTGTTTACACTCAATACTACAGTATCTAGTACTAAATGGTGGTATGTTGAACTAAAGACTCTTTAATGATTATTCATTATCATAAGATCCAGTATCAAAAATTAAAAAAGAGTGGCAAAACTTTTCAAGTTCACATTAAGTCTGTGTTCCAGAAGGACAGGCAGAGACCGTGGATGTACACTGGTCTGGCCACACATATGTAATTATTAAGATAACTTAACATGGTGGTCGGTTCCTATACTTTCTTCAAAAGTTCTTGAAGTCAGCCTTTTTTAAACAAAAGATTCCGTACTCCTACTTTGGTTGAATTCGCTCCGCTTCAAATAATACTATGCTGGTTCTTTATGTTTTTCAGCGTTTTTTTCCACTCGACAAACTGAAGCTCTATCGACCAATCCAGAGGCAAGGTTCCGTCCGATTAAAATTGTTTTTTTTTTAAAACCAGCATTGCGAATGCGAAATTCAAAATGGTGGAGGCTTTCGAAGTTTCAGGTTTCAGCCGCGCTGCATTGTGTGCAGTGGCGTGTGCAGCCCCCTCCCCCTCCCCCACGGCCCGCACCCCCGCCCTACCACCGGCCGCCATTGTGTGCAAGCGATCGATTTCACGCTCAATTCGTTCGGCCATCGTACGAGCCGCCCGCCCCGCGCGCCGCACCCCGCGCCCCGCGCCCCGCGCCCTGTTGCAGCGATGTCTTCTCAAGGGCGCACTGCAAGTAGACCCTGGCTGGAGCAAGTTCTGCGCCACGGAAAACAAAATCGCATCGCTTTATTCGATCAGGGTCCACCCTCATACAACCTTGTTACGATGACCACTCGACTTGATGCAAGTATCTATGTCAGTGTTGATCTGTGGGGAGAGCCTTATAAAGGCGCAATTAGTAGCTGGATTTGATTTTATGTAAGCGGAATAGGCTTGGCACCGGGGTGTAAAAGTCAAAATTCTATTTGGTCCGTCAGTTGGGTAAAAAGTAATAGGAGCGTGTTTTTTCCTTTTTAAAATTAATGAGAAAATACCTACTTAGATAAAACTCATTAAAGTTTAAGAGTGGGTGTTTGTGACGTCATAACGTATAAACTGTACCGAGGCGTGACGTCAAGACTCACCCGACATTTCGACTCAATTTGCCATCGTAATTTTTTAATTACGTCTTCAATATTTTTTATTAATGTACATGACGGACTTAAACTAACATTTACCGCCGCACTCAGAGTCGACTTTAATGATTACTTAGTTAAGTATAGATTTTTAAGTCAAAACTGCCGCAATCAGACAAATTTAATAAATTATTGTTAATTGGCATTTAACTAATTAAGTTACATCTCATTAAATTACAATTAACATTAATTTACTGAACGTCTCTGTTTGCGGCAATTTTGACTTAAAAATCTATACTTAACTAAGTAATCATTAAAGTCGACTCTGAGTGCGGCCGTTAGTCACCTAGCCTACTGCCCCTCCCCAGACCCCACGCCGCCGCTTCGCCCCGCACTTTGCGTGGACAATAGCGCGCTGATTGCGGCCACTCGGGGGACACTACCGGGCTGTTGAAAACATCCCTGTAGCGATACTGTCATACAGTAATTATAACAAGTGTGTAACTCCACTGATTATTCATGGTCACCCTACGTACGTGTATTTATGTAATGTGACCATGAACCACGGTATATTCTATTTTAGCTTCGCTTTACTCATCTATTAGAGATTATCTGAATCTATGAATCACGGTTTAATAGCTCTGTACCGTTGATATGGAAAAACAAAAACTCACTGTCACAAATTATTATTATAACTTACCTACAACATAAGACTATTTTTTTTAAACAGAACTAATCAAAAGAACTACACAACATTTTTAGAGATATTTCAGTTTTGTGGGTTTTGCGCATTGACGTTATCTATACTATAATGTACTAAATACCCAATCACTATGGGTAGGTACGGGTAGGTATCGTATATTAATCCTTACCATTACGTATATAAATGCGAAAGTGAGTTTGTTTGTTTGTTTTTTTACGCTTTCACGCCTTAACGGCTGAACCGATCACCACGAAATTTTGCATACACCTTTTCAGGGGTACAGAGAAGGACATAGGGTATTTTTCATCTTAAAAATCAGGATTCCCACGGGAACTCTAAAATTGCCACGGGTGAAGTCGTAGGGAACAGCTGATGCTCAATAATCTATATCTAATCTAATCTCTATATATTTTTTTTCAATCGGAGTAGCTCTCTACTGTTTGCGTCTTCATTCTGAGACTCACATATCAAAACTATTATCTGGGCGACCGAGCTTCACTTGTAGCGCCATCTGTTATTAAGTAGAAAAGCATACCAAACACTCATTTTTTATTGCCTGATAACACGGATAAAACGACGTTTTCTAAAAATGAAACCTAGCTAGATCGACCTCGGAACCCTCTGCATACTAAATTTCATGAAATTATATAAATTTTATTATACAAATTACAAATTATACAAGAATTGCTCGTTCAAAGATAGTAGACAGATAGTATCAGTATTTATCAGTGGCGAAGGTACCATATAAGCCGATTCCCACCGGCTTCCCTTCAAGTTTGGAACACAACCACTCGAGAGAGTGGTAATTGAGAAACCGTAATTGAGAAATGTCAAATTAGTAATTTTAAAAGTAAAGCAGTTACCTCGACGTACGTGTATTTAGGTATTTGCGATAAGTAGATACTTTGATGAGTTGTAATTAAGTATTTATAGTAAATAGATTTCCGGGTTACCTTTCTCAATATTTCACCCTTCGCCACTGGTATTTATAGTAAAATATATAAAGTCAGACTGAATCTATACCTACTAAGATACACACTAAAATGCGGAACCATACTGAAGTCTATAAATGAGTACAGAAGTTCGTGAACAACCACGCCCACAGAGTAATGGCGACACTGAGTCAAATGTCAAACTAGCTCCTAATAGCCGCACTGTTCGGAGCCAGTTAGACATTTGACTATTGATATTGCGAGGCATCCTTCACGCGTGTCCTCAGCCGAGAGCAGTCGAGGCCTCACCCCGCGGAGGTGTTCGCTTTATCGCCCCCATTCGTCTGCCCCCCCCCCCCCCCCGTGCCGCCGGGCGACACATTAAGGCATCCATTACCGACGTGTGCTTTATTACATGCGTTGTCTTCAATTACCGTAAAGGCATGTACATTATTAGCCATTAGGTGATCTATCGCAGTGGACAAAAACAATATGTATATATAATAATATGTATATCAGAATATGTCTATGTTCGCGTCACACGAAAATTAACATTACAAGAATAATAGTTTTCAATAGTAGAGACCCTAGAGACTGGCATATCTTAATTTGGGCATAAAGATATACTATTAAGATAGTCTGCAATTTTATAAATAAAAATTAGTTGTAAATGGAGATATAACTTTGGTTTCATTGGAAGATTTATTAGGAATCGGTTTGGGGTTAACATATCTTATACCGTTCTCTACATATTTTATTTCACTCGTAACTTATTAATCGATAGTGTAGGTAGGTATGTACTCGAGGACACTGATCTCTACGAGACGAGTGCCAGGACTAGAACACGTCCTAGTGATGTACAACAATATTAGGAAACATCATGGAATACCATAGCTCACTACAAATACCTTACTATGTGGATGCGAAAGTCCCTTGATACACGGGTACCTTTACTATGGATTCTGTTTACGTATTTATTTGGAAGTACTTAGGTCCATGAAGGCGACAACTTTTGTATGTCACCTCGTGAAACGGTAGCGGTATTTCATGGCCACGTCAAAAAATTCAAATCCTATTTTGAAATTTGGTTGTGGAACGTCGTCGCCGGGCTGAGCGGCGCAGCGCGGCGCGGCGCGGCGCGGCGGGCGCTGTCCGGGCGCACGTCGCGACGTGTCTCAATTAGCGGCGACACGCTATCGGCGCGCTATCGAGCCGCCATCGCCGGCTCCATCACTCGCATCGATATCGATACGTCGCGCGTCGCGCCCCGCCCTGGCACCGAGCTACAACACTACACTGTGCTCGCTTAATTAACTCGTGGACGGTGACACGTCTTCAGATTAAGGCGATTACGACGACGGTGACGATGATACAATAACGAAGGATCATTAAAAAACTGTGTACCTATCTAGTGTCGCAGTCACTAACATCTCCTTTAACAAAGCTATCTCAGTTGATGGATCGAGAACGAGATCAGTCTATAACAAATCAGTTTTTCATCTTCATCTGAACAAAGAAAATATATCTAACAAATTAAACGGTAATGTATGAGTTAGTTATGTTATTTTATTTTATTTTACTTTATTTCGAAAATCAACGGCTACAAAAATATAATGAACATTATAATATAATTGTCCTTCCTCCGTCCTGCAATAGAGACGTCCGATCAAATTTCTTGTGTTATGGCGGAAGATACTGGGTATATGACATTTGGCCAAGATTCAAAGTTTTATTTCTTTTAGTGATATTAAGACCTTGCATTATTTTATTTCGAATTACAGATGTAGATACGTTTCTGTGTTTGATAACAGTATCTATTCTATTGGTAAAAGAATTTTCAAAATCGGTTCAGCAGATCTAGAGATTACCCCCTATATACAACCTCGCAAACTCACAAACTTCACCTCTTTATAATATTAATAGAGATTATAAAAAAAACTAACATTGCAAGTGTAACACGCGCCGAGCGCCGCGTGTCATCGTGTGTGTGTAATTAAAGTTGATTAGAGCAATTAGTTCATGCTTACTTTGCTGTTTGGAGAACAATGCGCGGGCGGATCGAGGGCCCGCGGCCGGCCCTCTGTTGTTTTCATTGCGCGGAGCCACGTGCGACCGGCGCATGTGCAGCTGCCGCCCCGGTCGGACCCGAGGAGAGACAATGATATCACACATGTATATGGGGGCCAAATAATTAGTTCAGCAGCCACCCCGAGGGATGGACACTTGTCAACTGGGATACCGATGACAATGAAACAGAGTTTTAGGGCTCACGTAGGTACACATGGATGCGTTGCGTGCGGTTAGAGATCGGCAGATACAGAAACAAAGCTATGAATGGTAGAGTAACGATTTAAGTCGAAGGCGATGATTATAGCGACTATAAGAATGAATCCTGTATGAACATACAAATATAAGACAAAACAATTAAGAACTAGGTTTTTTTTAGAAATAAATATTTGTAATTTTGAAACACAATTCAATAAAATCTTTTCAAAAGGACCAAACACAAAAGAAAACCAGATTCCCAAATTAACTTATAAATGCTGTTCAAGAACACGTTTTTCCTGAAATTTATTTCATCCGGATGGCCAACCGTGGACTTTAGCAATTTATTTATTTATTGCAGTTTGTGATCACAGGTACGTATACAATACATATAATATGCGTGAAGTTATCACGAAGTAGTATGTCATCTAATCTGTGACCTGTCATTTAGACGTACAAACGTTAAAAAAAAAACATTTACAGAACTAATAAATTACTAGCTGTCCCCGCGATTTCGGAGTTCCCGCGGAGGTTGCGGGAAAAAAGTACTCCGACAGTAGTTTACGGTGATTAGCTGTTCCCCGCATTAATTCCGGAGTTCCCGCTGGAATTCCGGGATAAAAACTATCCTATCTTTTAAGTTGGACCATATTATAAATGGTTACAAAGTTTTATCAAAATCCGTTCAGTAGTTTCGGGGTCCATCGCGGACAAACAACGTGACACGTGATTTATATATATTAAGAGATTAAGAGGTTAAAAACAAAAATTTAAAACATTTACAGAACTTATAAATTATTATTATGACAATATGACAATACAAACACAGCTAGGAGTGGGGACAAGCCAGACCCGTGATAGAATGTTGCCACTTGTAGCAAAATACGTAATTTCTATTTTGTCAGTTGTAATGTTTCCCCTTTTCGCAGTGCCTCTTTTTCAAACATATTTCATCGGACAAAATAACAAAGCTTTTATATTACACTTGGGTAGTACGAAGGAGGATCAGCTCCCTTGGGTAACCAAGTTGACTATCGTATCGTCATGTGTGAAGTTGTCTTATCAAAACTCCAATTTTCCGTGACCACGTGACCTAACGATACGTTCCTTTGTTTTCTATAGCGATAACGTTTATACATTGTCAACTTGGCTAAGGGGAGAGGATACGCTTTTAAGACAAACGCGGATGCGCAGGAGTGCCGGGGGCGCGGGCGGGCGGCGCCGCGCGCGGGCCTAGTGCAGCACCGCGGCAGTACCTACCTATGGCGATGTTAATTGGAGATACCGCCGCGATCATAAGTTAAAGATATCTTTGTGCGTCTGAACAGGACTTTCAAATTTGTTGGCTGACAACATGAGATATTTATATCGAGATAACATAATCTTAATTCGATACCTACTTATGGAGAACGCGGCCGAAGATCGATTCCTGCGACTCGATTATATTGCCCGCTGCAGCGCACTGACTGACATTATTTTTTACCAATGAGTCCCGGGGACGCGTCGCGACGAGCTTGCGGTGACTTTTGATCGATAATAAACCTCCATTGTGACCACATGGACATAATAAATATGTAGGTATATGGAGCGCACAATGAAATGCGAACACTTGCAGCGGCGGCGGCAACACCAAAACAGAGTCCCCGTTGAATTACTCAAATTGTGTTATAATTTGCGTATCGAAAGGGCGTGCTTTATTATAATTACATTATAAACCTGTCGCTGCAAATCGAGCGAAAAAAAAAACGTCTCGAGAGAATGCGTCCTCACCCCCCCCCCCCCCCCCCCCCCCCACCCCGCGCCCGCCCGCCCGGCGCAGCGCACCGCAATCATGTAATTATATCATTCCATTGCAGAGAAATCAAGCGCAATTCGCAATAAGATTTATCGCCGGGTTTTTTCTCTAAGACGATTTATCTTAATGCGAGTGCGGCGGCGCGGCGGCGTCGTGCGGCCCCGCTGCGGCCCCGCTGCGGCGCGCACGATCGCCGCTCGGCTTCATTACGCTAATGAATTAGATTACCGGCCGCGGCGCGGATCCCGCCCGCGATCTGCGCCCGTCCGACCGGCCGCATCCACGTATTAATTATCCCGCGCGGATCCTATTAATACCCGTCACTTGCGCGCGCGCAGCCGACCCGCCGCTCGTTTGTCTACCGCCATTAGGTACGACGCGCGGTCGGACACGATCGACGTTTCGTAACAATAGGGTACTTGCATGAATTTTTTTTCTAGTCTACTTTAAAGATATATGGCCTACTTAAACAAAGCAATAAAAAGAAAAAACAATATGCAAACATTAATTAAATAGAGCGTTTTAAAGTTCTTACTTTTGACTTTACCGCCGAAACGTGGAATTACGTCACTATTAAAAAATTACGCCTTATTAATCTGTGATAGAGATGTCACTGTCGTATTGACAGAGTTATTAAGATACTGACAGACAGATAAATTCAATATCCAAAAGCGAAATTAAAGTTGAACTGTGTCGAGTTACTTCCAAAAGTTCCAGTATCAAAATCAAAAATGAAAATGCATCTTATACCGATGCATTTTAAAGTAATTAACTTCAGAAAAAAGAAAATACGTGTTGACTGTATGCACTTAGTTTCTTTTGCTTTCCCTAAAAGAGATAAATGTTTCCTAAAAAAATAAAAGTGACGTAATACGTTAAGCGTGGCTGTGATTGGTGTTTCGTTGCAACGTTTCGTTTTACAAAATTAAAAGTTGAATATTTTGGAAACTATCGATAATTTTTTAGTAAATCTTTTACGATAATGCTTTTCTAAGGCTCTATTTTTGAAATATTGACACAATTTCTTATTATAAATTTCATGCAAGTACCCTATTTGTTTACTACGCCTCACCTGGGCCATTAGGAAACACGAAAAATAAATAACACATTCGAAGCGATCTTTTATGATCCGCCGAGCGGTCGCGGCCGCGCACCTACTGTGAATGATTACTTAATAGTGAACAGTTTAAATACATACACTAGTGCAATAAATACTTGAACGCCCAGCTGTTACGGGTATACCTAATCTCGGTTTCCAATCTGATAAAACATTTAACCAATCGGTTTAGAAGAGCGATCGCATGTGACAGTAGCCGGCCGCCCTGACGTCACAAATAGCGACAATACATGCGCCGACCGCGGCTCGCGTCGCCCCGACACGTATCGCCTATCGATAGTCACGGCTCGATCGCCGGAGATAGCGCCGCGCCGGTCGCATTTAACAGTATCGAATATCGAACAAGGAAACGTTCCAGTGATAAACGCAGCACGTGAAATGGCGCGGTTCCTTAGCAAAGGTCGCGATCTGATCGCGGCGATTTATAGCGCGCAGTGTGTGCGCGCCGCCTTAATTACCGGCGCATAAAGGTCGCGTCACGCCGACGCGGCGCGATAGCGATCCACGTCACCGCGCCGCGCCGCCCCCGTTATGGAGCGCATCGGGAGCCCACCTAAACGGCTGAGCGCCTTAACTTCTGTTAAGGTCTATCTGACCGCAACATCTGAGGCCCTGCCTCCATTAGCCGGGACGAGAGCCGAGCTGGAGGACCGACCGCAACACTCGGCTTCTGACCACATTCCCTTCTCATTTTATTATACGTATAATAACAATAACTACCTTCGATAAAACGTAACAGTAGGTATCCGCTCGATTTTACCTCTGTACTGAGCTTTAAGCTTGTACCGTCGTAACCGAGCAAATTATGTACTTACAATAAACTATAGGTACATTACATTAAACAGTGTCTTATTATATATATAAAAATCAACATCCGTTCGTTAGTCTCGCAAAGACTCGGAAATTCCTCGACCGATTTAAAAAAGATTATGTTTTGTATCTAAGAGAAAATTGGGAGATCCAGCAAGAATTCCGAAACTTATATAACACAAAACCCACCTCGGCTGTCAATCGAACCCGGGACATCTCGATTGCGAAGTGACAGATTCTAATATTTGTGGTCAACATGTTCCGGTAGCTTAGACGCGTCATTGGCGATGTGTATCGTGAGTTGGCCGCTCCACGGACAGCGGCGGTCACAATAAGACGACTCCGCTCACTGCAATGTGGATCATATCTGTCACCGCGCGAGTGGTCCCCCGCGCCGCGCCGCGCCGTCTCCATCGATCCGCAATAAGCCGATCATCCGCCACGTGAGCGCGCCGGAGGGCCCACGGCGGTGCACATTCACATAACGACGGACGAGCTTATCTGTTTGTTGATATACACTGTCGCTACATATCGAGGATTACAAAGTGTTTAAATGCACAATTCGATATTATCGAAAAATATGCTAATAAAATTCGGCAACTTGTCCAAGCGCACTGAACGAGCCACGGCCCGCGCTGATGGGCGCAAACAGCTGGCTTGTTGGGAAGTAAAATAGCGCTATTTTTTGACAAAGTTCTCATAGTAATCTTTACAGTGTGCGTCTATATTGTCTATGACATTACAACTTAAATACCATATGTCTAACATTAAGTTTAAATACGAATGTGAAAGTGATTTGCTACGGTTAATCTTCTCAATTGATTGTCAAGTTTTCAGGGATACAGAAGGTTGTTTTTAATCTGGAAGTCCCGCGGGAATCCCGAAACTAACATCAGTAAAAGTGTCAAAAAAGGTCAAAAATAGCACGACATGACTGTTATCCAAACCGAAACCAAACTAAGACCGTTGTGTTCCGTCGTAGCTCGCTTCTCGCTCGGCCATGAATATGTATGAGGCGCCGACTGCCGCGGATGCTCGCTCTCGTATGCATTGTTTATTAATTATCGAGGCGATTAATTCCAGTCCACTACACGCGGGACACGCGGGACATGCGGGGACACGACACGTCGCTATTGTTGTCACTTCACGCTGCGGCCATAAACTGTTTTATGAATCTATTACGAAATACATAATAGATGAGCGGTGGGTGACGGATCGAAGCGCATTGCGCGCATCTTGCTCATTGTCAAAATGAGTGACATCCGTAACTTGCTTACTTAAAATAGAAAGAAAATAAATTTATTTACCAACACAATATGTAAAAAAAAGCTTAATTGAAACATTATAATTATTGTTGACACAATGGTCCCGGCGCAGCACAACGCTACTGCACTTTATTATGTGACTAATGACTAGGTAATATGTCCTGTTTAGTATTATATAGAAATGCGAATGTTAATTTGTTTGTTTGTTTATTTATATTTGTAACGCTTCCACAGCTTAAGACTCAACCGATCATCATAAAATTTTGCATAGTAATTACAATTTTCTCGGCGGATCTGCTCATTTAAGTAACAAAGCGTAATATATAATTATTTAGACGATGATAATATTAATATTTTTCAACTCGTGACCGCTACAGATGGACGCTCAACCGTGAATTCACTCTCCGCAGTTTCGAGTGATGACGGGTCATTAATTAATACGAATAATTGCGAGGCACTCACACACATAGATACATACACACAGACGAGCGCACACACACACACACGCAGCCGAACATAACTCACGAGTCCATTTATTTATGTACATTGAGCTCAATAAAATAATAAAGAGAGATAAATTAGAAACCAGAAAATTGAGTGAGGAATTTATTGCTCAACAACGTATTGGAACAATTTAATTAGAAAACGTTGATTGCTGCGGACCAAAATAACGATTTAAAGCTAGATACAAGCTTTGCGTTTTTACTGTAAGCATTAACTTTTTATCTTACTGTAAAATTACTTTTTTTTCCTATCTTCAAGTTGAAAATCTGTCGTCAAGCTCCTAACAGTGTGTTCCGGCAGCCGGATTTGAAAGCCAGGCCCTATTCCAGGCTAGATGTGTTTACAATCTTCGACCACACCGTCGCGTTACATCACATGAGCTGTGCTCGACTGTCTGTTATCCATTTAAAGAAATCTTTTTAATCTGTCAGAAGATTCATTGCCACTGTTAAAATTGTTACGCCCGTTGACAATGTTACACTGATAGGACAAGAATCATCAGATGATTCATCTAATCGTCATCTGTTCAGGCCATCGATCTAATGTAATTTGCTGGCTGAATTGACATGTAAATAGATTCACACGGCGTTACTCGTAAAGTACCTCCCGAGTATATCGAAGTTACGACCTAATTCATCATAAACTGCTCGTGTGCAGCGCATCGCAGGTTTTATTGTCCTCGTAAATTGCTGTATTAGCAATTAAATAGTTGATTCTCGAGAGCTGGCGTCATTAAACCCTGCGCGGGCGCGTCTCGGGCTGCGCTGCGCGGCTCAGGACCGCGGGACGCTACACTCGTACCTATACGTGTACCGGGAGAAGGAAATTAACTGCAAATTGTGGTGCATAAATTATTTACTGCATATAAATTAAGATACAGTTCCGCTTTTACATTGCCCTGCTATTTGAATATATAAAATAGATTAGATTTATCGGACACGGTGCAATCATTGGTCGAGACTCGAGAAAGCTTCAAAAATGATCGTTTGTTAATTTATAACCCGGCAACTTTGAACTCTCTTTTCACAGAAAATCCTTGTATACAGATCTAGGAGCATGTAAACGTGATTTTAGAATAATAATTATTGATGACTAATAAGAAATGCTAGATGTGGCCGGCTGCTGTTCACCGCTCGCTGATCCCTGGTCTCCCAGCGAGCGGTCCGGTGTCGCCAGCTCGTTAACATTCCTCCGACAAGCGACCGCGCAATTAATAACGCACACACGCCCATAAATTGAGTCTCCCAGACGCGCCGAATTCGTCACCAAATCGTTGGAATATTTCGCGTGAGGCCATCATCGATTGGACACACATCTTATTCTTAAATTTCGGAGCTAAAATTTCCTTTACACATTTGAATTTATTTGTTATTATTTTTACTTATTCTAAATAGTTTCATCAACTATCAGGTATGACCCGCAGTGATTTGTGCGATGCTTTTTCGAACTAATTAAACTGATTTTCTGAATGGAAAACGTAGGTATAAAGTCCTTTCCATCTGGGAGTCGAGTCGAAACTGGCAACTTTCGATTAGCGGAACAGCTAGAACCGAGCCTTGATAAATAAAAAAGAGAAACAGCTCGGTGACAGTTGCGCTGATTCGGGGATCGATCGCTATCTGTTGTAAGGCACCGCGAAGACAAACCGAAATGATTAACTATTCTAATAAATTCCGTTCGTGAAACAGCGGCCTGAAAGAACGTGTTGGGAAATAAATCCGTCTGCGGGGCCGTGTGCACGTCCGGTCGCGGCCGTGTCGCCGGCTTCGGTACGAGCCCAATTTGTGGCACGTGACCGGAATAGAGACGGCTCTAGAGGAGCCGCCGCCTGGAGCTGCGCCTGCGCCGGGACACGCGCTGTATGCTGTGTGGCATCATAACGTCATAACAGTATGTCGTGACGGTCTTTCACTGGTGTTTATACCGATTCCCGAACAGGACCAACAGATGTGCGCGCGAGTGGTTTACTCAAGTAGGAAGCAATATACTGGCATGATATACTGAGTGTCTCAAAAAGCATGACAAAAAATAGTTTATGCCACTCATAACGTAGGGGCAGCTCTACATATATTTTTTGTTCTACGATCGGCAAATAGAAAGGTATCCTTTCCTACAAACTAAGATCACACAACTGCGTTTAATATTAATAGTGCATACGACTGCTGATTCCGCACAACAATCCCAACTTAATCCTGTTTGTCAATTACGCTTTCACGTCTCAACGACTCAACCGATCATCATGAAGTTTTGCATACTTACATGTTCTTAGGAATAGAGACAACGGTACGGTACTTTATCCAGGAATTCTCGCGGGAACTCCAAAATTAACGCAAGTGAAGTCAATTAATATTGTAAGTCTGTTAATAGCAGTAGTCTCCACCGCTGAGCAAAATTTTGCACACAGATAGAATATGCTCAGGATTAGCGTTAGATAACTTATCATGATTACAATCGATTCGATCAATCGATTGATGGAGCGCGGGGAGCGGGGATCGAGGGGCGAGGGGCGAGGGGCGGGCTGCATTAGCGGCTGACAGCCGAAACAACGATCGACGCGTGCGATTACAGGCGCGGAGTAAGGCGGCGGTCACACGAGCCGGGCGGAGCGGACGGCGGACGGCGGGCGGCAGGCGCGAGGGCGGCAAAGGAATGAACTGTTACTGCACCTTTTATACAAAAATATACCCTTTTTTGTAATAAAGCTATTAAATATTAGAAACAAGTGTATAAAGTGTATGATGAAGATGCCTTCAGATGCTGAAATTTATTCTGTTTTGTGACTAACTTAAAACTTGACATTTTTAACTAGCAATTGATAAAGAGAAAGAAACGTTGAAACGAATTATTTTTGACAAAAATACGCTACCACTCTTCTTCCTCAAATAGTCGTTTGCGGCCGAACCGTTCTCCCTCTCCCACAACCCACAGTGGCAACATTTCGTCACTCTTTTTGTATCCGTATTATCTAACTTGCCTTTAGGTTTTAGTTATGTTATGACGCGTGACGTAGAAATAAAGAATAATAAAACGCGACTATAAAGCGAACTGAGCCAGGACTAGTGTGTTAAGTAGTTAGTTCGCGGTAACAATAATGAACATCTATTACGGTACAGCGTTCGACCCTCGTAAAAGTCAAACGTGGAGCGGCGGACACCCGGGTCGGGTGCGATGACATTTGATACATAAGTAATTTATTGCGACTTTATGAGTCTAATCTTCACTCTAAACCTCGCACGTACACGCAGACAGCCTAAATACGAGTAGTGTTTCGGTACAAAAAGCAAATGAAAGCAAATATCGTGTTGACCTGTTGGGATTGAACCTGCGACCCCGGCTCGCGCGGTTGCCATTAGTCATCGTCGTGCCGCGCGGGGCCGGGGAGGGAGGGGGGCTCCGCTAGCTGCGATGCTATCTCGCGCGTGATGCATCGCCTCGCTGACTCGTCCCACTCCGCGTTATTAATTCGATACTCACTTTATCACTGAAATTCAAATATTGATCGCGAACCAATGTTTTATTAAATAAACGCTCAGCCCACATTCATTGTTGGAGCTTTAATGATAAAACGCCATCGAAGGTCTAGGAGCCTACGCGACCGATACATCTAAACTATAATGATTTATTAATGACAACTGCCATTTTGATCGAGCGCCGATTTTCGGACTCGTTGATGTC
Source organism: Zygaena filipendulae (assembly GCA_907165275.2). Classification (NCBI taxonomy): domain Eukaryota; kingdom Metazoa; phylum Arthropoda; class Insecta; order Lepidoptera; family Zygaenidae; genus Zygaena; species Zygaena filipendulae. The sequence continues at coordinate 12,019,388 of OU015663.1, forward strand.
TTTTGTAAGAAGGTTTATGTCACGGTCATCGCCACAATACCTGCGTAGCTAGCTAGGTACCCGGCGACGCGGCGTCATAATAAGTTGAATCATAAAGATTATTGAGTTTGTCCGCGTGAGAGCGCACCGCAGCGGGTCGCACCGGCCCGGACCCCGGACCCCGGACCGCGGACCGCGGACTCCGGACCCGAGGCCCGGACTGTGTAAATGAAATGTTCCGGTTTATATGAGCGCTCCGCGAGGAATGCGACTCAGGTGCACGCGAGAGGGCACCGGAGCGGACTGCGGGGGGTCGCGACGAGCGGGGAGCGGGCGGGGCGCGCACTTGATGCGTGTTGTGTATCGGAGGCATTTATTACTTGATACAAACATTTTAAACACGCAATAATATCCCGAGACGCTTAAATCCTTCTTGTTCAATTCAAAAGCATTATAAAATATTAAATTACCTATTTCATGTAGGTATTTAAATTACGGTAAATTTCTTGCTAAGAGGGTAATAACATACATTTCTCATAACAAATCACTTTGAGTTAATGTATCAAAAAACTAATTTCTAACATAAAAAGAAATTCTAAGTAAAAAAAATGTTTATTTCAGAACTAGTGGTCATTGTGTCCATATAATTGCTCTACAAGCGACTTCAGTTGAATTATAGATCTCTTTTTGTCTAAATCTTCGCGCACGTCACCTACATTATACCCTGAGCGAGATATTTGCGAAGGGGGCGGAGGAGAAGGGTGAGAGGGAGGGGGATATCTCATTAAAATACCTAAAATAAATCCTGAGAAGGAGGTCGTTAAGGTGGCGCGGCCAGGCCGAGCGGCGCGGCGGGAGCGTGGGAACCCGAGCGCCAATTAAGCGGGGAATAACGTGTCGGCGAATAAATCAGTTCAATGAGTCAGCTGACCCGCGTCACCACGCGGCGTTGACTCGACTTAGCCTTAAGCTATTAAAAGTTTTTCCAACTCTCAAAACATAATTATGATTTCGTTATCCTCACCGTTTGAAATTAGAGAAAGCTTGTTCCAGAGAACGTTTGATGACAGGCAGAGATAACACACGCAGCAGCTGTTGGTACTCGAGTACTGAACCGAGACAAACCATTAACGGTTAACTATGGATGCATCCGTATTCGTTAGAGGGAAAATGTTTGATTTCTGTTTTTTTTTTTTTATATAATGAATTGAACCTTAATAATAATAAAAAAAAAAACGGATTTTTAAGTACCGAATAATAACTTCATAATATTAATACCTCAATATGCTACTTCTAGTTGTGGAAAATAGGCGTCGAAAGTTTTAACGTCATAATGAAATTGTAATCAAGGTGCGTCTCCGCACGGCCTTTTCGAACCCGTTTTACCCGCGTTAATTTTGGAGTTCTCGCGGGGACTCCGGGATACAAAATACACTAATGTGCAAATTACAATGTGTTTGTTTGTTTGTATACTTCATGTGTATGCAAAATTTATTGATAATAATCAGTCGGGCGGCTAAGGTGTGAAAGCATAACAAACAAACAAATTGAAATCGCATTTATAACAGTATGGATTTATAAAACGTTTCATTTCGATTACTTGCGCACCTGTCGTCGATACGGTGACAGTATCGGCGCCGGTGGCCGTCCCTGCAACACGCGCGCCCGGCGGTCGCTGCGCGCGCAGGTGCACGTTTTTTTTGCTCCGTTTGCATACGCGGCTAATTACCCTCACTGGATGCACCCGCGATTATCCGCTCGATTTGCACTCACCTCCATTATGAACCTCTCGCAGTATACTTCGCAGCCGCCAGCGGCGCGTGCGCACCCCGCTCCCAGGGATCATGAAACGATATCGCAAAAAGGAGATAACGATCGATCGTAGCGCGCGGGCGATTTACATTTTAATACGGAACGGGAGTCGCGATAGCACCGGATCGGTGCAGATCAGGATAGGTGGGGAGCGCAGGGGAAGGAGGGGGGAGGGTGTCCCGAATACCGGCCGGCACCCAACGGAGGCTATCGGTCGAAGTTGCCTTATGAGACGACGGGCCGCAGCTCCCGACTAGCGCTTACAATAAATCGCGGGTGGCGCGAGGCGACAGGTCTCTCGTTAATAGCCGTCTGTTTGTTGTCGCATCACCATATAAGCGAGGCGCTGAGAGCCGCGCGGCGAGCGCTAACTAGCAGCTGTCGCGTCCAGCTGCGGCGGCCCAGCGGTGGGCAGGGGGGGCGCCGGGTGCCTACTGATGGAGTTGCACAGCCGATTGGTATCGAAACGCGCACGAGCACAATCACCTGTGTGTGATGTGGCTGTACCTGGAGCGAGTCGTTATACCTACATAGATAATATCTACGTACCATGTCCGATCGTCATAAAACAAGTAAATCTTTTACATTTACAATCTATGATATGTGTGAACCCTAATATTATAAATGCAAATGACAGTTTTTTTGTTTGTTTTACTTTCACGCCGTAACTAATCAACCTATTATAATAAAATTATGAGTACAGAAAAACACAGAATACTTTTTATACCAGAATTCCCGCGGGAACTTTCAAATAAACGTGGGTGTATAGTTAATCATCTATACTTATAAAACCCTTTGTCCTAAATGACTGACGGATCAACGCACAGCCTAAACCGCTGATCGTAGAGACCTGGAACTTGGAAAGTGTGTTCTTTGTATGACGTAGGCATCCGATTAGAAAGGATTTTTTGAAATTCCACCCCTAAAGGAATGAAAAGGGGTTGCAAAGTTTGTATGGAACAATTCCGAGATAACTTCGAAATTATCGCGGGTGTAACCGCGCGGGACAGCTAGTATTATAATAAAATCCCAAGTAACTTTACTGAATTTTTAGTCAATAAATGTAAAAGTTATGTCCAACTAATACATATATACCATTATGTGAATGACTACTTGAACTGACTTGATTTATTTGATGAAATTATTTTATTTTATTTTACTTTATTTGGAAAATCAACAGCTACAAAAATATAATGAACATTTGAGTGTCAAACATAAAAGCCGATTACAAATTTTCGCACATGGGTAGTGGAATATTAAAAAAAACATCAATTGCTCAATAGGCAGCAGCAACTTACATAGTGGGAACTAAGTCCGACCATGTATTATTTTTTGGTTACAAAAAACGAATTTTCTAATACTCGCCTCGCCGACTCACAGCTAGTGTTAAACAAATCAAAGTCATATTCTTTGGATATTTTGCTATCGCAGTGTCGTCAGTGTGGTCTAAACTAAAAAGTAACGTTGTGCGGCGCGTTGCCAGGAGCTTGTAGCGCGTACTGCCGGGAGCTTGTAGCGCGTGCTGCCGGGAGCTTGTAGCGCGTGCTGCCGGGGAGCTTGTAGCGCAGCTTTTCTCCGACAATACGAGTGACGCTAGAAAGCTGGGAAGGGTGGGTGTTATTATTAGTGCTGTAGATACTACTGTACTGTGCTGTGTACTTTGAATAGAGATATTTAACTTACAATCAACAAATATAAACTTTGTTTATGGTCTTATAGAGCAAAGTTTTCGTCGATGCTGTTGAAGTGCTCTCGATCGATTTTTCGTATTAGCTGTTTGAGACAGGATCCTTCCTTTGGTACAAAGCTGACAGACTGGACTTCGCTATTCAAATATTTAGGTGCCCGTAGATATATTAAGAATAATATTATTTTTTTATAATCATTAATTATAATTCCGTAGATTAAGAAGACCAACAGCTTCGGAGGAAAAAAATGTATTCATATAGCAATCATTTATTGGTCTGCGTTGATAGAAAATACATGCCTTGTTGTACATACGCACATTTTGAGAACAAAGGCAGAATAAAAGACACACATTACAAGGGCAAGATAACAATATTGAAGAAGTTTTTGCTCGTGTGAAATAGTGAAATTTTAATCCCAGAGTAATTTATGATCAGTAAATAAGCAGTAAATATGCAGTGCTTCGTAACAAGTGGTCCGGTCGGTGCTCGTTTTGTTTTTTAATTTGTCGAGCGGCGCGCGGCGCGTCCCGGCCCGGCGCGGCGCGGCGGGGTCACTCGCTCCGGCGCGCAACTATGTGCCCTCTGCGCTTTCTATTTTTATTGCACTCCGAAGTAAATTGCATCGCGCTCGGACCGCGCCACGCAGCGGGCACGCAGCGGGCACGCAGCGGGCACGCGACTCCGCAGCGACACGCCAGCGCGCCGTCGTCAACAGGTCGTCACGTCGATCGGCAAAGAGAACGACTTCCTCGGAATTTGTCTATTCATATCTTATTACGGGCCACAATGGAGCCGGTAGTTTTTGTGCTCGCTTCCCGTCGCCACGCTCGCTCTCCACTAATAAATTCGATTACGTCCCCCCTCCCCCTCCCCTCCCGTCGTCCCCCGCCGCCCCGCGCCGCACCCCCGCCGCGCGTTCCCACAATGCGGGAACAAATTAAATTTCTGCTTTTTACGAGCCTCGGATCGCTCCGAGAACGAAACGTCGAGTTTTGTAACGAGTCATGTTCCACTATTTTATGTTTAATTTATTGGATTATGAGCGCTATTCATTCGGGTTTTTGTGCCGCTGCCCTGCCTGCTCGCCGGCCGTGGTCCGCGATACCTAATAATATGACAGAGCAGTGTCCGGCCCGGGCCGGGACCGCCGCACCGGGGCCGGGCCGGGCCGGGCCGGTCGCGCCCGCGGCGGGGTCGTCGCCCTGCGCCGCGGGCAGGTGCCTGCGCTCCCCCCCCCCCCCCCCGCCCCCTCGGTGCGCACACGCTGACATAACAGCGGACTGGTTCTGACACAACCCGCTCCCGCCCGACGTGTTATCTGTTGCTGCGCGGGTTTTTATTCCCGCCGCCGCGCCGCAGCAGGAGCCGGGGCGCGTCGCACGTCTCGCCGCAAAACGAGTGCCGCTTTATTATGTCTAAGTATCGAGTTATTAGATTTATGCCGTATTTAAAATGTCACACTCAGTCGCAGGACTGCACTTCTATTAGCTTCAAAAACTCGTTAACATTATTTTTAATAGCTATTTTGTGTAGTTACACGCATATCTGTAATAGGTATGGATCTGAGCGTCACGGCCACCCGAGTTCAGTATTTTTTTTTCTATCCCAAAAATAATTTTTAATTAATAAATTACTGGAACCTCTAGTAAGTAATAGATAATGGAGGTTCGATTAAATTAGATCGGAAAAGGCTACAGTATCTGTTAAGTAGCGAATGTAACGCGTAGGTAGGTACCTACGCCGTTTAAAGGTAATTAGGAGCGATTAATTAAATGTTTGTTTGTGTAGCTCGCTAATGTGCAGCGCACACGCCCGGGGCTGAGCGGGTGATCGGCTCGGGTCGGGCGGAATGGACGACTATTAGAAGTTATACAAAATTCCTTTCTATCTACATCTGCTAATAGCGGCGTTATTTGTAAGCTATTAAAAATTAATTTGGTGATAGCGCGTCGAGCTTCCACCAGCTCGCGCTATACGCGCCGCGGCGGGCGACACAGGGCGTATCGCGGTGGGGAGTGCTGGGGGAGGCTCTTATCGCATTCATTAGGGGTTCATCGATACCGCCGCGTCAGTCTCATTAGCGCATAATGCGCGCCTCGTGACGCACTCCATTCCGCTGTAGAGTTGCGGCTGCCCACCGCACCGCAGTGTCAGTGCCTCGAGACAAAACCGCATAGTTTATGGCTCTCGGCATGAAAAAATAGTCGGGGCCCTCTTATCATAAATATTGTTCAATATGTTTGCGAGCGCAAGTGGGAGAAGAATGCGGCGGTTTTTGCGGACGTAAACCGCGGACAATGAGCCATCAGTCGCGGGTGCCGGGGGACCTGGGGGAGGGCGGGGGGTGGGGGGGAGGGATACTTCAGCGGCGACTTCAATGCGTGCGCAAAAACACAACCGCAGCGCGGAATATGAGCGGATTGTCTCGGGCTCCCACCGCGCACTGTGCGCGCGCTACATTGTGGTCGTCGCGAGACCGCTGTGGCTGTCCGACACCCGCCGCCACCGACACTAGCTTGCACAGCTTTTTGCACATAAATATTATACACAATAATATCATAAACAGTCTGCAGTTCTTGGATTTGGCGCATACATATATACGTATAAAACAGTTTTATGTTGGCTTGTCCAAAGTTCACTTCATTGAATACATTCACAATCAGTACATTACTCCCTCTAGCGCTGAGGTACACACACGACCTCCAATTGAATGAGCAAAATTGCAATCAATTTTATCTTTATGGTGTCAAATAAACTTTTTTCTATTCTATTCTATTCTATTCAATCAAATATATACATTATTATACATATACTAGCTTTCCCGCGCGGTTTCACCCGCAATAATTTCGAAGTTCCCGCGGAATTGTTCCATACAAACTTTGAAACCCCTTTTCATCCACTTAGGGCTAAGGGGTTAAATTTTCAAAAATCCTTTTTTATCGGATGCCTACGTCATACAAAGAACACACCCTCCAAGTTTCAGGTCTGTACGATCAGCGGTTTAGGCTGTGCGTTGATCCATCAGTCTTTCAGGACAAAGCATTTTGTATATATAGATTTGGTACAATGATACTGAGTCTTAACTAAATTGAAACGACGACAACAACTCCCTGACGCTCTTGTTTCTAATTCGAGAGGAAACAATGGTGTCACTCGACCAGCGCTTGCGCATACTTACTGGTTTAACTAGCGACCTCTGCAGTTGTGACCTTATATCATTACATAATATTATTTTACTGTTGACCTTGGCCCCGTATCTAGCTGGAAGATAAATACATGTAAACACGCGGTGGGTCAGGGGTGCAGGGGCCGGGAGCCGGGAGAGACGGAAGACGCTATCTGCATCCGCGCGGCGCTGGTCGGTTGCCCAACACGGCGATAGATACGCGAAAACCGGGGCCTGGACTTACTATGACCAAAGAATATTACTGCTTCGTAAAGAAACGACACTCTCCGCCTGCCGTTCAATCCGTGCCTCGCTGCGCGATAGCGGTGCGAGCGGTCGCTGCTGTGGGTGCTCAAACTGCGGCGCCACAGGTGGCGGTTCTTACGATGGCGTGTCACGAGAAATGTGTGATTCAAAGTGGGTGTGAGACTGTGGCCAAGGGGTAGCGCAGCGTGATGTGGTCACAGTGAATCACCCAAATACCCTGGCGCTTGCAGCTGATGGTCCACCACACCACTACGCACACATACGATCCTTATTACCTCGGCACATGGAAGAGTTCTCGAGGGTATATTGAGATAATCGTGGGTAAAACGGATAGATAAGTGCCCTAATTATTGGTCTTAAACTTTATTAAACTTTTTATTTAATGGAGATTAATTTTTACTACTACGGCCATTTGCAACCCCATTACTCACTAGCATTTATCGAGCGTCAGAAGAACTGTGAATTGCATATATCCCGTTAGAATAGACCATCTTCCAAAAGTTTCGACTAATTTTCTCTGAAATAAATCATAAATAATGAATAAATTACGTTACCTTTAATAGAATTTGCGTGGTTTGGAATTAGAGGAAGATAGGTAATATGGTACGGCGAGACCGTGCAGCTACTCGGCTCGGAACGCCATTACAGCTCCACATTGCGAGTTCCCGCCAATTTGCTTTGGTAATTTCCTGCATTAGAGGCATTAGCAGGCCGCGGCCAATTCCCGGGCTAACGGCGAACCGACAGATAAACACACAGCGCTGCGGCCGCTAACAGGGGCCGCCGGGGTCAGAGCATATAGCGTGCGGCCACCGCGGAGCGTGTATGGAAATGTGGCCAACTAGTCGACCGAGATAGAGAGAACAACACTTATGAAGGAAGTATAAATAGTTTCACAAATTGTTTGTTAGGTTGGGAAGCACGCCTTTACTCGAGGGAGCTCCAGGATTGCGCAGGAGGTCTAGAACGCCACTAAATTACACTGAAGGAAGTCAAACTATAAAATCAATTTTTATCACAGATGACCCGATTAGCGCAGTAGGTCACCATTCCTACCCGCTAATCAAGAGGTTCCGGGTTCAATTCCCGGTGGGGGTGGACTTTATGTGATGAACACAGGATTCCACTATCCAGTCTGGGCGTGTTTATACATATATATCTATATTCTGTAGTATAACATAATTACATATTATTATAGAATAAAATAGAATACACTATATTGTACATCAAAAAATGTTACAGTGTGTTAACAAAAACTTATAAATAAAGGCATACAAAAGGCTGTCTTATTGCTTTACTAGCGATCTCTTCCAGACAACCTTTGGGTGGATAGGACAAAAACAGAAAATTTATATGTTGATTTGGTATCTATAGGTACCGTAGAACAGGAATCATAAAATAATACAAATGATGCACATAGAAAAGATAACCTATATATAAAAAAGATATACAAAGATACACGCATAGATATAAAATATAGACATAGACATAGACATATCTTTATTCGGCATCACAGAAAATTAAAAAATAAGTGACAAAATTTAACACTACAACATTCGCCTAAAAATTTTGTGATGCCGAAATGGACACCGACTCAGCACATACTGTCGCGCAAAACGCATACCTACATACAGTATATAAAATATACATAGTATTATATGTAGTATATACAACGTTTGCTTGGTTTCCACAACACAAAAGCTAATAATAGCTTACTGTGGGATAGAGTAGATCTGTCTGTTTTGAGGTGGATTATTATTATTACTGGCTGTGCCCCGCGGTTTCACCCGCGGTAATTTCGGAGTTCCCGCGGGAATTCCGGGATCAAAAGTACCCATGTTCTTCTCTTTACCCCTGAAAACGTGCATGCCAAATTTCATCCAAATCCGTTCAGTCCTTTTTGCGTGATTGAGTAACAAACATCCAAACATCCAAACATCCAAACGTCCAAACATCCAAACATCCAAACACCCACACTTTCACATCTTCTATACTTATCATAAAACTGTAGAGAGGTCAATTCTGTACATTGAATATTTATATTCAAAATTAATATTGTAGGATGAATGGTGATCGATACTGATGCCAAAAATGCAATCAGTAAATTTTTTGTCTGTCTGTCTGTCTGTATGTGCACGCATGGGTCAAAAACTACTGAAGGGATTTTAACTAAATTTTGGTACGATTGTAGTCCATACTCATGGGCAGGTTATAGGCTATATAACATAACGCTAAGACACATAGGAGCTGAGCAGTGACGATAAATTTGAATCAAGTCGGATGAAAACGCGCTTTAGAGCTCTTATCCTCGCATACGTTTACTCAATCACGCAAAAAGGGCTGAACGGATTTAGATGAAATTTGGCATGCACGTTGTCAGGGGTACAGAGAAGGACATAGGGTACTTTTTAACCCGAAATTCCCGCGGGAACTCCGAAATTACCATTTAATATTAATGTTCATATTAATGTGAAACCGCGGGGCACAGCTAGTTTATAATATTAGTAGGAATTTAGGATATTATGTATAACGAAGTGCAATCGCATTACTCTCCAGTGTCTTGTAGAACATTTAACATAACTCTCTCTATAAGGTTTATTTTTCAATTAGTTGTGAGTTTGTGAAGAATGTTGTAATAAAGCAACACGTTTATTTTTTTTACTTAGATCAATATTTTTTTTTATTCTCAAGGAAATAATTTAGATCCCTATATTCCAGGGAAGACAACTTCTACCGCCTCTAGAACAAATATTGAGACGTCGCAGATTTTGATTACTTACTCTGATCCCATTCTACTGCAGCTCTCGCACGTGATAGTCCAGCCACGGATGCGGGGAGCGAGCCGGGCGAGGCGGGGCGGCTCGCTCGTGACTCCGCGCGCGGGACTTAATAACTTGACCCCGCGCGACCCCCGGGGTAGCCTCCCCCCCGCCACCCGCACCCCGCACCCCACTACCTACTGGAAACCTGTACTTAATTATTGATTGTGCGATATTTGAAACATATTACCATAATTTACCAAGGATTAACTTTTCGTATTGTTGATTACATTTCCCTTGTTAACATACGAACATATTTCAGAAATTCCGGAAAAAGATTCCTCCAGGTCTCAAGCTTTACAACACATCGTATAATCAGTCGAAAGTCGACAAAAGCGCAACGTTCACAATATGTTTAGATTTTAACAGTTATTTTGAAACGGTTCTGGGTTGTGGTTCTGACTATCGAATCGATCATTATAGATACCTACCGATGTAGGTGTTACGAAATATAAGCAAAGTTGTCAGATAAGGATAGGATAATTACGTATATACTCTTCATGCCAGTACGTATATACTATATGCTCTACATGCCAATTTTCGCTTGGAACTATGGTTTCGAATACATAATTATATATTATGTCGTACGTGTTTTTACAAAATACACCATAAAACTGATTTATTTCACAGTGTTGAGGTCCGTTTGTATCTCCAGACATTGAGCGTGCCAGACACGTTCCGTGGCTGACACCGAAAGACGCTGTTTATTTACATCTGAGCATGCCAGACACGTGCCAGGGCAGAAATGTGGACGGACACCAACAGACACCGTTTATTCACAAAAGATGTCTGCACGGTTTCGATGCTCTATTCATGTTCGGCATGTAGCCACCTGCAGATACGTACAGACATGAACCGCCAGACAAAATATTCTTTCTGCGAATACTGGCCGGGCACGGCCCGTGTCTGTCGGCGTCGGCGTTTCGGTCGGCAGTCGTGTTACGATAGATATAAATACGTTAATATGCACTGTATAAGAGAATATTATTTTGTCTGGGCTGTCTGGCACGCCCAATGTCTGTAGATCGTTGTTTTCTATTTGGACACAACGCGATACGCGCCCACAGAGCGATGATCGCGCGATGCCCGCTCGCTCTTATCGTTGCAGCGGGACGCTGGTTTCCGATCGGTGTCGCAAATTTAACAGACACACTAGCTGTTTACCCCGCGGTTTCACTCGCGTCGGTGTCGGAATTCAATTCACGCTTTATTCTACATTGGATTACGTTATCAAGGGATATTGCTATACATTTGGCACAAACTGATAACCAGTTTGGCAGATTTTTTTTAACATGCAGAGGGATAGCGCTATCAGCGTGCCGGGCGGCGCTCGCGCACCGCTACTATCATAATTATTTATATATCCAATGACCAATCGAATAATCGCCTCCATCCAGTTACATCCCCAGCTCGAATCCACCGCGGCACCGGGGGACTCTTTCGAATGGATCGACTCCACACTAGCGTTAGTGTGGAGGCCTTACCCCAATGACACTAAAGTATTAAAGTAATACTTTTTTATCGTTTTTTATTAGATTTTTGTTTATTCATCGTTCCTTTGTTATCAATAAAATGGTTTTTCCTGTGGCAAATACAGACTTATGGCAATTAGTTTGGCAAATATACTAGGTATACTCACCGCTCACCTTTTTTGATACCTACGCGCTACGATGATACGATGCAATGTCTTCGTTTACCGTCGGAAGCATTTTAAAACGAGCATTTATTAGCCATTTTATTATTATGTAGCTCTGTATCACTATAACTATTCAATAACAATTGAATCTTGATCAGAAAAAATTAAATGAGCCTCGATTGGGTGGTTTTAATTTTGTACTTGTGCAAATTTTATACCTAGTAGGTATTTTCGTACGGTAGAAGAATAATAATAAGGGAAAATTAAGAGCTTTCACAAATTTAATATGAAGATAAGTCTAATGTTCCTAATTATGTATTTGAATTATTATTCGTATTCACATATAGTCGCTTGATTATTTCACTGTGACTGTGACTAAGGTATTCTATAATAGGTACCTACATCTGTTTCTTTTCCGAAAAAAATAGATAAAATAACTCTAGCGATATCATTTCGATGTTCAAACGAAATCGGGGCCCATTCGAAACACTCAAAATGTTAATAATAAAACCATTCAAATAATAATTAAAAGGATTTCCAACAAGGCCGAAGAAAAAAAGCTCGCGACATCGCTGTGTTGGATTCCGCCGAATTAACCGGAGATAAGCGTCCCGTCCCGCGCCCGCCTCCCCCACCCCCGCGGGCTCCTTAATTAAAACGTCTGACTCCGGCCCCGTACGCCGCGACTGCCGACTGCTTCAGCTCGCGGCCGCTCGGAGGACACGCGTACGGTCGCGCTGCACGCTGCAGGAACTCAGAGAAAGTCTTAATTAACTAGAGCGGCCGCAAGTAGGCGGGGCAGGCGCGCCCCGCTCGCTAAGGAGCTTTGAGCAAATGCTCCAATTTTCCCACTTCCAAACCAAGCCTCTTTTACTAGGTACATCCTAGGTATATTTTCCACCATATTTCCAAAACTGTTTTAAAGAATGCCTTTTATTGTACATATATTTTGTTACGGTAATGAAAGTTTTGTGGTGTGGTGGATAGTACTGTGTGCTACGATCGCCCGGCGACCCTGCTTTTCATTTTATTCCATACTAAACTGAGTTGATGCCCCTTCTATCTGTTCTGTGGGTCCAACTTCACCTCCCCGGGTACCTGCCTCGTGGCGCAGACCCTCCCCCGCGTCCCCCCCCACCCGAATTCCCCCCGCACCCCCGGCTGCTCATTACTCACAGAATAACGCATCGTTATTTTGTTGGCGGTGCGAGGTCATAAATTATTCCTTCCAACCGATTAAGCCTTTCCATTTTATTCTTTAGTTTTCACGATCTCATCAGCAGTCGACGACTTTATCTCGCGCATCAACAGATTGTTTGGAGTCCATTCGATGCGGGCTCGGTATAACCAGCCCCACCCATGTTGACAATATATATCGTCATGTCACGTGGTCAGTCGGTCACATAAAGTTGTTCAATCAAAAGTCTAGTTTTGCGTGGCCACGTGACGTGACCATACGTTCGCCTTAGTTTTCTATGCGATAACGATTATAGATGGTCAGCTTGGCTTCGGGAGTTAGCGTCATAGTCAGAATAGCGATCTATTGCGGTGCGGGCGCAACTTACGATTTGTGCTGAGTATAATGCTTGTTGTGTGCACACAGTGGCGAGCTGCGACTAACCGCCGTGACATCGCACGCGCCCGCCGGCGCGGCTCGCGGCTCAGGCGCATCCGTTCTCGATTAGCTGCGATTCGTCATGGAGCCCGGGCTGCCGGGGGGGCCGAGTGGGGGAGTGGGGGGGGGGGGGGAGAGGGGCTCCGGTCAGTACAATGGTCAGTATAACTAATGTCATTTATGAATAAACCTATCTCTACTACCCCTTTAGCCAAATTGACGTCTATAGACGTATTATAATTATTTAAAATTTGTCGACTCGCTGAAGGAAGGGGCTTGATATTCTAAATCTAAATGAAAATTTCACAAAAGGAGCTTTCGTGAGTCACTGAGCTTCTGACATATGAAATCTTAATAGAAAATGCATCATACTAAAATCCCCTGATTAAGAAAAGCTTACCCTACATTCCATACACCGAGATTTCATGATGAACTTCACCTCAACAACAAGAGCACGTCGTGTAAAGCACAAATATAGGTATGACTATGTTAGTAGTAATACACCATGCGCAGTAGCACTCTACAGTCTGCACTTGTCCGTCTGTCTGTCTGCAGCTACATCACAAGAGATAAGGTGACGGGTGCACAGCACATGTCGAGTGACGTCACAACACCCTACTCGACAACAAGTGCGCGTCAAACGAACACAACCCCATGTGTTTACGACTGCTACAATTAGCTTAGCAGCCGCGCATGGGTCGTAGAGAACTGACTACTTTGTCACGTCATAAGTGAGTTACCGACAGACTCATGTTAAGGTTACCAGCGGAGCTAGCCATTTATCGATTCTCGTCGACATATTATATCGTTTTGTCTACCGGCAGCAAAAAATGTTTAACCGTATCTAGTCTTTACTCAATACCCCGCTACTGCACTTTTTTGCTTGGACGCCCACAAATATTTGTCGTGTCGACCATTTTATCTTTCGTCCGATAAACATATCGTGGCGCGCATCTTAGCTATGCTGAGCAACCATTCTGTCGTTCGACGGTGTGGGATTCTTCAAACATTTACCACACAATTGCTAGATACAGTGGATCGAACTGTATAATGACGGTTCATTATATCGACAAAGGGCACACTGAGGATGACTCTCGTTATAAACACTACGTGGTGAATCGCCGCGTCACGGTGCCGCCCGCGCCCCCGCCCCCGCCCGCCTGCGCCCGGCCCCGCCCCGCCCCCGGCTACCGCGCTTGCTCGTTACCGCGCGTGACTTGCGCGCCCCCGGCTGCGGCTGCGGCTGCATCTCCGCCGCGTCATCGGTACGATCCCGCGACGATCCCGCGACGACCCCGCGACGTCCCCGCCGCGGCCGCGGGCAGCGCACGCTCCCACGACCCCCCGTTTCATTAAGGGGCATTATTCAGTGGTCGAGTGCAATTACCCGCCTGTTATAGCTCGAGGCCTGTCATTAGTCGGGGCGAGCCTGCGCCGGCGCACTTTTGTTGTTATTTACAATTTAAGTTACTCTGAATATCTACACCATCGTTTAGAAGTTCTACATACTACGAACATTTAGGAAATACTGTTCAAAGTGCGTGGACATCGGTTGAATATTGGATAGGTGTTGAACAGACATCTAAACAGTTGCAATTATTAGAGCCCATACACCGGCCCAGCCCGCGCGGCGTCGCGTCTCCCACGGTGACGTCACGCGCACCCCTAGCGGTGACGTCACACGCACCCCTCGCGCTCGTCCCCACACAGTGGTCATGAATCATAACACAGATTTTATTGCAACAACAACTGCCGCCCACTCTACCATCTGTGACCGCTTCATAACGATAATTGGCTCAGACGTTTTACGAAAACACTGGCCGCTTTTTACGACCCTCGCGCCGCGGAGTGCAGCGGGGTGGAGTGGGCCATCTGCTGCACCTAGCGGCGCGGAGTGTACGTGCGCACACGCACATATGTGGGATCAATCGCCGCAGTTTCTAGCGTTTATGTGAATTCGAGGACCGTTGCTTCGTCGCGATGATTGCCGGCACAACAGGCCGCATGCGACGTGACGCAGCGGGGCCGCGGCAATCGACGGCCGACTGCACCTCGCGTGCGCAATACTATGTATGTATATGAATACGAAAATGTTCGCGGTTTAGCGGGACGGGCCGTGGGAGCGGCGCGAGGCGCGCGGGGGGCGGGGGCGTCCGTCACGAGCCGGTCGGGCGCATTCCGAGTGCACAAAAACCGGGAGCAGCGCCGGTAGTTAGAGTTAGCACATCCGCCGATACAAATCGCATTGATACGGCGATTAGGTTAGGTTATTAATGTTAATTGATGCGAAAAGCCTGGGATAGCTGAGAAGCGATATGTACCTACCTACGGGATGAGGAACCTTGGAAATCATAATTTTTTATTAGACGTTCCGTCTGTAACGAGGTAAACAACTCTAATCAGGGCGCAGCTCACCTTACACTGGCTACTATGGCCAGTGCCCACTCGGCCCACTCGCCCTGCTCCACTCGCTCCACTCACTCGACGCATCGGTTCCGGGTTTAATTAACCAATTATCTGAAACAAATTGTAGCGATATTTACGTGACCGGCCTTTGGTGTAGGAAATCGATGGACAGCGGCTCATAGCGAGCACAGCATCAATGACACACTTACACAATATTATTTTATTAGGTATAATATTATGTCGAAGTTCACATGAGCGCAGCTCATAGCTATAAAATTGTTTTAATAATAACCTTTCTTACAGTGTAAAAATTGTAGACAAGTAGAATCTTTTCTCAGCTTTGGTTTCAAAATTTGTGCCCCCGCACCGTAATAATACATTATTTAGCTTCCTACACAATGATTATGCATTTCAAAAGTTTATAAAACATTTGAACTTTGGCAAGTGGTAGGTATTCCACACTCGTTTATCTACAACAACGTACAATTTGCCGAATTCTAAACTTATAATATTTAAGATAACCTGCGACAGGCAAGTTCCGGGTGAGTGTCAGTGTGCTGCAGTGCTGCAGCGTGCAGGGAGGTAGCGTAACGAGCGCGACGTCGTTAGGCCCGGCGCGCGGCGTCATTAGGCCCGTCGTGGGCTCGGCTCGGGACCACCGCGCGGGCCCGCGCAAAAACAGCCGGGCGAGGGCGACAGGGGGCGGGCGACGGAGGCGGGGGGCGGAGGGGGCAGACGTCATCCCGCCACGATGTTGATCGATAGCCCACGTAATATTGGTTATCTCCAAGCTTCATTACAGGCCGGCCGGCTAATTACCAATTAGGCAGGAGACGAATGGCGAGTGTCGTCCGGCGAGACGGGCGGCGCGGCGCGGCGGTGGGCAGCTGGCGGTCGATGACACGCGCCCGTGAGCGCGGCCGCGGGGCAGCGGGGCCGCGCGCCGGGGGGGAGGGGGGGAGGGGGTCATCAAGCGTGTCTCTAATTAGGCACAATATTAACACAATATACTTACTGCGATATCATTGATACGACGCGACGTGTCAAATATTGTTCAAAAATAAATAAATTCAAAAGCTATTTATTACTTAGGATTGGTTACAATCACTTGTAATCGTCAGCAGATTCTTAGAACTATAAATTACCGTCAGTTCGGAATACGTCCTCTGCTGAGAAAAACTGACAAGAAACTCAGCAGCGCTGTCTTTTAATGATCATATATATCATCATCATTATATCATTTAAATAGTCTACTAACACTATAATATGCTTTATCGCATAATCTGTGTTTAATAAGTGTTGTGTTGCCAATATCCATTGACATGTAAGTACGTATGTATATAAGTGTAGCAGATTCACGTTGAGATTATATCGCGGTAATGTTTTGTGGCAGCGGCTCCGGGAAGCGAGTTCCAGAGTGTAGGTATCCGGGGGAGATGCAGAGAGACGCAAAAACAGCTCAGTCTTCGAGCGATGGAATTAAATGCTTCCGTCGCGGAGCGGGCGAGCGAGCGCCGCGCGCCGCCACCGCAGTCCGCACGCCGCGCTGCTGCCTCACGTATATACATGCTGGTTGGGCGTGTGTATGACGTCTGTACAGACAGTGCGGACCAGGATTAATAGGGGGGTATTGCTCTCTGCTTGCTCTCTTTGTATAGTCTGTTGTCGTTTTTGTATTATCGCTTCATATTTTCCGCACCATCCAACGTAGACAAGACAATACCGGTGCTAATTTCGTTTTTGCTCTGTTCTCTATGAGTTTATGATCGTTTTAAATTGCACTCGTAATGTCTAGGTTGTTAGTTATAAAATAGCGAATTGGCCGAAGTTAAATAAATCTCGACATTTTATTGCACCTTCTGATCCAGTGTATTGAATTATAGCGACGCGTGACGCGATGATAGCACCGTGCACCGGCGCGCATCCAGCGCAGCGTGCTACAGGAAGGATGGCTGCGCGTTTTTACACAGCGCAGCCGCCATTATATCGGGACGCAGGTTTTTATGAACAGATCGATCGCCATTCGATGCTATTACATAAACCCTTAGGTACTGGCGTGAGCAAATCGACTATGGCATGGCGAGTGTTACCGTCGCGTCGTCCAACTCTGTGGGAAATGGCATCTCGACTTGAAAAACATCGTATTCAGTGCAAATTTCGATCTGCCAGGACTTTGATTTTATTACACTTTTGGTCACTTTTGGTTTTTATCAGGATAAAGCGCCATGAGTTATCTGTGGTGTTGTAACCTCTCCACGTCGATCGCCGGCTGCGTGACGCAGCACCATCGCCCATCGCCACCGGCCCCATCGGCCGGAACATGCAAATATTCTCATGGTCTGGATCTCTCGATATTTCGTTTAAATATCATGAAATCTAGATAATCGTTCGGTGATCAATCAGCCAATTTGTGCAACGGATACGAGAATCGAGTTACGTCATGGCTGCCGGCCGTGTTGATGTCTGACGCACTGATACATCGATATCGGGGCTGCGCTCCCACGAGCCGGGTGGTGTGTATGATGTTCCTAAAAAAATAGCTGCGCCTGGCGTAAATGGCATATCGTAGTACGATAACATTCGGTGCTCTCGGAGCAAACACGTGCCGCTGTGCTGCGGGCCGAGCCGGGCAGGGCGAGGCGGGGCGGGGGGCAAACTGCGCGGGCGTACTGTTTGCGCGGCGCACACCTGGCCGAGCCACTCTTGTTTTTTCAACGACGACCACTTTTTCTAACAACAAACTTTGGTGGACGTTAATTTGATGCTCGTTTTTCTAATACGATTTGTACAAACACTAAACAGGGCCCCGGGCCCGGCTCCGGCGCAGGAATGCGGCCCGCGGATTGGCGGCGAGACGAGAAGTGTCAACACGGTGACCGGCGGGAAACGGAGTCGGGGTCTCTAGCGGTGTACTACTCTCGCTGGCAGTCGCCATGGGGCGAGCAAGTTAACACTGCCACCATAAGCGACACACAACAACTCAATATAAGGATTTTGGTAAGATGACGCGAGGGGATTATATGTGTATTGTGTCGTCACCCGTCACTCGTCACGTGTCGACGTGATCGGATCGAGCAGGGGCGAGTACCGCGACAGCTCCACTCGAGACTCGCGACGCAGCATCCTAATCCGCGCTCTGTCGGATATGGATACGAGTCGAGCTTTGAACACAGCTTAACATTGTTGCAGTGCTCAAAGTTGAAGTAGGTACTATTGTATTGAATGCTTCGAGATCTCATGTCATTAAGCTTAACCTAATCCGCGTCTAGACTGCCTCAAGCTCCAGACCTGCTGCCAGCCGGTAGGCCGCCTGTCAGCCGTCGCGTCGGTCGCCGGTGATGGCGCAGAGAGAGTGTAACGCTCGCTTAATCCCCGAGTTGACTCCAATTAAACCCGCGACGTCGTTGTAGAGTCTCGGAACATTCTCTCCCCGCCCCTCGCTCCTCACTCCCCGCGCTAAACAAAACACTAACTAATATTAACGACGCGCGCTCCACTTATCACAGCCGTCCTCTCTAGCTTCCACACGAGAGCTAGTTCCCGGCAGAGAAAAATATTTGCTAATATGCAATGTACTTACTATAATAGATAACATCATCTAAATTTAAATATTGAAACAAACGAGCTTCGATGTTTAAATCGACACCGTCCCCTGTCCGACTATAGCTGTCGTTCGGTATCAGACAGGATTAGTCGGGTATTAAATTTATTTTTCCAAATCTCTTCCCAGTAATTAAGTATCGGACGCGGTGTCCGGCTAATGCGATTAGCTTAATATGATCAGGCGAGCGACGCCTGCACGCGCAGCTCGAGCGCACGTCTGTTGTACTCAAGGTTGTACTGTACCCGGGTCTGTTATCATATACCTACATATATGAGGTATATTATGTTGATCCCGAGTAGTGGGTATCTGTCATCGACGGTGACGTCACCGGCCCGCAGCGCGCTCGCGGCGGCTCTCTGTACTCGGAATCGAGCGACACTCGGGGATCAATAGCATAACAATGAGATACACTCTCATCCTGTGCGCGAATTCTTCGCGGCTAAATCTCCGGCGAGCGTCCATCGCGTCGTCGGCGTCGCGGGCGGGCGCCCCAGGTGTCGACCGGCCGGCAATGTACGGTACGTGTAGCGGTGGAGTCGTCTGTTAGCGACGCGCACGCGGAGCGGTGTCGCCATGCGGGTCACGCGCAGCGCCGTGCGGGCACGCGGCGGCGGCGGCGCTGCGAGCTGGCCCCGGACCCACTCCTGCTATCCACACCACCTGATCTCGCCTCCAGATGTATAGTATTAACAACGTTTTGCATATTCGAGATGCGTTAATTTTAATTCTTGTTGTTGGGGCCATGTTGTTCATATTTTGAAAGTGTCTGTTTTTATCCTGAGAGCTAACACACTCGAAAACAACCTGTCGGCTAAAAATAACCGGGAATGCGTTGCGTGCGGCGCCCGCGCAGCCGCCGCACCCGGGAGGGCGCCCGGGGGCAGGGAACCGGTCGGCGCGAGGGGAGCTCCCCGCCTCCCTCCGGCGAGGGCCCCCGCGGCAAAGCCTGCGGGCTGCGCGTGCGGCGCGGCCGGTGCATTTATTTAGAGCTAACGAACTTCGGGTCAGCGCGAGGTGGAGTTATTGCCGGAGCGAGTTCTCTCGGTCCAGAGTCGTAGCCCCGAAGCTAGTTTCAGATGAACCACTACCGGAATCGTTTATCTGTACTTATTTGTTGGTGGTTTCTTCTAAAAAAACAGGAAATATATTTTGTATTCCATTAAAAGAAACTACTGACTTAATAATTTTTTTCCTTTCATTTTTCAAAACTGAAACTAAAATTATAAGAGCTACAGAACTCTTAAAAAGTGTTTATGTCTTTTCAACCATATTTATACCCTATGATGATAGGGTTAAAAACTACATCAACCTTTTGAAAAATATGCATATCGCTAAAATTTGAGGACTTTTGTTAAAGTCTCCGAAGCTAGCTGAGCTGCAGTTATTTTAGAGAGTAGAATATGACACAAGAAGGCATCAGAGTAAACTGAACCAAACGAATGTTTTATCTTTCTGTGTTAATGCTATCCAAACTGTGTAATTTAGTTCGTTTAAAAGTCGGTTAAAGCTTTTCTTTTGAAAAAAAAAGCAATATAATTTGATGAAGTTGCATCGCGCGGCTCAACCTCGGCTTCCATTCTCTTTGTTTTATGCGCGTGCGTGCGTGTGTGCGTGAGTGCTCGCGTGTGTGCACCCCCGCCGCGACCGGTCCCTGCACCCCCCCCCCCCCCCCCCCCCCAGCCCCCCGCCACCCGCCGACACTCATTCAATTTGTCCAACACGCTCGCCGGACCAACCTGCAGCTATTGTTTATCATCCACCGACACCACAGCACTGAACACTGCCCCCACGCTCCACACCCCGCAGCCGCCTCCCCGCGACCCTTACCTACTGCGTCTACAGGATTATCTAGCTAATTAACGCTCGATATTGTCGACTACTTTTGTCCGAATACAGCTTTTTGTTACAGATTGTGATCTACTTACGAAATGGATCCGTCCACAGAAGTCTTATAGATCATTCGTATAATATAATTCTGTAGCACACTGTTACAGTATACTTACGAAGTTATTTGAAGTATCCTTTTTTTGTAAGAATGCTAATGGCTGAACGGCTAGTGAATGAGCTGTTCGCGGAATTGACAAATAGGTTTAAAGTAAGTAATACCTATAGGTATAAAGGGTTGGGGATAAGTAATATATTATGTAATAATTTTTTGGAACATCGCTATAGGAACTTATTACTTCAATACATACTGGCAACGAATACTGAGTCAATGAATAGTGGTTACTACTCAAGAGATTTAAGAAGCTCAGTCAGCTGTGTGCGCCTCGAGCTTGCAATAATAATTATATTGTGTAGGCAGAGGAGCGCGTGCGCCGCGCACAGCTGGCGGGTGCCGGGTGCCGTGCTGCGCAGAGTGCGGCGAGCGTGCGGCCGCGGGCTGTGGGCCGGGAGGGGGCGGCCCCGTACACGGTGCGGCGCTGGATCACCACCTCGGGCCACGCGCACCGCGTGCGGCCCTGCACGGCGCTGTCATCTGTGTGCGGATGTCTTAACGATGGACGGGACCCGTGCCCGAGCTATGTGCTGATCTGATTGTGACTCCATATCGATGGCGGTCATCCAATTAAGCCGACATCCACCTCCGGCCCCCGCACCGCGGCGCTCTCCCTCCCTCCCGCCACCCGCGCACTCAGCGGAGGCATTTTCATTAAACTCGCGCGCCGGTGGTCCTCCCACTCCTCGGCATCCTCCTTACTACTGTGATCGTTTAAAATTGCACTGCACAATATTATGTGAAATTCAAGTCTACTGATTTTTAAAATATTATTAACACATCACAAGTAAGATTAAAACGTTTGATACTAGAAAACAGTCAGACAAAGTAGTCGATGAACGAGGAACCGGGCGCTCCGCAACTAAAGGGTCTTTCAATAAGGACGGGTCGATTTTGACATGAAATAAAAAAGGCCGTGTGTGAGATTTTAACGATTTTTTTTTTTTATTTGAAAGAGCTATATATGCCATTATGTGTGGAAAATCACATCGTTTAAATGTCCGCCGTGGCTTCTCACGGTGGCACGAATTCGAGTTGTCCAATGTTCAACAACTCTGCCGCATAGTTCGGGTTGAATTTCAGCGATAGCCTGAGCTATGTTGACTTTAAGGGCATCGGTCGATTGTGGCTTATTGGTATAGACCTGCGACTTAAGAAAACCCCACAAAAAAAAGTCTAAAGGTGATAAGTCGAATTTGGCCACCAAACGTTGGAGAGTCGACTTTGAAGGACCACCTCGTCTGCCGTAAAATGGGCGCAATGCACGTAACGTTTGCACTAACGAACACTCATTTTGGTAATACATTTTTAACATTTGGACGTGTTGCTCAACCGTGTAACTTGCCATGGTGATTTGGCATTACTAACTGAATAAAAAAATATAGGTTAGAAAGACGACGTTAAAACAACATGGCCGCCACAGGCTGCCAACATCGACCCGTCCCTATTGAAAGACCCTTTAGTATATGTATATAGATGCCCGATCCGATTGCACCTGTTCAACAAGCGCGGCCGGGCCGCGCAGGTTGCAATATTCTAATGCTGTTTGTTGAACAGTACTGTTGTACTGTACTGTACTGTACTGTACTGTTGGTTTTTTGTTAGTATGCATCTGTCTGATGGTTCTGTATTATCGATACGGATTTGTCTGTACATATTTTTGCCGGCCTCGTCAAACGATTGCTACACACGGAACACGGAATAAGACAGACAAGTCTACTGTTTACCAGCAATAAACGTTGATGTGGACAGTGTAAATGCGCGGTCATCGTTACAGATAAGTCCATCCCAGTGTCTGTGTACTCTACATAGTTCCCCACTACATTATGTATGCACATGTTAATGCTATGTAACAGTATCACGTGTCTCGGCGCGGCGGCGCGGTGTGGGCCGCGTCGCGCCGCTAATTGATGCGCAATGACCGTGAGAACGGTCGCCACTCGCCACTCGCCACTCGCCACTCGCCGCGTCACTGTAGCGAGCGTGGCGACGCGACGCGACGCGACGTTACGATACGCGCACCGCACTGCGCGCCCGCAGCGGCATATCCCGGTCCCGGCCCCGGGTACACTCCCGCTGCAACTCGGTGACGCATGACGCTGCCTCCACAACACAGATGAACGTCGCGCTAATTACCGCATAAACACCTACATGAACAGGGCACTGGGGCGCGGCGTCGCGCGTCGGAGACACAAGTACTGACAGTTACCAGTTATAGTTACAAGTAATTGTAATGCACTTGCAAATCGAACGTTCTATTACGCTCGCTCGGTGATCGATTTCGCAACACCGTCGAGACCTTTAAAATTATTAATTAATTAATCGATGTAACTGTATCATGCAAATGTGAACGATAAAATATGGAAAGCGTGTGACATTCGCCGCGTAACTAGGACGAAATGACGAAATTAAAATAAATAAATAAATAAAAAATACTTAATTATTTAAGATATTATAGAGTAGGTAACCGGTTGTTACAGAATATCTCAAAACGACTTGGAAGTAATAATAGTTCACCATGTATACGGTTCTTGGTTCGATTCCCGGTGGGGGTGGACTTTGTGTGACGAACACAGGATTCAACTTTCCAGTTAGGGCGTCCTTACATAATTGTGTATCTACATTAAAAATGTGTAACACTTTCATGTTACATTATAAAACTAACAACTCTGAATACATAAATAATTATTTGAAACAAAGTTAGGAATGAAGTATACACAGAGACCAGGCGAGGAGATACCGACATCACTGTGTAGTGAATCATACACTCATACATACGTGAGGGAGTGCTCAGTTCGTGAGGTTGAGTCCGTCCATGTGGCCCGGCGCATGCCGCCTCGCACTCGGCGTCGCGTCTAGAGGCTGTGTCACAGTGAATTGCAAATCTGCCACGTATACCTAGTATTGTATTATCTGTGGCAAACTTTTAGTCATCTATGTGCCAATGAGTGTCGCCCAATCGTAGAGAGCCGTCCCGATTCGCACGCTCCTCTGCGCGCGACGAGCGGCGCGCGCAGAGGAGCCGAGCTCCACCTCACAACCCCTGCTACGTTTCCGCGTTAGACATAGTAATCATATTGTAGGTACGACGTCTATCTTTTAAATATCATGCCATTATAAAAATTACAAA
This sequence comes from Zygaena filipendulae, assembly GCA_907165275.2. NCBI lineage: Eukaryota > Metazoa > Arthropoda > Insecta > Lepidoptera > Zygaenidae > Zygaena > Zygaena filipendulae. Next base: position 12,043,509 of record OU015663.1, read on the forward strand.
ATTATGGTAAGTACAATTTTTTTACTTTTTTTACTCAAAATCACTTATTGTTGGAGAACTTAAACTAGCTTAATAATTTATAATCGCTACCGCACGTATATTTACTTCGGAAGAAAATGAGAGAACATTTTACTAATATTTACTGTCGCTGCCACACGAGAATCGACTTATATGTATTAAACTATTATTAACTATTATAATTAACTAGCTGCCCTGCGCGGTTTCACCCGCGATAATTTCGAAGTTCCCGGAGAATCGTTCCATACAAACTTGCAACCCCTTTTCATTCCTTTAGGGGTTGAATTTTCAAAATTAATTTCTTACCGGATGCCTACGTCATACAAAGAACACGGTTCCAAGTTTCAGATCTCTACGATCAGCGGTTTAGGCGTTGATCCATCAGTCATTCAGGAAAAAGCATTTTTTATGTATAGATTAGAATCAGCTCTCGGTTTAAATGTGACAGATGTCGCGAAGTTGATAATAGTATAAATTATAATATCACAATCGTTACAAAATAAGTATGTGCACTTGTACAGCGCGGGCGGGCGGACAATGGGCCGAGTCGGTGCGGTGGGCGCGGGCCGGGCGGACAATGCCGCCTAACGAAGTGTCGCGGGGCGTCGCGGCGCCGGCGCATCTGTGCACGCGCACCCGCCGGACTCTACGACGCGACGATGGGAGCGGTGGGGGCCATCGTACCACCCAAAAAATGTGTACAATTTGTCATTTTAATAATCACCAAAGTACGAGAGATCTGTTGCACTGTCGTCACCAGCATCGTCAGCTGAGTTCTGCCACAGTCGTGTTGCTCTCCCGCTGACGAACATACACAGGCACATGCACAAATTGTAGTTCCGTCCTAATGTAGAGACGACTTTGTTTTGGAGATGCACAATATTTGCAGAGATAGAGGTTTCAAAGCGATTGTAGCATTCAGTAACAGTCGCGTCGCGTAGCAGCGTGGGAACCCGATGGGGCGGGGCGGGGTGGAGCTGGCGACTCTCGGACACGATCGATTAGGCATTCATTCACTAATAGGTCCAAAACATTCACCAATGTAAATTATGACTAAGGCAGGTCACCCAGAACCCAGTCTTTTAACTACCTGAAATAGTGTTTGCTTTGGCAAAGTTAATGTTACTCTCTACATTAGGTAGGTACCTACTGTGCATTTAGCGATCGTCCGAACCGCGTCCGTCCCCGCCCGAAACGTTGCGCTCTCGTCCCCCGCCTCCCCCGCCGCCCGCCCTCCGTCTCGGAGGCTGCGGTTCCGTGCAATAAAACCGCAATAAACGAATCGGTGCGGCGAGCGAGGGCCCGGCGCAGGGGCGGGGTGGGGCGAGGCGGTGCGGGGGCGGGGGGAGAGCCCCGCGCCGCCGCTGGCAGTTTGATTCCGAGCCCCGCGGCGAGCGCACGCGTGTTAGAGGTCGCCGGACGACGAGTGCTACAGTGATATCTCAGTGTGCGGAAGTGCGGAGTGTTACTGCCGGTGCAGTGCAGTGTGTCGGCAGGTCAGTGCAGTGCCGTGCGGTGCCACTCGCTGGAGGGATGCCGTGACCGCGGCCGCGGCCCCATGCGCGCCCGCCCCGTGCGGCGCCCGCCGCTGCTGCTCGCCCTCGCCTGCCTGCTACATGTACGTGCCCACGCCCCACTGCCCGGTGCCGACCTCCTGAGGACTGCAGCTGTCCATCCTCCGTCCCCATCCCTGTAGCGGTGTACGGCAAAGTGACACGTCGACCGAAATTCCACTTAGGGCTCGGGAGGAAGTTGACGAGCGACTCACCCGGTCAGGGGGTCACGTCACCGGCTCGTCGCGTAGATAAATTTAGTCGATCGAACAGTTGTCAGTTAAAGCGTGAATGTCACAACGGTAACATACCTAGATGCCAGTCTGTGATGGTATCATGAACGTTTTCCGCGTGTTAGGCCAACGTCTTAACAAGGATTATCCCAAAGTAACCTATTTTAAAAGTGGAGCTGAGGTACGAACTGTCTCGAATCCTTTTATGATAATACTTACTAGCTGTTGCCCGCGCTTTCACCCGCCATAATTTCGGAGTTCCCGCGGGAATTCCAGATTACCTACAATATAGCCTATGTTACTTAGGGATAATGTAGCTTTCTAAGGCTTTCTAATGGTGAAAGAATTTTTGAAATCGGTCCAGTAGTTTTTGAGTTAAATCATAACAAACAAACAAACAAGAAATCAAATCTTTCCTCTTTATGATATGAGTATAGGTAGATTATATTCGCGCCAGAAGCCTAGACGGCTCCAGCTCCCGGGCGCGCTGTCGCCCCCCCGCGCCCCCCGCCCCCAGCGGGCCCCGCTGCCCGGCCGCAGCGACGCGCCGCTCATGCTAATCGCGCCGCGCTCTCAACTCGTGTGACTGGAATTTTTCGAGCGGATACAGCTTTTATTATCAGTATCACACACATTGACTATTTAAACGGCAAGTGTCGTGTCATCTTCACCTTCGCCGGCCATTTGGAATACTCTGCGTTTTCTGATACTTTGTTCAGCATTGTCAAGATAGGTACGTAGGTATATTGTACCGTCTAGACGAAGTGCTAAGTTAAACCAAGAAGTCACGCTTCTTAGTGAAAAGAAAATAGCTCAATGACCTTGAATGGGCACTTATTGAACATGAAATAATTGTTAGGTATCTTTTATAGGCTTTTATTTAAATAACAATCGTTATACTTAATTAATATTGTATCTACCTACTGTAGTCACTGTGGATGAGATGGAATTGTAAAGTCGGTAACACCTATTAGGTGAGTACCTAATTTACTTTAGGTAGGTACTTTTAGGTGTTGCTGAGTAGCAGGAATAAAAATGTAGGTCTATTCAGTCTGAAATCTGCTACAAAATATTAAAGACGTGTTTATGGCCGTAAAAAGATAACTGCCATAAAATAGGTAGGTAGTGTTGAACGAATATGCTGCCTAAAAATGATCTGTACTTAGATGCAATAAAATGTAAATATAATAATTTTTACATTTGATTCGTCTTTATAAACAGCTCATTTACTGTGAACTATTTAGCTATTGCTCGACTTATGGGGGTGTCCTTGACTTTATAAGATAGTAAACTATATCCAAAACTCTTCTTCAACCAATTCTACACTAGGTATGTGCATTCGTATGACTGACCCCTCATTTTATAACCAAATGTTCAATAAACTGATGGTACCTACCTATCAAATAAAATACGAAGGTTTAAGTAACTAACTATAGGGACAGCAAAAAAATTGGATATTAAGTTCGAATGTGCTTTTTTGACCAGTAAAATATATTTATTAGACAAAACCAAAAGAAAGAAAAGGTACTTAAACGATATTAACTAGTAGTATCTTGTAAAACTGCTGAACTGCCAAAATATAGTTGTTATTTAAACTAAACTAAAATTAATCTGTGATAACTCAGCAGTTGTGAAACAGTGAGTAACAGCTAGTTCAGTATATACCTACCTACCTACCTAATTATTATAATATGTATTATGACATACAATAATGAACTATCAATTAATATAATAAATACATACCTACACACCTACCTATTTTGTAACAATTTCTAGCTTTCTAGGGTTTGCTTCAAACTTTATATTATTATCTACTACTACTAATATATTTCTTTATGAAGTCTGAGCTTCGATAGGTCTAATCTAGGTATCCTTTTTATCGTGTTAAATCAATAATTATCATTTTCGTTTAAATTATAGGTATAAATGATATTTTCATTTATTGCGATGCAATGCTCAAGACGCAACACGCTTGTGTTCAACTAGAGTCCAAGTAAATTTTTATTGAAATCTGTATTCCCTTTTTATTAGAACTTTGTAAGCAAAGGAGACATTTAAAATAAAATATTCTCGAAACACTTGTTTTCTGATGATCACATAATAAAATAAATACTGCAGTAAAAGACATATTTTAGGTCAACTTTATCATCAGCTGAGCAATTGTTATTTAAATCACACCATTATAATTAGATCTTGTTTTGCATATTGCTCCATTTATAAAATACTAGCTGTGCCCTGCGGTTTCACCCGCGTGAAATGCTTTTGTTTAACAAATAATTTTCTTGACTTTCGAATTAAATACAACAAAGTCTATATATTATTATCATTGTAGGTATATACTCGTATTTACTATTTAAATGATACAGACGTTTGGGAATGAATTGCTCTATTCAATTACTACTTTTGTTCTCCTACGATCATTAAAAGACGGCCCTGCTGAGTTTCTTGTCAGTTCTCAGTAAAGAACGTATTCCAAATTGACGGTAATTTATAGTTCTAAGAACCTGCTGACGATTATAAGTGATGTAACAATCAATCCAAAGTAATAAATGGCTTTTGAATTTGAATTGCTCCAAGCTGTTTTACAGGATCACCTGTTCAACCAAACAAACTCCTAAGCTTTGTATTATAAGTTATATTATAAGTAGTATAGATTATCTGGGGGCACGGTAGTGCCCCCGCCAAGACGAGCTAAGCGAAGCGGGAGCACTACCTATCTTTTCTCGGAGCGCTTTGTCGTTTTTTTGAACCCTTATAACTTGGGTTTGGATTTTACCAGATAAACGAAATTCTCGAAATATGTTGCCGATAGCAGACTTATCAAACATACAAAGTTTTAATTGCAAAGCTCTTATACTTTAGATTTTATTGATATCTAAAAAACCCTGATTTCGTCACTGACTCACTGATTGATGATCATCAAAATTCTTAGGATATTTCCTGATGTCCTAGAAAGCTGAAATTTAGCATGTAAGCTAGTATTAGTGCACAAACAACAAAAAAAATATAAATCTTGTAACTTTTATCTCCTAACCCCTTAAACTAGGGGATGGAAGTCTGTATGAGATTTCCGCAATTTTGACTTAAAAAAGAAATGAAATCCCACCAAAAACATTTTCATGTAAAGTGATGACAAGACGAGTAGGCACATATGACGGGTACTGTCAAAAGTTATCAGATCTCATGTAGAGCCAAGCTTATATCTAACTCTATACGCTCTTACTCTACAAGACCTAACTTCTCAAACTCTACACCTTAGAATATCTCATTACAACTATTTTGTTTACCTAATCTCTTGTTTTTTGGGATACCTAGTTGAATATTGACTTGGCTTTTTATATCAATTAACAACGAACGCAAAATATCAAAAATATTGAAACTAAGTTCGCAGGTAGGTAGGTACCTATATTGCACTGAGCACTGCTTCACAAGTGTGTAGCTGAATTACGTTTTTCCAAAAATTGAATACCTAACTAATCATTTTCTTAATTGAACTCAGTTCGTCTCGATCGTATAATTTTGCATCGGCACCTGTTTTTCTGCCAGTGGCGAATTCTACGTTGAGAATTACTAATTGTACATAATATGCAAATACTTAAACGCCTACATACGGATATTGTAGTTTTACTTTATTCTTACAAGCTAATCTCATGTAATGTCAGTGCTCAAAGGAACAACAGAAGGAAGGAAGCAGGATGAAAACATCATAAACTAGCTGTCCCGCGTGGTTTCACCCGCGATAATTTCGGAGTTCCCGCGATATAATACCAGATTACAATATAGTAGAATAGAATAGAATAATTTCTATTTCGCAAAAGACACACAAGGTTTACAAACAATATATAATAACAAATTCTCAAACAAATTCATTGCAACAAACTAAACATAAAATATTGTTTGGCTGGATTTGGTCGCGGTGTGTCTCTGCTGCTGCAAATGGCAGCTGACTCAGCATATGCTGAGGATGGGAACCCTCAGCGCTGGTCTAGATGTTAGATAGTCTAGATGTTACTAGGAGATAATGTAGCTTTCTAATGGTGAAAGAATTTTTGAAATCGGTCCAATAGTTTTTGAGTTAAAATTTAAACCAACAAATAAACAAAAAATCAAATCTTTCGAAAATGTAACGATAATCAAAACGCGTATCTCTTCATTCTTTATAAGGTAAAAACTGAAACTGTTCCTCTCACTATTGAAGCAAAAAGAATAATTTATTTATTTATTTATTGGTTTGCCAACAGACTTACATTACAAAATACTTATTATATATAAAGTATAATGAGTACATTACATGCCACAATACAAATCCAATTATAGGCAAACACGCCATGCACTGCACACACACACACCTATACATTATATTAAAAATATATACCTAGGTAGGTTTTTCTTCTTTCTTATTTATTTATTTACCTACGTATAACGCGTTTAAATAAATAAACGTTTAACATCCCTTTTTCGAAAGCCTTAGGGAGGTATCTACTCGTAGTTGTGGTTGACGGCGTATGGCGACAGAGGACCACCGCCCTTATGCTATACCTAGTTGTCGTAGTTAATGATGGCTCTGCCCTCCGACTCTATCAAATGCTATTTAAAATACCTACTGGAATACTGGAACCTCGTATTTTTTTGCAATAACTCTATTTACTTACATTACCTATTTATTTATGTTATTATTCTATATTTTGGAAAAAAAATAAAATACATATATAGTATTGAATATCCGCGTTCATCAAAAATCTGAAAATCTGATTATTACATAGTTATAAAATCGTTAATGCTAATACGATTTTGAGCGACCTACCATAATACCCTATTACAATAACTAGGTACCCACTAGCGCGGCAACACTGTTGGACAAGTGGGTCACTGAGGGCAGTGCCGTATCTCGAACATCGAATAAGTGAATCAAATCTAATATATATAAATCACGTGTCACGTTGTTTGTCCGCGATGGAGTCCGAAACTACTGAACGGATTTTGAGAAAATTTTGTAACCATTTATAATATGGTCCAACTTAAAAGATAGGATAGTTTTTATCCCGGAATTCCCTCGGGAACTGAAGGACATAGAGTAGGTACTTTTTTCCCGCAACCTCCGCGGGAATTCCGAAATTACCGCGGAATGAAATCGCGGGGGACAGCTAGTATAATATAAATATCTTTGATTCCATTGCGATTTACAAATCTCTGTTGGAGCCTTGTCTCATTAAAAGTACACTAAACAATATTGCTGTGTCTACCATCTACTTAGTCAAGTAGCTAATGCACTATTTGTTTCTAAATTTCACTTTTAAAATCAGTAGGTACTACCTACTCAGTTTACGCCCGGTACTTGGGTCTAGTGTAGGTACTGACATCATAGTTTATTATTATTCTAGGTACCTACCTTTAGGCGGGTAACAATTAAGATTTAGACTGTCACCAATTCTCCAATCGAGCGCATTCTTACAAAGTGCGGGCACAGATTAGATATAATTTATACCTATTTGATAGATAGATATTTTATTCTCTCTTTAAAAATTACATTTACATTTTATGTCAAAATTAAATAAATTCACTAAAGAGATTGTTAATATGTTAAAAAAAAAGAATTAAATAATAATATAATATAATGAATATGGAATAACACTTACTTACTTATATTTTAGAATTTATTCGAATTGGCCCTATTTATTTCTATTCTTTTGAGTCCACTTTTGTATATCTAGCTGTAAGTTTTTCAAATAGTACAAAATAAAATAAAATACTTGCTGCAAAGTTTTTGCTCAATTTAACTTCATGTAAAATTGTTGTTAAAATTCCGTAAGTCTCAATTTTGCACTCGAAAATGCAAATTTGAAAACTGTATGTCCGGTAGCATGCCCCGTGTGGGCGTGCAGCGGGGCGTGTCCGGCGGGGAAGGGCGCCGCCCCGCACGCCCCACGCCCCCCGCGCGGTGCACTCGAGCGCAGCGAGCGGCGGCGGCTGTGGTCTGCGGCCTGCGGCGGGCTCGCAGTTTGCACCTCCTATTGTGTTTAGTGTGACCGACTGCGGCGGAGTAACGGAGCACTTGAGCGACTGGCCCGACTGGGCGCTCGCCGGCGAACGGGGCGAGAGGGGCGAGCGGGGCGCGCGACGCCGCCACGCCGTTATCTAGGTAGCCGTGCTCGTGACTCGTGCCCGCCCAAATACCCATCCACGCCCACGACCACGCCTACCCGAGCTGCGTTTACTGTATACAGTAACCGTGTGTACTATACAGATACAAAAACGTTAATAGTTAATACAATTTTACAAGTATCGGAAAAAAACATAGGTTTGGATTATACCAGATAAACGAAATTCTCGGGATATGTTGTCAATAGCGGACTTATCAAACATATAAAGTTTTAATTTAATAGCTCTTATAATTTACATTTTATTGATATCTAAAAAACCCTGATTTCGTCACTGACTCACTGATGATCATCAAAATTCTTAGGGTATTTCCTAATGCCCTCGAAAGTTGAAATTTGGCATTAAGCTAGTATTAGTACACAAATAACAAAAAAATTATAAAACTTGTAACTTTTACCCCCCAACCCCTTAAAGTAAGGGATGAAAGTTTGTGTGAGAATTCCGCAATTTTGACTTACAAAAAGAAATGAAATCCCACCAAAAGCATATTCATCTAAAATAATGCCAAAACGAGTCCATATGACGGGCACTGTTAAAAAGTTATCAGATCTCATGCTTATAACTTTTTTACACATCCTAACTCTACAAAGCCTAACTTCACAAACTCTACACCTTAGTCAGAATATGTGGCTTGGCCGTTTCGTTACTGCAAGAACCTTTATATAACAGAAAAGTAATTAACAGTGGATAAATATTTCACCTTACGCTCATTTGAATGGAGCGAAATTGCCAAGCCACATATTCTGACTAAGGTGTAGAGTTTGAGAAGTTAGGGTGTGTAGAGTTATAAGCTTGGCTCTACATGAGATCTGATAACTTTTTGACAGTGCCCGTCATATGGACTCGTCTTGGCATCATTTCACATGAATAAGTTTTTGTTGGGATGTACATACCTAGTTGTACGGTGTTGCGTTTACTATTTACATATTTTCATCAGCATGTTCTCGCCTCTAGTTCAAAGTGTTTTTTTAAACATATTATAACTATCTATTCCTTAATTTAGAAGACCAAATGAAAATTATTGTTATTTCAAACAATTTTTTAAGTCATTTTACCTCAAATTATTTTACAATACTTATTCCGCTTCTATAGTTGAAATGTTAGAGGAAGCTTTGCACACCTCACTTCACTTATTTTGAAATTACTTTAGGTACCTACATATAAATAAAATTGAAGTGTCTGTTTGTAATTCCAAATAACAGCTTTTAATTAAATGGATATGAGAGTGTATACTTACGTTACTTTTATACACACCGGCAGAATTAGCGGAACATAAAAAGGCAGAGTATAGAAATAATTACGTATATATATTAAAACAAATAATAATTAGACTTGAAGTAATAAATTAATATACATCTTTTAACACTTTAAAAGTTTGTAATAAAATTATTAAATTTTATTTAAAATAATAATAAAAAAAACAATTTTTCTCTAATTTGTGGGCACACAAATAATGTTTCAAATTAAAGATTACTGTGATTTTAACACTAAATAAATGAACGATTAATAACGTGTGTTTCCCCTTCGTGATTTAACTTTTATTTACAACATTGTCTGTGTTCTCACAAACTACAGATTTTTTTGATTTTTTTTAATTTTGATAATTTTTAATAAAATTTAACTAAAAACTTCTTAAAGTCGATGTTAAAAGATGTATATTAGTTTGTTACTTCATGCCTGATAATAATTTGTTTTAATATATATACGTAATTATTTCTATACTCTGCCTTTTTATGTTCCGCTAATTCTGCCGGTGTGTATATAAAAAATCTATTTTTTCAATTTATGTCTGTCTGTCTGTCTGCCTGCCTGTCTGTTTGTTCCGGCTAATCTCTGAAGCGGCTGAACCGATTTTAACGAACCTTTCGCTGGCATCCAGCCTTTTCAGAGATTAGTCCAAACAAACAGACAGACAGACAAAAGTAAAAAAAAAAAAAATGATTTTTTTATGTAAGTATACCTATACTCAGAGAGAATGCCTATACTTTCGCATTTAGTAAAAAGTTGTTAATTTGGAATTACAAACAGATACTTCAATTTTATACAAAGTCAAAGTCATATCATTTATTCAAATTTGGCCCATAATGTGGCTCTTTTTGACGTCAATAAAGTTACAGTTATTATGACAGCACCCATAAAATACCCTTCACAGCTTCCTAGTGCTATAGCTGAAGAGAAGAAACTGCGCAAAAAACTCTCCAGTGGCACTCTGACAGTTTAAAGTTATAATATAATATTAGTGACAACTCAATTTGCAATTAGTTATGTGAGAACAATAATCCATGACCAGCAATATCCTATATACCTACTACAGAACACAGAGACATTAGAAGTTAAACTACTCATATGTATGTATGTCCTATGGATAAAGATATATAACTAGATATAGATTAGAACTAGCCAAAGTCTATGAAGCCCTCCTACCATACAAACCTGACTGCTGCTGGTTCTTAGAACTCCTTTACAATGACTGTCAGTTCGAAACAGTGTTGCCAACCGTACTTTGGTACGATGTAGGTACGATCGTATTTCGAAAACTTTCATAAATAAAACATACGATCTTTGCAAATATTTGAATAAAATGAGAAAAATAATAAAACGTGGCATTGCGCAATGATCAAGATGCCCAAATGTATACGAATTCGTGATTTTTATTTTCCTATCACTTTGAAAATAAAACCTGGTAGAAGTATTTTCTACATTTTACAAAGATTATAGTTACTAAATTAAAGTAATTATAAATAATAATTTATTTAAAATTGTGGAGTAGCTCTCTCTTTTTAAAATCGGTTCAGTAGATCCAGAGATTACCCCCTGCAACGTAACAAACTCACAATTCACAACCTTTACCTCTTTATAATATTAGTATAGATTAGTATAGAATTATATCGTCTATATCATCTATCGTCATCTATCATCATCATCATCATTATATAATCGACTCTCCTTACAGTTTTACTTTGACATCAACCCATTGGATCCTATCACTTATGCTGCCTACGTGTCAAGTTTCATGCATTTCCGTCCAGTAGATTTTAATCATTTCACCCACTGCACGTTCAAACAGATTTTTCCAAGAATAATCAGATTCAGATTCATTTATTTCGCTTCTACAATAATAACATTGTATACACATATTACCTATATACGAGTGTTATCCGTAAGAGGGATCGTCATTTACAATTCATAAATATAAACATGTCAATCTAAATAGGTAATAGTGGGCATAAAAATAATAAAGAATGTCAACGACTGAAATTATAAAAATACACAATAACGATAAATAGGAAGATACACAATGTGTTGTGTCGATATAGGGCGTAATGTATAAATGTACAATGTAAGTAGGTACATATAGCACTTCAAGCCTAGCAAACTTTTTCTCTGCATCAATGAGTCAGTCGCAATTAAACATTAGACACGAAACTACGTATTTCTTTGCAACCAAACACCCTAGCACTTGCAGTGATAGAAAATAGACCTTAATACAATCTACATATGGTCAGAATCGAGCCGGATACCTACCGACGACCGTGAGACGCGAGAACAAAAGAACTGCATACCTACTCATCTCGACTCACCGGTGCACGGTGCAGTGTTAACTTAGAAAAAACGTTCAACTTAAGATTATTACGCAACATTATTGAGTGAATTATACAACATTTTGAACATTATTGGTTATTGTCGCAGTGTTATTGGACCAAATAAAATTGCAAATAAGTGAAGTAAACATTATAAAACTTAAGTATGGCTAATTGGCACAAGAACAAAAACAAATTCTCGCCGTGTTAGAAGATACTGCCAGTTTGCTACAAAAAACCCAATCTAACTTAAAAAAATGTCCAAAAACTAGATTGACAAAAGGGTACGTCGAAGCGCGGATGAGAATTATCGATGATTATTGGAAAACATTCAAAAATGCACATCAAGATCTTATAAAAATCACACCGAAAGAACAAAAAGAAGTTTTGCCATATTTTTTAAATGAAGAATTTTTTATTTTCGAGGATTTGTATAACGTTTTACAAGGTGATTTGAAGGACATGCTCATTCGACAATCAGAAAGTATAGCAATGGATTCATCGTCATCAGCCAATCTAAGTATGAATATGCAACATACACAAAATCTCGTAAAATTACCGAAAATACAACTGCCGACATTTAGCGGCAGTTATGAAGCATGGCCTACTTTCAGTGATTTATTTATTTCGTTAGTACATAATAATACGCATTTAAATGAAGTGCAAAAACTACATTATTTGAAGACAAGTGTAACAGCCGAAGCAGAATCACTGTTGAAACATATACAAGTCACATCCAATAACTACACACATGCATGGGAGATATTGAAAACAAGGTATGGCAACAAACGATTAATTTTAAATTGTAATATGAAGAGATTATTTAATCAAAAGAAGTTAGCTTCACAATCAGCTGCTCTTTTAAAAGGCTTATTGGATACGACTATGGAGTGCCTTCATAACCTGGCTAACTTGGGAATCTCTACGGACTCTTGGGATCCTGTAATAATACATCTTCTGGTCCAGAAGTTGGACCCAGAGACGCACAAAGACTGGGAAGAATACGTATATAAGGATGAATCAGAAGCTTTGCCTACCTGGAATGATTTAAAAAAGTTTTTTGAGTCAAAGTTTCGAACGCTAGAACTATTGTCATCAAGCACCACCCAGCATTCCACACATCAAGTCAAACCTGCAATTAATCAACGATCATGTCATGTTGCCACACCAACCACAACGAGAAACTGTATTATGTGCAATGATAACCATACACTTTGTCACTGCAAGGAATTCATCCAGATGGAACCTCCTGAAAGAAGCGAATATGTAACAAACAAACATTTATGTTTCAACTGTCTGGTGCCAGGGCATTCAGCAGCTAGATGTAGGCTGCCGGTATCCTGCAGAATATGTCATAGGCGTCATCATTCTCTGCTACATGTAAACATTGACCTGGAATCAGCGGCTTCACCACGTACTCAATCACAACCGCCGGTTTCACAACGTGTAGTAGAAGAGCAAGAAGATGTACAAGTACATACGATGATGGCGTCACATCTCACCACCAGACATGGAGTAGCACTACTAGCGACTGCGATAGTGGAAGCAACAAACGAACAAGGACATACCATTCCACTACGAGCGCTAATAGATCAAGGTTCCGAAGCAACATTCATCAGCGAGAAGGCGACTCAACTTCTGAAACTCCATCGACAACCAATGAAAGGAAACGTTATAGGGGTGGGATCAGCAGCAATAGAAATCAAGCATGTGGTGCAGCTACAAATAAAATCACGGTGGGACCAAAACTTTAAATTACCAATTCAAGCCTACGTGATGAAGAAACATCTCACCACAAAATTGCCCGCCAAAACAATCATCACAAAACCATGGCCACACCTCAAAGGACTTAACCTGGCTGATCCATCTTACTTCACGCCGGGTTCAGTAGATTTACTCCTAGGGGTCAAGGAATATACTCAAATATTGCAAGAAAACTACATTAAGGGTCCACCAGGTACACCATGCGCCCAAAAAACCAGCCTGGGATGGATACTATTTGGAGATATTTGTACAAACTCACAAGAAGATACGTATACAGTAATGCATCATAAATTGGAAGAAGACATATACAGACATTTAACAGAAGATGAACAGACACATAAAAAGAAAACAATTAGAAACGAGAAAATAATGAAATGCAGTACTAAATTTCCATTTAAAAGGTACAACACACAATCATCTGACGAAAAGATAAAAGATATAACTACACAACATTTCTTACGACAAGATAAAAAACCGTTCCTGAAAACACAACATACAAAGAAAATACCTGAAAGAGAACGAGAAACAAATTATCATCCAGTGTTCTTCGCCCATCATGCTGTAGTGCGTGAGGAATGGGAGACTTCTCGAACACAAAACGCATTTGATGCTACCTGTGAGGGAGTAATCAGAGACTGCAGGAGATGCTATCACAGTTACCAGAGAAGTCACCAAAATGGTCGTCCAATAACATAAAATTATACAGTCCACTAAATAAAGTAAAGGATCGACCAACATTCATAGATCAATCGCGAAATAACAAACCCATAAACAATGAAGCAGCATAATTATGATGGGGAGGTTCAAGTTCATCATCTGAAAAAGAAATAAACATTAGTTAACAGAATAAAAGCAAAAATGGAAATGGAAACATAATTGAATACTTACATACAAAACCGAAGAACCTGAAAAACAAGAAAGAACTTTAATGTAACAATTGAAATATTTTAGAAGTCTAACACAAACATTAAAAGCAACATTAACTTATATACGAATATCACACAAAGAGTTAGCATAGCAAAACACAAGAATCAAAGGTTTCTAGCAAAAGTAATCAAAAATAAGCAACAAAAGCAAAGCAAATTGAAACAAAGAAGTAGCAAGTAATGAAATAAGATACATTTAAATCACTCACCACATAGTTCGAAGAATATCGTCAGGGTGGGCGGTCCCCTTAGACCTGCATTTTTATCTAAAGTTAAACCAGATGATCCAGAAAACTCACTCAATAATTCGGAGAAACACCCAGCGTTGTCATAGCACCTAAATAATAAAAATATCCTGCATCCTGGGAGCTGAAGCTGAAGAGCGTTGATACCATTACCAAAAAACCCATTAGCAAGTTTAGTTTGTTTCCAATAAATTTTCATTATTTAATTAACTGAGTTAGCATTATGTCCAACAATTCTCAGAAAATAAAACTTATTACAATTTTCATACGTATACATAGTTAATCAGTAGACATGTGAATCTAATTTGTAAACATTTAAAGTTGGCTTGTAAACACATTTGAATTATGAGCATATTTAAGTAAAATTTCAGTTAAAAGGACGTACTGTCCTTTGGTGGGCGGTATGTTGTGTCGATATAGGGCGTAATGTATAAATGTACAATGTAAGTAGGTACATATAGCACTTCAAGCCTAGCAAACTTTTTCTCTGCATCAATGAGTCAGTCGCAATTAAACATTAGACACGAAACTACGTATTTCTTTGCAACCAAACACCCTAGCACTTGCAGTGATAGAAAATAGACCTTAATACAACCAACACAATGTACAATACTTATTTAAATTTCATTTTTAAAAATTCGTCAACACATTATAACACATTTTCCAACAGAAAGTTTTTCAATCGGCGACTAGATGTTTCGTCATTGTTTTCATTACGGATATCCGCGGGGAGGTGCTCGTAGTACGTGGGACCGATAACGCGAGGGTTTTTGTAGCGAGTTTAGTGCGACGCGGCACCACCATAAGTCGCCCTTCGTTACGTAACTGATGTGCTCCGCCCAGCCTACGATGAAAACATTGGAGATTTTGTCGTACGTACATAATAATTTGGAATAAGTACAGCGAATACAATGTCCTTACGAATGAAAGTGCGCGAAATATATCTGCTTTAGCACGCTGTGTAAGAGGCCTCAGTTTCCTCATTGCATATAATGCACTACTAATCTTGTCGCAAAGAGACTAAACGTGCGACTTCCAGTTTAAGTTGGCATCCAGCGTAAACCCTAGAAATTTGTAATTGCTAGAAACCGGGTGGAACTATTTATGCACATAGGGCGTGGAACTGATCTCCCGGAAAAAAGTATTATGTTTCATTTTTTTATATTCAATAAAAGGCCGTTGCATGAGAACTACTAGTGTAGTTGCAGGCGCGAGCTTTCAATTTTCTCGTTTAGTAATGCGTACGTTAGAGCGCATACAACGACAGTCGTGTCGTCGGCGAACAGGACTATCAGGCCATCGGTGATGAAGGACGGTAGGTCGTTGACAAATATTAAAAACATGGTATTTCCAAGGGCAGATCCTTTTGGTATGCCAAACGTCACTTCACCCTCCGTAGACCTAAATTTCCTTCGTCAACCTTCACACGTGATCTCAACAGTTTGCTTTCTGTTTTTGAGAAACGATTTTACGAGATCATGATTTTTATTCTTTATCGAATGGTATTCCACAATCCACATTAGGTATATATAATTATGTACGTGTGTTTGCGTGTGTGTGCAGTGCGCGGTGGGGGCGGGCGTGTTCGAGCTGCAGATCCTCGAGTTCTCCAACTACCGGCTGCAGCTGGCGTCGGGCGCGTGCTGCGGCGGCTCGCGGCCCGCGCCCTCCTCGCCGCCGGGCCCCGCGCCAGCCGCGCCCCCCTGCGCCGCCCCGTGCCGCACGCGCTTCGCGCTGTGCCTGAAGGAGTACCAGTCGACGGCGGCGCCTGGCGCGTGCTCGTTTGGACGCGCCGCCTCGCCCGTGCTCGGCACCGACTCCTTCACGCTCGCCGAGCCGCTCTACACGCTGGCGCTGCCCTTCTCCTTCCGCTGGACGGTGAGGACCGACCGTTGCCTCCTCCCCGGCTGCGCACTGACCCGTCACGCTCCGACCCCGCTTGACTAATGTGGTGTCGTTTGTTCGCAGCGCTCCTTCACGTTGATCCTCCAGGCGTACGACGACTACAACTACACCGACCCAGGTGCGTCCTCTCTCGCGTTTCGGCGGGCCCGCCGCACCTTCCTCCTCGTGCGCGTGTGTTTGTCTATACGTTTGTCTATGCGTGTCACAGAGGAGAGCGGGCTGATCGAGGAGGCGTGGTGGTCGGGCATCGTGGAGCCGGGCGCGGCGTGGCACGCGCTGCGGCACTCGGGCGGCGCGGCGGCGGTGGCGTACCGCGTGCGCGTCACGTGCCAGCCCAACTACTACAACACCACGTGCACCACCTTCTGCCGGCCGCGCGACGACAAGTTCGGCCACTACGCGTGCTCGCCCGACGGCGACAAGCGCTGCCTGCCCGGCTGGCGCGGCGACAACTGCGAGCAGCGTGAGTGCCCCTTGCCCCCTGCCCCCTGCCCTCTGCCCCTTGCTCCCCGCCCCACTACCCCCTCACTCACCGCCCGGTCTCTGTTGCAGCCGTCTGCAAGGAGGGCTGCCACCCGACGCATGGCCGCTGCGACCGTCCTGGTGAATGTCTGTGAGTAAACTCTCGCAGGAATATCTACCAGCTTACATATTAAAAGAGCATAAAAATATGATAAACTTACTGGTGTCTACAAATACGTTGCAATTGACATGACTCTCCAGCGTACACACGTAATAAAATAATCTAGCGTGTGGAGCCTATTACTAGTTAATACTCATTCTTCTTAGGTGCTTTCTCATGACTAAAGGTCTAGACAACACGTTACACAAAAGCTCTCCAGTTAGCTCTATTCTCCGCCTGGCCTGACTTCGTGACTTTCATCACCATCTCAGTCCATCAGCTGGCGACCTTCCGCCCTCTTTGCTCTTCCTCCCTCATTTGTATGCGATTATTTTTTCTAAGCTGTCTGGTTCTTGTCAGTCACGTAACCGAAGTAACTGAATTACTTTTTCCCAGAAATGGTAAATCGTAGAGAAAAAAGTATAAGGACAATTTTAGTAAATAATTACATGATCTAGAATTTAGGTCTGATCTATTTTTATCGTAAAACTAACCGTTTGGCCAAAAAATCCAAAATCTAATTTTTGCGACCTTTGACCTTAAATTTGGATTTCATCAGAGTGGTATCTCTTACGTGCACGTAAATTTTCAGCTTGTGGTGAATTTATGCAAGGGTCAATGTCTATTTTGACCGGGCTATGATGTTTAGTTCAGCCATGATCGACGCGTTGGTTCTTCTCGCAGTTCAGATAATTCCCAACATTTAGCCAAAGCCATGTTTGCCGACTCTGGTGTACCCGATTTTTTTGCAATCATCAGATCACGTTCCGCATCGTTCTGGGAGAGGATTATTGTGAGCAATAATTCGATCTTAGTTAACATTGCGGATGATGTTAATAATAATGTTTATTTGGGAACATGGTCTAGACTGCACCTGTGCGCGAATGATGAGTTGAGATAGTAATATTAAAAAGAAATCTTAAAAATTGTAGACATGTACTCGTAAGTTATGAGAAAATTATGTTACATCTTTTTTACATCTTTTTATGGGTTTTTTAATGCCTGAAATAAAAATATTATTATTATTATATTATTAGCGCCAGCACCACATTGGAAACGCACCAGGAATTTAGTGTCCGTTTTCTCCGAGAGCGCTTCATGGCAGCTTTGGCCATCTAATCCACATGTAATTTTTTTTTAAGGAAAACCTTACAGCTAACGTAACAAAATTAAATACCGGTAGATTAGCTGAATGATGATAACGATATAATATAACGAACAGGCAGGCAAAGGTATGACCGAGACTATTAGCTGAGCTACACATCTAGAACGAACTAGAAACTATTACAATTAATAGCACCAACATAGAAGTTGTACAGCATACCAGATATCCGTAGGGAACACGGAGCAGTGCCTGGGACTTGCGACCCAGGTGTAGGTTTAATGGGTACCCTTTCCAATGCATCAACGCTCACCTCCAACGAACGAATGAACTTACTACAACCACTATTCGACAGCGGGAAGCAACAGTTATTTTTAATGAAACTACCCTCACGCCGACATACCTATATAAAATGGCAGACAATAGCCATTCGCGGAATTCACAATTTGTTCAAAACGTGTTCTACGCCTTCGCTCCAGGTGTCGACCCGGCTGGCGCGGCGAACTGTGCTCTCAGTGCCAGCCCTACCCGGGTTGCAAGCACGGCTACTGCAACGGTTCCTCCTGGGACTGCACTTGCGATACCAACTGGGGCGGCATACTCTGCGATCAAGGTACCGCGACAGTCGCTCGCCCCGTCCTTATGCCAGGCGTCCGGCCCGCGCCTACTCTGACCGCCCCTGTTTGCGCAGATCTGAACTACTGCGGCACCCACGAGCCCTGCCAGCACGGCGGCACGTGCGAGAACACGGCGCCCGACCAGTACCTGTGCACGTGCGCCGAGGGCTTCTCGGGCGGCGAGTGCGAGCGCGTCGACAACCCGTGCGCGCCCGCGCCCTGCCAGCACGGCGCCTGCGCGCTGGCTGCAGCCGCGCCGGGCTTCGCCTGCGCTTGCGAACCGGGCTGGGGTGGCGCGCTGTGCGACCGGGACCTCGACGACTGTGCCTCGCAGCCTTGCGCGCACGGCGGCTCCTGCCGGGACCTCGTCGCGGCCTTCGCGTGCGACTGCGCGCCCGGCTGGAGCGGGCCCACGTGCGAGCGAGGTGAGTCGACCGAGGGGAACGCGAGGCCTTCCCCTTCCCGCTCTTCGTGGCGAGTCCCCGATGCTGACGAGGCGTTTCCGCTCCGCAGACGTGGACGAGTGCGCGGCGGACGAGCCGCTGGGCCCGTGCGTGAACGCGGCGGGCTGCAGCAACGCGCCGGGCGGGTACTCGTGCGCGTGCCTCGCCGGCTGGACGGGGCGCGACTGCGAGACCAACGTGGACGACTGCGCGGGCCAGTGCCTCAACGGCGCCACGTGCATCGACCTCGTGGACGACTTCCACTGCGCGTGCGCCGCGGGCTACGCGGGCCGCACGTGCGCGCACGACGTGGACGACTGCGCGCCGCGCCCCTGCCGCAACGGCGGGGAGTGCGTGGACCTGCTCGACGCCTACCGCTGCATCTGCCCCGTCGGGTTCTCGGGCGCCGACTGCGAGGTGACCGCCGCCCCCGACTCTGGCGCCCTACTCAGCCTGTCTACTGTCTAACCATATTTCTCGCACTAACAACACTAACCGACCTCTGCCTTTCTAGCTTACCTCCTGTTACGGACGCTACTGCACGGTGAGTGTCGCCCTCTATCTCCTCCCCCCGTCTGCCTGCCCCCCCTGACCGTGTGTAATTGTGCACAGGACGACCGCGACCACTGCGCGGGCGGGCCGTGCGCGAACGGCGCCCCGTGCTACACGGCGCAGGACGACTACTACTGCCACTGCGCGCCCGGCTGGAGCGGCAAGAACTGCACGCAGCGCGCGCCCCGCGACCGTACGTCACATTCATCACTCCCAGAATCCACCGATTATTTTTCAATGTCGATTAGTATTACAGTATAATTTGTTAACAGGCACGGACGATTGCACGAGAGCGGGGTGCGGGGCGGGCGGGGCGTGCGTGGGGGCGGGGGGCTCCGCGCGCTGCGTGTGCCGCGCCGGCTGGACGGGCGCGCGCTGCGACCGAGGTGCGTGCCACGGGGAGTCGCGGGCCCCCGGGCCCGGGCCCTAGGTTTACCTGCCTGTCGCGGTCGCGATGACTCATCGAAGATCGCTCTTTCCAGATATCGACGACTGCGCCCTCGATCCCTGTCGCAACGGCGGCACCTGTGTTGACAACATCGGGGATTTCGCTTGCATCTGTCGCGACGGCTGGACAGGTGAGCGCCTGACCTCGACTCGTCTCGGGACCGCGGTGAGCGAGTCGCGGCCCTCGCGACGACATCTCACTACGCTCGTTCGCATCGCAGGCAAGACGTGCTCGGCGCGGCTCGAGGAGACCGGCCGGTGCGGCGACGTCGTCTGCGGCAACGGCGGCGCATGCGTGCGCGACGCGGGCGGCCCGCGCTGCGCCTGCGTCGGCGGCTGGGGCGGGCGGGCGTGCGAGGTGGGCCCCCCGCCAGCCCCGCCCGTCGCGCCCTGCCCGTGCGCGCACGGCGGCTCGTGCGTGTCAGGTGCGGGGGGAGGGCCCCAGTGCGCGTGTCGCGACGGCTGGGGGGGGCTGCGGTGCGAGCGCGCGCTGGACGGTTGCGCGTCGGCGCCTTGCCGTAATGGGGGACGCTGCGCGGGAGGAGCGGGGGGCGCCGGCCGGTGGACGTGCGAGTGCGCGCCCCCCTGGGGCGGGCCCGACTGTTCGGTGCCCGCCACCGCCCCGCCCGCCCCTGCCCCGGAGCCCGCCTGCTCCCCGCCCTGCCCGCCCCCCGCCGCGTGCTCCCCGGACGACGACCGGCCGCCGCGCTGCGTGTGCCCGGTCTCGCCCGCCTTCGCCAGCAGGCGATGCCTCGAAAGTGAGTTTCTATCATTTATTATCAACTTAAAATACGTGCACTCGGTTCACGAAAAAATATTTGTTACGTTAAGTTACGAACGTTACGTAACGTTGTTTGTTGTAAGTAAGCATTAAGTCGTCATATAGTCGCATTTGATAAGTCTGGAAGGACTGCGTAATAGTTTTTAAGATAAATAACTAAAAAATATTTTCCTTAGAAAAAATAATAAATAAAATAGGTACTACGAAAAATAAAATTATAAATCATATGCGTGCTCGTTCAGTGATAGCCGGTCTCGCCGACGACGACGTTGACACGAGCGACCGCGAGGCGTGGGCGGCGGACGGGACGGGCGCGGGCGGCGGCGCGGGCGGGGCGGGGGCGGGCGCGGGCGCGGCGTGCGGCGCGGCCAACGGCACGTGGTGGTGGGGCTGCAACGCGTGCCGCTGCGGGCCCGGCGCGCCCGCCTGCACGCGCCTGTGGTGCGGCCTGCCCGACTGCCTGGCGCCCGGCGCGCAGCCCTGCCGCACCGACGAGGTGCGTCTGGCGGGCTAGACGCTCGCAACACTTTTTCAACTCACGATTGCAGAAAAAAATACTATCATATTTTGATATTTGCGATCGATTAAATATTCGTCCACTCTTCCCATCCTAACCGGTGAGGTGGGTTCGATCACCGCAGGTGTGCGTGCCCGCGGCGCCCGTGCTGTGCTTGCGGCCGCCGTGCGCGCCGCTGGGCGAGTGCCGGCGCGTGTCCGGGCGGCGCGTGGAGCCCCCCGCGCTGCCTGCTCCGCCCGCCTGCTGGCCCGGCGCGCGGCCGGCGGCCTCCCCCGCGGGCCCGGCCGCGCCCCCGCCGGCCGGCTGCGCGCGCGCCGAGCTGCAGCTGGCGCGCGAGCGGGTCGGGCGCGGCGCGCACGTGGAGCGCGCATGCGGCACGCTGCGGCGCGCGCTGGCCGCCGCGCTGGGCGCCGCGCCCGCGCCCGCGCCGCCGCTCGTGCTCATCTGCGACCTGGCGCCCGATGACGACGACGCGCTCGACCTCGCGCTCTGGAACGGCGACGAGGCCGGTGATCCGCCGCCCGCCGGCGAGCGGCCCACGGCGGCCGCGGTGCGCGCGCTCAGCGACCTCGTGTCGCGGCGCCGCCTCGCGCACCACCCGCTGCTCGGCGCCGCGCTGCGGCTTCGCGTGCCCGCGTGGGAGGCGGTGCCGGCGGGGGCGGGGGCTGGGGCCGCGGCGGGCACCGGCGGGGCGAGCACGCTGGCACTCGCGCTGACGCTGGCGCTGCTGGCGGGCGGCGCGGGTGCGGGCGGCGTAGTGCTGCTGCTGCGCCGGCGTCGGGCGCGCCTCGCCGAACACTCGCGGCGCCACGACGAGGAGAAGTCGAACAACCTGCAGAATGAGGAGAACCTGCGCCGCTACGCGAACCCGCTGCGGGAGGCGCGGGAGGCGCGGGAGGTGCGGGAGGAGGGCGCGGAGCTGCCGCGCGCGCACTCGCTGTACAAGGCGCCCAACGAGGCGGCGCGCAACAACACGCCGGGCGCGCCGCCCCGCGACAAGGAGCTCACCAAGCGCCCGCTGCCGCCCCCCGACCCGCCGCCCCCCCAGCGCCCCCCGCACGCCCCGCACCCGGCGCCCCACCCGCCTCCCCTCGCGCCCCCCGAGCGCCTCACGCTGGTCGTGTGAGGGCGCCGCCCCCGCTGCCTCCGCCGCCCCCGCCGCGCCCCGCCCGCGCCCGAGCCGAACGTGTGTGATACTAATTTATGTGTTTAGTTTGTAATGTAGACGGCCGAGTGCCGAGACGCAGCGCGAGCATCGAACATAGTACTTAATATTGATGGAAATTATAAAAACCTAAATTTGAAATTGGTATCTTCATCTTACTAGTGGCCGTCGATCCACGGTTAAAATTCGTGAGACGATGAAAGAAGTTTGAAGTGAATAGTTAGTTGTGATACGATTGTTGTTCGTTGCCGCTGGGCCGACTCGGCTAATCTGTGTGTAAAATTGAACTTTTTAACTGTAGTGAGAAAAATCGAATACCTACTACCTAGTTATTATTGGATCTCTATTTTTGTAAAAATATTCTGTAATAAATGAAGTATGTCCGATCGAGTAGACATTATAATTGAGGAGTCGCATCTGTTTGTAAGACGCCCCGCGACACCCGCTAGCTAGCCTTCCCTTGCAATGTTGTAACTTTAATTTATTGTACCGCGGTGCCGACTGTAAATATTGATGTAGATCTATCTTGTACATAAAGATAAAATTATTATTTAAGAATATCATATATTTTTTAAGTCATTATTGTAAAAAGTAAGTTTTAGAATGAAATGAAATTGATCGTTAAAATAAATCTTACAGAGTTTATTTTCATTGTGTTTTATTTTTATCGATTTAAACATTTTTCGTGAAATAAAACACTAATCGGCGACTGAACTCGTGAATAATTAATCTACTGAACGCTATAATGTGGCACCTCAAGGCAGCGCCGCAGCGGGCTCGGCGCTCGCCGCTCACCGCTCGCCGTGCTAGTCGCTACCGAGTGAAGCAGAGGCTGGCAGTCACCAAAAATTATAAAATACTAGCTGACCTCCGCGGTTTCACTCACAGTAATTTCGGAGTTCCCGCAGGAATTCGCGCATAAAAAGTACCCTATGTCACTCAGGTTAGCTTTAGCTCCCTATCTATAATACTTAAGTAGATCCATAGACAACCTCAAAAACTCCGGAGTTCCCGCGAGAATTCCGGGATATAAAGTACCCTATGTCACTGTAGCTTCTTATAAGTGATAGATTTCTTTAAATTGGTTCAGTAGATCTAGAGATTACCCTCTACAACCTCACAAACTCACAATCTCCGGAGTTCCCGCGAGAATTCCGGGATAAAAAATACCTTAAGTCACTCAGGACCACTGTAGCTTTCTATATTTTAAATCGGTTCAGTAGATCCAGTTTGTGGGTTTAGCTTCTAGTGGCTTTCAAAAATGTAAAAAAAACCGTTACATGGAAATACTTGAGCGCGTCAGATATTGTAGTTTAGATAATCCAATGTCTGATATCGAAAATATATTCATCTGCCGATTTGCGTGGTGGGGGTGGCCACCCGGAAGGGGAGAAAATGAAAAAAAAAAAAAAAAATACTCCAGTGTGTCAGCGCTTCCTATTGAAAGAGGATGTAATTGAACCCTAAAAATGCTCCCCTTCAAAAATCTGACGATTTGGAAGTGACGCATCACGAATTTTTGAAAATGCAAAAACCAAATCTCAATTTTAAAATACTCGAGCTCAGATTATTTAACAGAAGGGTTCAACTTGCAGTCCAAGTTATGTTGGCTAATATCTGACAATAATTTTGAGAGATATTATTAATAAGACTACTAGAAAAAATATATCAATTTGACACGTTTAGTGCCGTAATATGCTGTGATGACGGCATGGCGACGGAAAGTAGTGGAGGAAGGCGCGAGAGAGTGATAGAGTGTTGGCGCCATCTATTGTTTAAATAAAATTTTATGATGTCTCGCCTTCCCATACCTAATCCCGCTAGTGTGCCACTGAAGCGCCCCCTATACATGGGTGAAGAAACGAGTAGTTGCGTAGACGCCATACTTGCGTGACGTGATTTAGCTCCGCTGCCGCTTATTAAATAATTCGGACATAGGATTATACACACTTAATGGTGATCCTGCTCCTTCGCAAACCGCGCTAAAGTGTGAAGTAACCTGGAGAATCTCGTGAACATTATATTTGTGGTGTGAACTGTGATTGTGACGCCGGCGCCGGCTTGGACTTCAAACAAAGAACGCAGGTTGGTGCACTAGTCCTATCCACCTACACCCCTTAGTTTTGCGAGACAATTCAACGATTAGCTTAAATTACCACTTTTCCAAAAAATACAGTCCACTAAATCTAAAAATTTAAGTTAGTCGACTCCAGGTGCCTCCATTTTACTTGGTCTCTTCTGACCGCCGGATTTATGATCCTACTTATTTACCGCCCCTATTTAATATTGCATTAATAGGTGATATTTTTCCTCTTATATATATTATATATTTTACGTATTTCATACTTATTTCCTTGTGCAACGACATTGCAATTGTTCCAATATTCGCATCAGTGCTACTTGCTAGTTGCTAACGATAGTGCTAAGGTACTTGCTAACTGCTAGTGGGTGCTAATAAATATTATGTCCATACCACTCAATCAACTATCCGCCATATTGTCCGATCTTTCGTTGACACTTGTCAGTTTCGAGTTTGACAATTTGTCTGTTGTCAATAAATTAATACTTTGTTTACAATGTCTTGTAAGGAAAAAAAAGGATGTTTCTTCTGATATTTTCGATTCACAGTTGATTGTTTTGGAAGCAAAACAAAGTGCATTATTCGAGTGCCTTCAGAGCATATATGATTTATCGTTAAACGCGAATAAGAATGCCGAGTCGAGGGAAAGTTTCGCGTTTGCGAGTGTTCCAACATTGATAACTTACGTTCTGAGTTCACTGCGAATTTAGACGCTTGTAATACGCGATTATTGAGTGTTAATCCTAAAGCAACGCCTAATTACACGCCGAAACAGTAAACAGATTTGAATTAAATTGTGATTCAACTGTGATTCCTAGTTTTGATAATTTAGTTGAATTTATCAAAGGTCACACACACACAACAACAACAACAACAACAACAACAACAACAACAACAACGACGACGACGACGACGACGACGACGACGACGACGACGACGACGACGACGACGACAACGACAACAACAACAACAAAAAAACGACGACGACGACGACGACGACGACGACGACGACGACAACGACAACGACAACAACAACAACAACAACAACAACAACAACAACAACAACAACAACAAGGTTTGGACGAGTTAGGTTTGGACGAGTTAGGTTTGGACGAGTTAGGTTTGGACGAGTTAGGTTTGGACGAGTTAGGTTTGGACGAGTTAGGTTTGGACGAGTTAGGTTTGGACGAGTTAGGTTTGGACGAGTTAGGTTTGGACGAGTTAGGTTTGGACGAGTTAGGTTAGGTTAGGTTAGGTTAGGTTAGGTTAGGTTAGGTTAGGTTAGGTTAGGTTAGGTTAGGTTAGGTTAGGTCCCCCCTCAATCCCCCCTCAATCGGGTCCGCGCCTTGTCGTGGCGAGGGGGCTTAGTAGCGGCTGGATGCATCTTTCCCAGCCGTGAAGCTAAGCGGACCCGCTAGCATATCGTAATCCCGCTCTGAGTGTCGTGGTCACGTCTCGCGGCTCAGAGTGGGACCGAGGGTCCACCGTAAAACGTGGACCGCGAGGAAGAAAACCTCTATAAAAAATTACCCCGGATCCCCCGCTTGTGGCGGTCGCCGGGGGGTTCGCCGGGGACTGTGGCCCGGATACGAGGCCGTCACGGGGGGCATACCTCGACAATTTAAATAGCAAACCATGGATAAGCGCGCTTGTGAAAAAAATCCCCACGTGGGTACCGGCCCCGAAAGGGCCGGCCAGTCCCACCCCGGACAAGCTCCGGGCCGCCCCTCGTATGTGGGGGGGGCAGCAACGCGTAGACGGGAAGGTGTAGTTTTAAGTGGGGGTGAGGGGTGGCCACCTCCAGATCCAAGGCCACCCAAATACCAACAATTCTTGGCATGGAAGGACATGATGCGTGTTAAGGAGTGGGAGGCGAATCTCGCTGTCATGAGCGAGTCGCAAATAAAAGAGAAGGTGCGTCAGGAGGGAGAGGTCTTCGTGAGGACCCTCACCAAGGAACTGGACGACATGGTGTTCGGGGTCATCGAGGTGGCGACCGCCACCCCCCGGCAAAAGGCATTGTATCATCATTCTACGGATGACGTCGAGAAGTACGTGCCCAAAGAAATGCGCTACCGGCTTGAGCTGCTGCTGGCTAGGCGCCAGGAGCTTAGAGCCGAGGCTTGCACCAGTAAGCAGAGGGTCGCGCAGTCTTCCACCGCGGCCCAAGAAAAGAAGGTAAAAGCCCACCCGGCATTGAACATTGAGGGCGGGGCTTCCTCGCCTCAAGATGGAGTGGATCCTGTGAAC
This sequence comes from Zygaena filipendulae, assembly GCA_907165275.2. Lineage (NCBI taxonomy): Eukaryota > Metazoa > Arthropoda > Insecta > Lepidoptera > Zygaenidae > Zygaena > Zygaena filipendulae. The sequence continues at coordinate 12,070,469 of OU015663.1, forward strand.
CCAAAGAAGGTTATACAGGCATCTGGATCATGCGCCATCCAATCTGTCGTTCCTTCCATAAAATCTCCAGTAGTTGTTTTGGAGAGGATGGACGTGCAGACGGCGTCTGGTTCGGACGACGTTACGTCATCAGCCTGCTCGTCCCGCGACAGCAGTGTATCACGGAAGCGACAGCGGTGTGAGTCTCAGCCTCACGCCCGGGCAGCCAAAAGAGGCCGCAAGTTGGAAACGGCAGGGCGCAGTATAGAGGAGAGAGTCGCCAGGGCCGGTAAAGGGTCAGGCTCAGGGGTCGGAGATATAGCGGCCAATGAAGAGTCAGCCAACGTCCTTCGAGACAAAATCTTTGAGGACACGGAGGCTATCTGCCGCGTCGCCAGCACATCGGGCAACCTTAAGGGGACATTTATCCGAGACCTTAAGGAGGCAGCGGCGCGGATAGAAGACAGAGCCAAAGTCCTAGCGGCACACTCCGTGTCCGAGGAAACGGCGAAACTGGCGGCTGAAAACGCCCGTCTTCGTGCGGAGGTCGACGTTCTTCGAAAGGACTTCGCCGCCCTCCGTGCGGAGATTGAGACGGAGCGGGCCAGGATGCGTGTCGCTCCGTCCCTACCGGAAGTGACTGCGGAGCGGCGGGAGCAACCTCTCTCAGAGGAGCTCTTGCGTACCATCGCCCATATGGTGGACGCAAGAGTAGATGGGAGGCTGATACCCGACCGCCCACGCCCGCCTCTCCAACACGAGAGGCGGATATCAGAAAGGACGCTACCGGCCACCTCGACTCACGAGGCAGCGCCGGTCACCGAATCAGGAAGGGAAAAGGTGCGCAGAAGGAGGAAGGCCACCAAGGCAACCACACATGCCCCCCGTCAACTGCCCCCGGCACCGGCGAACATGGACGCTGGTTACTCGGAGGTGGTTAAACGGGGGAAGGGGAAGAAAAAAGGCAAGGCTGCCCTGACCTCGGCGCCTGTTGCGCCGGCGAAGAAGTCTTCGCAGGGGCAGTCGGCGCCGCGAGCGGCGGCAGCCAAGTCAAAAAAAGGAGGAAAGGTGCGGCCAAAAGCGCCGGTGCCTAGCAAGCTCCGTACCCCTCGATCAGCGGCTGTGGTGATACAACTGCAGCCAGAAGCTGAGCGAACAGGGCGGAGCTACCGAGATGTTCTGACCGAGGCCAAGTCCAGGATTAAACTGGCTGACCTCGGAATAACAGATATGAAGCTCAGGATTGCCGTGACCGGAGCGCGCATCCTGGAGGTGTCAGGAGCGGAAAGCAGCGATAAGGCAGACGCCCTCGCTGCTGCCATGAGAGGAGTTTTCCCCGCTGGGGATGTACGGGTCACAAGGCCAGAAAGGCGCGTGGAGCTGCGCATCTCCGGCCTGGATGAATCCGTCACCACCGGGGAAATAGCGGCCAAAGTCGCCCAGCAAGGCGGCTGTCTGGAGGGGTCCGTATCCGTCGGAGAAATCCGGCATGCCCCCTCCAGGACTGGCACCGCCTGGGTACGTTGCCCGGTCGCGGCGGCCAAGGCACTGGCGCTGAAAGGGCGCCTATTGGTGGGGTGGGTGGCAGCGAAAGTCACCTTGTTGCCGCCCCGACCTTTGCGGTGCTTCCGCTGCCTCCATGCTGGCCATGTGGGGCGGAAATGCACCGCCGAGATCGATAGAGGTGGACTGTGCTACCGTTGCGGCCTTCCCGGCCACGTTGCGGCGGCATGCAGCAGCCAGCCTCGGTGCGTCTTGTGCGCCGAAGCTGGCAAACCGGCGGGGCATCGATTGGGGTCGCAGAGTTGCGGCGCCCCCAAGCGAATCCCGAGAAGGACACCAAAAGCGGCCCAAGTGTCTCCGGCCGCCGCCGGTGCTGCCCAGCCCACAGTGGCCGGGCACGAGTCACCCACGACGGTGGCACAGGTGGGGTGTCCTCGCCCCAGTGGCCCTCCTTTAGAGGCCGCTATGGACGCGAGCTGACACCACTCCACCACCTTCGTTGCTTCTGGGGGCGTTCCGGGGGGACGGGCGTCCCTGCTATAGAAGCACGAGGAAGAAAGGCGCGTTTCGGACGCTCCGGCGCGCCTTTACCCGAGTCGGTCGCCTCCAGGGAGGCGACGTCGCGGCGGGGGAACGGATATGCTATAGCGGTTACCGTTCCTTCGCCGACGCGCGACTGAGAAGGAGTGCCGTGGAGTTTTAGCCGGTCGGAGCCCGGCATAACCACCCGCCGTCCCCACGGCGCGGTGGTACGCGATGTCCATATGCGTTTCTCCACGTAAAAAAAAAAAAAAAAAAAAAAAGGTCCCCCCTCAATCGGGTCCGCGCCTTGTCGTGGCGAGGGGGCTTAGTAGCGGCTGGATGCATTTTTCCCAGCCGTGAAGCTAAGCGGACCCGCTAGCATATCGTAATCCCGCTCTGAGTGTCGTGGTCATGTCTCGCGGCTCGGAGTGGGACCGAGGGTTCACCGTAAAACGTGGACCGCGAGGAAGAAAACCTCTATAAAAAATTACCCCGGATCCCCCGCTTGTGGCGGTCGCCGGGGGGTTCGCCGGGGATAGCGGCCCGGTTGTCAGGCCGTCACGGGGGGCATATCCCGATAAAAAATAGCAAAAAACATGATGGACAAGCGCAATTGTGAAAAAAATCCCCACGTGGGTACCAGCCTCGAAAGGGCTGGCCAGTCCCACCCCGGACAAGATCCGGGCCGCCCCTCGTATGTGGGGGGGGCAACAATGCGTGGACGATCAGACGAATCGTTAGGTGGGGGTGAGGGGGGTCCGCCCCTAGATCCAAGGGCCCCCAAAACAAGACAACGTATGGCTATGGAAACGGACACAAGCTTGGACACGAGTACGTGCCCAATAAACAGCAGGAAAGAGAGAGAGGAGAGCAGGGGTCTCGGATCGGATGATGCGGATAGGCTGGCTGCGACTAGAGGCATCATCACTACAACAAGCTACGACTCTTGTAGCAGCGAGATTGCTAGCCCATGTCGCCCGGTACAGCGCAAGGATGGACAAATGCTCCATTCTCTGGCCCGTCTCACCTTTGGGTATACCGAATCAGACACGTCTGCTGACCCACCTGAGCCCCTCCTTGATGACGACGTCTTTAGACCCAGGAAGAGCTTGGCGCGCTCGCCCCCGGAGAAGAGTCCAACTACATTCTACTCTCCGATGGCGAGCACGCCGGCCCAACAGAAGAGGAAGCGGCAGTCGCCTATTAAAACGCCCTCGGCTGACTTGGAGGCACTCGAACGCGAGGAGGAAGCGTGCTGGCTCTCCGTGGCTGAGAAGGTGGACGCGCTTAACGAGATGGTGTGTGCAAAGACTGGCCCTTACCGCAGTACGGCCAGTAACATTAAAATCGCGGTCAAAGACACTCAAAGTCTTTGCCTCCAAATCAAAGACACACGCATCAGGCTCCTCGTGGCTCGCCTAAAAAAAGAGGAGGAAAAGGAGCGCACTCCCAAAAGACCACGGAAGGCAGCGGAACAGGCTGAGAAGGCTACTTCCGTGTCACCCGGGCAGGCGGGCGTTGAGGCTGGCACCAACACATCCATGGTTAGCCAGCTCACGGGTCCGGAGTGGGACCATTACATGGGTTTCCCTCCTGATCTGCCAACCCCTAGACTTCCCTCTGTGGCGTCTATGGAGGACACAACGCGGAAAAGGAAAGGGCTCCTAGTCGAGTCCGCCTCGGAACTCTCCACGGATGGGATGGAAGACGGGACGGATGGGACCCCCTCACGCTCGGCTTCTTCTGCGGGGCCGAGCAAAAGAGGAAGAAAAGGACCCCGTGCTTCCAAACGCGGAGTCCCCAACAAGGAGGACTACCTTAAGGCGCCGGCCGAGACAACGGATGAGGCTGTCGCTGAGCAAATGGGCGGCGTAACGGCCTCTATGAGGGCAACCGTTGGCTCGACGGTCGAGGCCAGTGAGGAGACGGCCGCTCAGCTCAGGAACCTGGTGGCGGAACAGACCCGTAACATGTCTACCCTTATAGGAAAGTGCAGCAACATCAAGGGTACGGTCTGCCGCCAGATGAAGGAAGCAGTTGCGGCGATAAGGGACGTCAACGAGGTCCTTGCTTGCCGCACTGCCACGGACGAGACAAGGAGGTTGGCGAACCAAAACGCCTCCCTCCTCGCGGAGCTGGCCCAGCTCCGCAAGGACGTAGAATGCCTTCGGGCTGAAGCGGCGAAGGCGAGGACGGAGCGAGCCGGGCCAGCACCGGATGCCCCTCTCCCCTCGGACCTGTCGGCCTCGCTCATGCGTGAGCTGAGGCCGATGATTTTTGAGGTGGTGGAGGCAAGGCTTGCCCCTGAACGGCCTCGCCCGTCGCTTCAGCACGAGAGGCGAGCGGCAGCAGCCGCGACGCCGGCACCGACAACCTCAGCGCCGGCTGCCACTGCCTCCGCTCCGGCTTTCTCACCTGTGGCCAAAAAGAAAAAGGCCAAAGTGCCCTCAATGGCGGCCCAGGAGGCGGCTGCGGCTAGGGCCGGCGCTGCCAGTGCTTCTTCCCACCCCACTTCCGCTGCTACGCCGTCAGCGACGTACAGTGAAGTCGTGAAAAAGGGTGGGAAGACTAAGAAAAAGGAGGGGAAGAATAAAGGGGCAGCCCCTACGACCAAGCCCAAACCCGGGGGGAAAGTGCCGCCAACTAGGGTGCCCCCCAAAGGTTCCAAAGGGGCGGCGCAGGCTAAGGCTGCCCCCATAGTACCAAAGTTGCGCACCCCGCGTTCGGCCGCAGTGGTAATCACACTACTGCCAGAGGCCGAGCAGCGGGGACGCAACTACAGGGAGGTGCTGACCGAGGCCAGAGCCAAAGTTAACGTTGGCAGCCTCGGCATCACCTCCCTAAAGATAAGGGAGGCGGCGACTGGGGCTCGCGTCCTAGAGGTAGCCGGGGCGACCAGCGGCAGTATGGCGGATGCCCTTGCCGCCGAACTTAAGAAAGTCCTCCCAGCGGGGGACGTTCAGATCTCCAGGCCCATGAAGTGCGCAGAACTGCGCGTTACGGGCCTGGATGACTCTGTATCGAGCGGTGAGGTGGCCGCCGCGGTCGCCCAGCTTGGAGGATGCCCCGTGGAGTCTATCCGATGCGGAGAAGTCCGGAAGGCTCAATCAGGGGTGGGCTCCACGTGGGTTAGGGCCCCGGTTAATGTAGCCAAAAAGGTGGCAGCTGCGGGCCGTTTGCTCGTTGGCTGGGTGTCGGCACGGGTTCAGCTCCTGCAGCCGAGGCCCCTGCGCTGTTTCCGCTGCCTTCAAAGAGGCCATGTGGGCCGAACATGCAGCGCGGGGGTCGACCGCAGCGGGCTATGCTTTCGCTGCGGCCAACCCGGCCACAAAGCGGCCCAATGTTCTGCAGAGCCTCGGTGCGTCGTCTGCGCCGAGGCCGGAAAACCGGCGGGACATCGTGTGGGGGCCCCTTCGTGTAAGGCCCCCAAAGTGGGAAAAGCGCCCAAAGCAAAGGCAGCCGACCGGACCTCGGCTGCTGGCGCCCAGCCCAGCGCTGGCCCTGAGGAAGCGATGGTAACCTAAGGGGAAAATGGCCCATCGCTTCCTCCAGGCGAATATAAACCACTGCGCCGCTGCCCAGGACCTGCTTGTCCAAAGCGCGGCGCAGTGGTCAATTGATGTGACCGTGGCTGCCGAGCCCTACTATATCCCCCCCAGAGATAATTGGTTTGGGGATCTGAGGGGCTCGGTAGCCATTATCGGTAGTCAGGCCAGCGACGTACCCCTCAGCCTCATTGGCAGAGGCGACGGTTACGTCGCTGTATCTACAGGGGAAACCGTCGTGGTCGGGGTGTATTTCTCCCCCAACAAGACTCTCGCCGAGTTCGAGACATTCCTTGACAGGGTGGGCTCCACTATAAGGTCCCTGCCCTGTCCGGTGGTCTTTCTGGGGGATCTCAACGCCAAATCTATGGCGTGGGGATGTCCCAGAACGGATGTCTTCGGTGAGACGTTGGAGGAGTGGGCGGCGAACATCGGCCTCGGTATAGCAAACCGAGGCTCGATAAACACGTGTGTCCGTCAGCAGGGGGGGTCCATTGTGGACGTAACGTTCACTTCCCCTGCCATCGGACACAGAGTCCGGGATTGGACAGTCCTGGAGGGGGTGGAGACCCTGTCGGATCATCTCTATATAAGATTCGACCTCTCCACCCCTGCCGGCATCCCGGACTCACGCCGCCCCACGAGGCACACCCCGTCCTCCCCAAGATGGGCGTTGAAAAGTCTGGATACAGACTTGCTGATGGAAGCTTCCATCGTCAAGGCTTGGCTTGAATATCCAGCCGAGCCTGTGGAGGTCGAAGAGGAGGCGGCCTGGTTCCGGGACACAATGACCGACGTTTGTGACGCGGCCATGCCCCGAGTCAGGCCTCGACCTCCCGCGCGTCGGGTGTACTGGTGGTCGCAAGAGATTGCAGTTCTCCGTAGGAGCTGCGTAGATGCGCGGCGCCAGTACACCAGGAGCCGCAGACGGCGGCTCCGAGACGCGACGGTGGAAGCCGATCTGCACAGGGCCTACAAAGAGAGGAAAAAGGCCCTGCAGATCGCCATCAGCGAGGCCAAGACCCGAGCGAGAGAGGAGTTCTTGGAGACTCTCAACCACGATCCATGGGGGCGCCCGTACAAGGCGGTGCGGAAAAAACTTCGCTCCGCGGCGCCCCCAGTTACGCAGAGTCTCCAACCCCAACTACTGGAGAGGGTGGTGTCCGCACTGTTTCCCAGTGCAAATGACCACCCTCTGCCACAAATGAACCCCCACCTGGACAACTCAGAGGGGGATTCTGACAACGGGGTGCCGGCTGTTTCGCCGGCAGAACTAAGCGCGGCCGTTCTCCGTCTCCGGGGCAAAACTACTGCCCCGGGGCCAGACGGTATCCCCGGCCGCGCGTGGGTCTTGGCTTCCAACGCCCTAGGGGACCGGCTCGGCAGGCTTCTCAACGCCTGCCTTGAGTCGGGACGGTTTCCCCGCCAGTGGAAGACGGGCAGTCTCGTCCTGCTTAAAAAAGAGGGACGCCCCGCGGATTCACCCTCCGCATACCGCCCCATAGTGCTGCTGGATGAGGTGGCGAAACTGTTTGAGCGAGTCATTGCTCGCCGCCTCATCGAGCACCTGCGGGAGGTGGGACCTGACCTGGCAGACAGCCAGTACGGTTTCCGAGAGGGCCGGTCGACAATAGACGCGATCCAACGCGTCCGTGCCCTCTCGGACCAGGCAACGACCCGGGGCAGAGTGGCCTTGGCGGTGTCTCTTGACATCGCCAACGCCTTTAACACTCTGCCCTGGAGCTGCATCAGGGAGGCACTCTGCTATCATCGGGTGCCTCCTTACCTTAGGCAGATCGTCGGGTCCTACCTCCAGGACAGGCACATCACTTGTGTGGGGCGGGACAATAACATCCTGCGGAGGGAAATGGAGTGCGGTGTTCCGCAGGGGTCGGTACTTGGACCACTCCTGTGGAACATCGGATATGATTGGGTTCTGCGGGGCTCCCCTCCCCCGGGCCTTGACGTCATCTGTTATGCAGATGACACACTGGTGGTGGCCCGGGGCAAGGACTACAGAGAGGCTGCCCGTCTTGCCACTCTAGGAGTGGCACAGGCCGTCGGCAGGATAAGGCAATTGGGGCTCGGGGTGGCGCTGGAAAAATCTGAGGCCATATGTTTCCACGGGCCTCGGGCGCGCCCACCTCCTGGGTCCTATATTGCCGTAAGTGGTGTCCGCATCGAGGTCGGGTCGAATATGAAGTACTTGGGACTCGTCCTCGATAGCCGCTGGAATTTCCGCGAGCACTTCAGCCGCTTGTCCCCCAAGCTTATCCGGGCAGCCGGTGCGCTCAGCACGTTGCTGCCCAATCTTGGGGGACCGAGTGCTAACTGCCGCCGCCTTTACTTGGGGGTGGTGCGATCCATGGCCCTGTACGGGGCCCCAATCTGGGCGGATACTCTGACGGCCCATTCCAGGACTCTTATGCGAAGACCGCAACGGGTCCTAGCCGTCAGAGTAGTACGAGGTTATCGCACCATCTCTTATGAGGCGGCGTGCGTCCTGGCGGGGTCCCCCCCCTGGGATCTTGAGGCGGACCTCCTCTCGTCACTATACTTGTGGCGGGCGGAGTGTCGTGCCAGGGGGGAATATCCCCCGCCAAGGGCAATTGAAGCGCGGAGATTCCATCTCCGACAGGCAATGATGGAAAGATGGGTGAATAGGCTGGCAGCTCCATCTGCCGGCCTAAGAACTGTCGGAGCTGTCCGTCCCGTTCTAAAAGAATGGACGGACAGGCGGAAGGGCACCACTTCCTTCCGGCTGACGCAGGTGCTTTCCGGACATGGTTGTTTCGGTAAGTACCTGTGCAAGATTGCCGGAAGAGAGCCGACGGCCTCGTGCCACCACTGCGGAACCTGCGATGAGGACACGGCGCAGCATACTCTTGAAGAGTGCTCAGCCTGGGCCGAGCAGCGCCGCGTCCTCACCGCAGAAATAGGAAGGGATCTTTCGCTGCCCACCGTCGTTTCAACTATGGTGGGTAGCGAAAGCGCATGGGCGGCGGTTCTCTCCTTCTGCGAGGACGTCATCTCGCAGAAGGAGACCGCGGAGCGGGAAAGGGAGCAGTCAGCGTCCGCCCCTCCCAATCGCCGCCCCAGAAGACGGGGTAGGAGGCGAGACATAGGTGGCCTTCAACCCCCGTAGCGAGGTCCTCTGGGCGGTAGAGTGGGGCACTCTACCGTCTTAGAGTGAAAGGACCTCGGGTTGGTTAGTGGCGCGTTAGGTGTTCCGGCGCGCCACTTTTAATTCTGTGCTGCAGACTTTCTGTTCCTCTGAGCAGGGGCCCGCATAAGGGCGGGCCAGCGCCGTCGGGGTCGCGGAGCATGCGCGAGCGATTCCCGCGGCCTCGACGCTAGGCGATGAGAAGGAACACCCCAGGGTTTTTAGTGGGTAGATCGCCCTTATCAGGGCGGAGTCCCACATAACCACCGCCCGCCTCATGGCGGTGGTATGCATAAAGCATTTTCCCTGGGTCAAAAAAAAAAAAAAAAAAAAAAAAAAAAAAGGTTAGGTTAGGTTAGGTTAGGTTAGGTTAGGTTAGGTTAGGTTAGGTTCCCCCTCAACCGGGTCCGCGCCTTGTCGTGGCGAGGGGGCTTAGTAGCGGCTGGATGCATCTTTCCCAGCCGTGAAGCTAAGCGGACCCGCTAGCATATCGTAATCCCACTCTGGGTGTCGTGGACATGTCTCGCGGCCTAGAGTGGGACCGAGGGTTCACCGTGAAAAGTGGACCGCGAGGAAGAAAACCTCTATAAAAAATTACCCCGGATCCCCCGCTTGTGGCGGTCGCCGGGGGGTTCGCCGGGGACTGTGGCCCGGATACGAGGCCGTCACGGGGGGCATATCCCGAAACCACATAGCAACAACAAAGATGAAAGCGCAAAAGGACAATAACAGAATACCCCAGGAGGGTACCGGCCTCGAAAGGGCTGGAGAACCCCTCCCTGGGCCCTCGGGCTCAGGCAGCTCCTCGTATCTGGGGGGGGCACCTTTGCGTTCCGTCTTTAATGACGAAGAAGGAGTTAGAAGAAGAGTAAAGCGGGTGAAACACCGCCCGCTCATTGTAGATCCCCAACTCATTAAGAGCTGGAAGGGCTGGCCCGAGGACCTCACGACCCTCACAGAGCAGGAGATACACGACCAGGTCCGTCGGGAGTGTTCATCTCTTGTTAAGGAGTTCATTGAGGAACGGGCAGCCTTCCGCGATTCGGGTGATCCTTGCGACAGTCGTGGGCCAATCTGGGAACTCGTGTGGACCCTCTCAGAGGAAGAGCTCCAAGAAGAGGTCAGACGCGACATGTCGTATAGGATCACATATTTCATAGACAAGAGGAAGCAGCAGCTAATAACTGCCACCCCCGCGGCGACTGCCGCTCCGCCGTCTGGTTCGGGCGTGGGGAAAATTGCCGCCCCCTCTTTGAAATCACCTGTTGTGGTTTTAGAGAGGATGGAGGTATCTCCAGCGTCGGTCTCGGGCGGCCGTGCGTCAGTCGCCTGCTCGTCTCGTGACAGCAGCGGGACAAGGAAACGACTGCGAGAGGGTATGGAGGAGGACGATCCGCTCTCCGACAGCTCCGCCGGATCCCAGTCGGGAGGCGACGGACCTAAGAGGGGGCGCAAGAGCGCTAGGGCAAAGTCGCGCAACGTAGAGGAGCGCGTCGCCAGAGCCGGAAAAGGCTCGGGCTCGGGGGTTGGGGCTGCCTCGCTCAATGAGGCATCTTGCGACCTTAGAGACCGTATTTTTGAGGACACGGAGGTCATCTGCCGTGTCGCCGTGACGGCGGGACACCTGAAGGGCACAGATATCCGGGCCCTGAAGGAAGCGGCGGCACGGATAGATGACAGGGTCAAGGCCCTCGCTGAACGCTCCGTCACTGAGGAGACAGCAAGGCTGGCGTCGGAAAACGCTCGCCTTCGCGCGGAGGTTGACGGACTACGCAAGGAATTCGCCACCCTCCGCGCGGAGATGATCGGAGCTCGAAGTGCTCCCACGCCACCCTCAGGTAGGCAAGAACAGGAGGCTCGGGAGCAGCCTCTCTCTCAGGAGGTGCTGCTGGCCACGATCCGACACATGGTCGAGGCCGCAGTTGAGGGGAGACTGCTTCCGGAGCGACGACGCCCACCCCTCCAACATGAGGGACGGTCGTCGCAACAAGAGGCTGCAGCTTCAGCTGCCGGCAATACTGCGCCGGCACCTGTGAGCCAGCCTAACAAGGGACCAAAGAAGGGATCTAAGAAGAGGGTAAAGGAACCCTTCCAACCGGTCCCAGAGAAGGATGCCCCCCGTTCACTCCCACCAGCTCCGGCGAATATGGACGCTGGCTACTCGGAGGTAGTGAAACGGGGGAAGAAAAAGAAGAAGGGAAAGGCTGCCCCGACATCGGCGCCTGGCGCACCGGCGAAGAAGTCTCCGCCGGGACAATCGGCGCCGGGGTCCGCGACAACCAAGTCAAAGAAAGGGAAGGCGGCTAGGCCCAAAGCGCCAGGGCCGAAAAGACTCCGCCTCCCTCGCTCGGCGGCAGTAGTCATCCAGCTGCAGCCGGAAGCCGAGCGGGGGGGTCGCAGCTACCGCGACGTGCTGACCGAGGCCGCGTCCAAAATAAAACTGACCGACCTCGGCATCACTGATATGAAGTTTAGGTGCGCCGTAACCGGAGCACGCATCTTGGAGGTGCCAGGGGCGGACAGCGGCGAGAAAGCAGACGCCCTCGCCGCTGCTATGAGAGGAATCTTCCCCGCTGAAGATGTGCGGGTCACCAGGCCGGAGAAACGCGCAGAGCTGCGCATCTCTGGTCTGGATGACTCTGTTACCAGCGGGGAAGTAGCAGCCAAGGTTGCCCAGCAGGGTGACTGCCCGGAGGGGTCCGTATCAGTCGGAGAAATCCGGCATGCCTCCTCCGGAATCGGCACCGCCTGGGTGCGCTGTCCGGTCGCGGCGGCTAAGGCGCTGGCGCTTAAAGGGCGTCTCCTGGTGGGGTGGGTGGCAGCCAAAGTCACATTGCTGCCGCCCCGACCTCTGCGGTGCTTCCGCTGTCTCCACGCGGGACATGTGGGGATCAAGTGCACCGCGGAGGTCGATCGAGGTGGTCTATGCTACCGCTGTGGCCAGCCTGGCCACGTTGCGGCAGCGTGCAGCAGCCAGCCTCGGTGCGTCTTGTGCGCCGAGGCTGGCAAACCAGCGGGGCACCGTTTGGGGTCGCAGAACTGCAGCGCCCCCAAACGTGGCCAAAGAAGATCGCCCAAAGCGGCCGGAGCGACTCCGGCCGCCGCCGGTGAAGCCCAGCCCGCAGCGGCCGGGCAAGAATCCGCCATGGCGGTGACATAGACCACCATGACGAGGTCCTCCGGGTGACAGAGTGGGGTACCTCTGCCGCCCGTCGGAAGGGACCTCGAGACTATGTGGCGCGTTAGGTGTTCCGGCGCGCCACTCCTATTATTATTTTTAGCAGAAGAAGGAGGGGGGACTTAGGTCCCCCGGGATTAAGTCCCAGAAAAGGAGCCGGACGCTCGGCTATGCGCTGTCGGGGTCGCGGAGCATGCGAGAGCGAATCCCGTGACCCCGACGCTAGGCGCTGAGAAGGAACACCCCAGGGTTTTTAGTGGGTAGATCGCCCTTGTCAGGGCGGAGTCCCACATAACCACCGCCTCTTACCCTATGGCGGTGGTATGCATAAAGCATTTTCCCTGGGTCAAAAAAAAAAAAAAAAAAAAAAAAAAAAAAAAAGGTTAGGTTAGGTTAGGTTAGGTTAGGTTAGGTTAGGTTAGGTTAGGTTAGGTTAGGTTAGGTTAGGTTAGGTTAGGTTAGGTTAGGTTAGGTTAGGTTAGGTTAGGTTAGGTTAGGTTAGGTTAGGTTAGGTTAGGTTAGGTTAGGTTAGGTTAGGTTAGGTTAGGTTAGGTTAGGTTAGGTTAGGTTAGGTTAGGTTAGGTTAGGTTAGGTTAGGTTAGGTTAGGTTAGGTTAGGTTAGGTTAGGTTAGGTTAGGTTAGGTTAGGTTAGGTTAGGTTAGGTTAGGTTTTTTTTTTTTTTTTTTTTTTTTTTTTTTGTAGAAGCATGCTTAACCTCTATGAAGGAGCGCGGCGCTAATGGGCTACGCCTTGCTCCCCCAGGTATAGAGTTTGGTGTTTTGTGTGAGCTTGTGTTTGTCTGCGCGTTTAGCGTCAGACCTAATTATGATAGTTCTGGAAATATATACTTATATAAATAATTACATGACTTTAATTATATGTTGAGTGAGGGTTTGGGGAGTGTACTGTAAGGGAACGTTTATTTATTATTAAATAGAGGAGTGTGGTGGGTTGTGTGATGTCTAATCTATTACTTATTGCTAAGGATTATATAAAATTAAGTGAGCTGCAATGTCCCCGGTGACAAATGTCCCCGGTGACAAATGTCCCCGGTGACAAATGTCACCCAGTGACAAATGTCACCGGTGACCAATGTCCCCATTGACGCCAGTGACGATTAATACAGTTGTTCTAAAGGTGTAAACAGTAAAGAGCTTTTCTTATATCTAAACACTAATTATTATGACAATATTATGTTATTACACTGGGATATAGAGAATTATAATGCTTAACTAGACTTATAGTAGACTAATAGAGAGACTTAACGATAAAATGGGCTGTAATGAAATCAAATTAGTTACTGCTAATGCTAATGCTAATTTGATGGAAACTGCTAATGCTAATACAAATTGGCAACTGCTAATGCTAAAGTAATGGAGCTTGCTAATGCTAATATAAAGTAACCAGCCAGTGACAGATGTCACCGGTGACAGGCGTCACCGGCGACCAATGTCACCGGCGACAAATGCCACCGGTGACCGATGTCCCCGGTGGCAAATGTCGCCGGCGACAAATGTCCCGGCGACAAATGTCCCTGTATCGTAAGTGACAAAGTGAGCATTTGAGTGACATAGATAACTGAGATTGTGGCTGATTACAAATTATGTACAGTTGTTCTCAAAGTGTAAACAATAAAAAATTAATCTTACATCTAAACACTAATTGTTATACCAATATTATATTAAACACTAGAAAAATAAAGGAATATAAATGCTTAATGAACTTATAGTAGAATAATCCTATGAAATATTATTATTATAGGGAATATTAAATTTAGGGAGGTTTATTAAAAGTTTTTAGCTCGGAGATGATGAATGTAATGAGGGAAACAAAAGTGTTGGTGGTATCCGCTTTTCTCAGGATGTCCTTGAGGAGGAACGGATCCTGGTTATAAATGCATGAGCAAGTTAGATGATTCTGCCTTTGAGCAGAAAAACGGGGGCAGGTTTGCACTAGGTGCTGAAGGGATTGTACAGAGGCATTATCGCAGGGGCAGGTGTTTTCTGTGAGGATTTTGAATCTGCAGAGGTATTCTTTATGATACCCGTGATTAGTAAGGAATTGGGTGAGTTGGAAGGTGAGTGGGACTTTACTGAGGAATTCTTTTAGGTCTGGGTAGGTGGGTAGAAGAGATTTGGTGTATTTACAGTGGGTGGGGTCGGAGTAGAGGTCTTCGGCAATTTGACTTGATTTGGATCTATTGTAGTGCTTAATGTGGCTGATAGGAATATCGTAGTAGTCAGGAGGTTTGTGCAGGTTGGCCGCAGCTTTGGCGGCTGCATCAGCTGCCTCGTTGCCAGTGAACCCTACATGGGATTTGATCCAAGCGAGTTTAACGTCTTGACGAGTTATGCGGGCGATATAGAGATAATGATGTATAGGTACAACTAGTTTGTGATGACTGTTGGGGTTTGCGATTTCTTGGAGGGCTGATTTGCAGTCTGAGAGGATAATAATGTTTTCCATTGTATGACTGTGAGTTTGGAGGTATTCGCAGGCTTTTAAAATCGCGAGCAGTTCAGCCTGAAACACCGAACAACAGTCGTGGAGCTTATACTTTTTGGTGTCAGCATACTCGTTTTTCGGGTCAAAGAGGACAAACGCGGCTCCAACTCTGTCGTCATGTCGGCTACCGTCAGTGTAGATTTGCCAAGCCTCTTTGTCACATACTGATGCTAGATCTTCGGCGGAATTAACTTCTTCGAATGCGATGCTCTGTCTTTTGGACGGATGTAGTAGGCTAGATGGAGTGGAGGGGGACTCGATGGGGGTGTCAGAGGGTAGATAAGAGGTGAGGCCCAAGAGTTTAGAAGATTCGATATCAGCAACTTCCGTGACCTTAGCGGATAGAGGGGTGAGTTGTGCGAGAGTGATAGCAGCTGCAGTGCTGACAGTGCGGAAACCATGAATGATTCTAAGGGCGAAGAGGCGTTGGAGTGATAACAGTCGTTGGGTTACGTATGCGTTGCGTGTTGCGCGACTCCAGATGCTAGCGCCATAGCATATGATGGGTTCAATGACCTGATGGTATATGATCTTTATGTTATCACTGCTGACTCCCCACGAGGGACGGACGAACTGTATGAGTTTATTAAATAACTTTTTGACTTTTCCTGTAATATAGTCTATATGACTGATGAATTTGAGTTTGTGATCAATGATGATTCCGAGGTATTTGATCTGCTTGACGAATTGAAGTAGATGATTTCTAACATATAATTTGCATTTGGTAGCTCTAGGTGTGAAGGCGATAAGTTGTGTTTTATCTGGGCTGAACTCGAGCTTAACAGAGTCGCCCCACGCTGAAAAACCGTGGAGAGCAGTGTTGACGGTTTGTTCTAGGTGCTTAACGTCAGGGTGATGTGCAAGAAGCAAAAGGTCGTCTGCGTAGGCCTGGAGATGACAGCCTGGAGGCATGGTGCGTGTGAGAAGATCGTCCAATATGAGATTCCAGAGCAGAGGGCCAAGGACTGATCCCTGGATGCATCCTCGTGTCATCCGTTTGCGTACTTGACAGTCGGAGAAATTGATTTGTACTTCTCTTTCGGAAACATAGTTGAGAAGGAGGAGGTAGATGTTTCGGGGGCAGTTAATTTTGCGGAGACGTTGGAAGATGGCTGGCCACCAGGCGCAGTCGAAGGCGGCCCTGATGTCCAGGGACACTCCCAATACTTGTTCCTTGTTTTTAATGGCGGTTTCGACGATCTGGAGTGCATTGCTGATGGCTTTGACGGTTGAATTCTGTGTTTTAAAACCGTATTGGTGTGAGCAGCTGTTACCAGTTTTCTCGAGGTGGTATGTAAGTCGGTTGGCAATAAGTCTCTCAAGGAGCTTTCCGAAGACGTTCAGTAACCCGATGGGTCTATAGCTTGAGAGCCGTGTGTAATCATCCTTGCTGGGCTTGGGAATGATTTTAGAGGTGGATGATTTCCAGTTAAGGGGGAAGCATCCGAGTCTAAGACAGCAGTTCATGATGCCTAAAGTTTCGTCAGGCAGCCATCTGGCTACATTGAGACATATGTCCGCTGTAAGGTGATCTAACCCAGGAGCTCTTTTGTGGTTCATTCCTTGAAGGCTAGTAATGATTTCTTCGAGGTTAAATTCAGGTTCGAGGGGTGTGTCGATGTGCTCGTACATGTCCGTCCTCATGCAGTGTTGCTCAGGTGTAGAGTCAGTAGTATCGTCAGGGTAAAAGTTGTCGAGGAGTGCCTGAGCCGTGTCATTGGAGTCGTTGGTATAAGTTCCGTTGGGCAGTTTTAAAGTTGCAGGTGGTTGGGCAAGCGGTCTAGTTTTAATTATCCGATTGGTGACGGACCAGACATCCTCCTTCTTTTGTCTGGAGCAAAATTCTCTGAAATGCTCTGTGGAGGCTGTGGAGATTGCTTTGGAGTAACGGGATCTGAGTTCCTTGCGTTCGGTGATAATATTGTCGAGTACCTGACCGCGTCGAGCCGCTTTCCTGAGTAGTCGGTGATTTTTGATGACCGCTTTCTTAAGTTCTTCCAGCTGGTCGCTCCACCATGGAGCTTTATGGGGCAGCCTGGTGGATTTGGGTAGGAGCTTGTCGGCGGCTTTTTGTATGGCCAGCGTGAAGGTGTCAGTGTACTGGTTGAGGGCGTCTTCATTAATGTTGTCGAAATCTGGTAGTGGGGGAAGTAGTCCTTGAACTTCGGTGGTAAACTGCTGCTGAATTTCATGCCACTTGGTGCGGGCAGTATTATATCGAAAGGTGGAGAGCTTAAGACTAGATGAGAGTTTAGAGGTGCCTGCTGAGATCTTGAAGGTGATGGCATTGTGCTCGGAAGATGGGCAGACGGAAGGGTTGACTGTCCAGTCGTCAACTTTTAGTTTACCAAGAGAGTGGTAGAGGGTCACGTCGATGTGTGATTGTCTAGGTCTGTTATGGGTAACAGTTTGGAATGTAGGGGTGTCTCCGGTGTTGCAGATTTGTAAGCTGTGTAGAGTTGCTAGGTCGTATACGTCGTTACCCCTGGAGTTATTCTGAGGTGAGCCCCAGGCTGTGTGCCACCCATTGAAGTCCCCGCAAATGATGTGAGAGGATCCAGTCGTAAGGTGAAGGAAGTTATCCAGTTTTGCCAGCGTGTTTTCGTCGTCATGGCGAGGGGGAATATATATAGAGCAAAGATATATACTGTGACCGACTTTATCCCTACATTGCAAAATGCAGAGGTTAGAACTGGAGTGTTGAGCAATGCCGATGGCGCTGAAGGTGTTATCCTTAAGGAGAATAGCAGCTTTTACAGGTGGGGTGGAGGAGAACTGATAGCAGGTAAATCCGGGAATAGCTTTGATTACATTGATATTGGAGGTATATGGTTCTGATATAAAGACAATGTGTTGATCTTGCTTGGCCAGGTGAGTAGTCAGCTCATGCATGGCATGGCGGCTTTTACCTAGGTTGATTTGGGTGCAGTTGTAATGATAGTTTTTAGACGAGTGGGAGGTGCTGCAAGAGGGCTTATTTGCCATAATCTGTTCGGGATAGAATTTTTTCAGTCATTAGGTGCACTCGAGGGCATTTGGAGGATGTAGCACCGTGATTGGTGTTGATGCGAGAGTTAGTGAGCTTGGCATGTTGCTCGCAGTTGTGGCAGTGCAGTTTGCTAGGGTCTGATTTACTAGGGCAAGATTGAAAAGAGTGGCCTGGGGAAGCGCAGTATGAGCAGACGGCGGTCTCGCTAGTGCAGCGAGCCTTTGTGTGTCCAAACTGGAGGCAGTGGAAGCACTGGAGGAGAGGAACGTAGTTTGCTGCGTGGATCCTTTGGTGATCCATGTTCACTTTGGCCGTCTCGGTGATGACTCGCCACACCGTGGGAGCGGTGAGAAAGACTGCGTTGTACAGCTTCTTATTGCGGTTGGCTCTCTTGTAGGCAAATTTGAGGTCATTGGGGTTGGTGATGGCGTTTTTAATACCCTCGTTTTGGTTTGAGAGGATGCTGACAAGCTCTTCCGTTGGGATTTCTTCAGGGACACCCTTAAGGACTACCATTGGGGTGAGCATTTTAGATACTTCCGCTGTGACCAGGCTGTTGGGGTGTTTTGTTCTCTTAATGGTCTCGTCTCGTTGTTCCAGACTGTCGAATTCTACCCTGATTTTGTTTTGTGAGATGAAGTTAACGTTGGATGGTGCAAAGTTTGTGTCTCGGAAGGTTACTGAAGACTTGAAATTCTTGAGTGTCTCGGCAGAGCTGAGGACGTTTTGTTTGGAGATAACGACTATTGCGGGTTTGGTTTTGAGTTTGGCGGGTGATGGGTGTTTGGGCCTGGGGAGAGGTTGAGGGTTTCGTAGAGTAGAGGCATAGGATTTTTCAGGTGGGGCGGCAGGGACTTGAAACTTGTCTAACTCCTCACGAACGGTTTGTTGCACTGTATGGCGAACGGCTTCGACGATGATTGATTTATCGATGGTGGGGTTAGGGACAGAGCTGGGATCCTCGTCGAGGAGTTTGGCGATATCCTTAGTATATTTGAGAACATTTTTCTTGATTTCACCTCTAATGTTGCCGGATGAGTGGATCTCTTTATCGATGTCTTTAAGGAGCTGTTTCACCCTATCAAGGGTGGGGTTCAGTGCCGAAAATGCGGCGGAGGCATTGGGTGGTGGGTCGCCGGAGATAGACATTGGTGGAGACCCGAATATTGGATCAAAGAAACGCTCCTCCTCACGGGAAGCCATCATGAGTGGTATTCAAGGGTTTATGAAGATTATCTATATCTATTTACTAACTTAGATTAACTAATGTTAAACTTATCTACTTTTGTTTCAGGTGGTGACGACGACAGCAGAGCGTCCGCAGCAGCAGATGCACCGCGACGCCGGCCAGCCCGAAGCGGAGCAGTGTGGGGGTTTGATTGGTGTTTTATTCCAGGTGAGGCACTGAACTTTTCCTTCACTTTAATATTTCACTATTGCACTAATTCACTTTGTTTATTTATTGCAGGAATTCGGAGTGGGTGGTCGCCCGGGGACAACCGTTGCCGCCGCTCGTTCGCGTCCCCCAGTGAGGGACCGATGTGGCTCGCAAGGGACCTCTGTGGCCAGGTGAGTGCTCTGCCGCCGATCGGGAAGACTTTGTCACCCGTCGGCCGCAGCCTTCTCTTCCTGCCACGTGGCCGCCACGTGGCGTGGGCAGCGTAGGGCTCCGCGATAGAGCCACCGTCTCTCCGCCGGCCGCCAATGTTACGCCCGCCGCCGCTGGTTGACGCGCGCGTCAGACTTCGGCGGCTAGCGCGTCGAGTTGGTGGTGATTGCGGAGAATTCGGAGACGACGACCGTTATCACGGGGACACTGGTCACGACTTCGGAGGCGCCCGTCCCTTTTCGGTGACCGTTGTGGCCGTAGAGTGAGATTTGGGATGCTTGTGTCCCTCTTCGATGACCGATGTAGCCGCGAAGTGGCCGATGAAACCTAACCTTCTTTTCCTGGGAACGGCCGCCACGTGGTCGCCACGTGGCGTGGGTGGTGTAGGGTTCCGCGTTGGAGCCGCCGTCTCTCCGCTGGCCGCCAACGTTACGCCCGCCGCCGCTGGTTGACGCGCGCGTCAGACTTCGGCGGCTAGCGCGTCGAGTTGGTGGCGACTGCGGTAAAGTTGGAGACGACGACCGTTTCTCGGGGACACTGGTCACGACCTCGGAGGCGCCCGTCCCTTCTCGGTGACCGTTGTGGCCGAAGAGTGACTTGTGTGACCGTTGAGTGACTGGTGTAACCGATGTGGCCGAGTTTGTATGGGCCACCGGGAGCGACACGAAAAGCAGCCGACCGCTAGGGCTGTCGGAGCCGGACTGGTTAGGTTAGGTTAGGTTAGGTTAGGTTAGGTTAGGTTAGGTTAGGTTAGGTTAGGTTAGGTTAGGTTAGGTTAGGTTAGGTTAGGTTAGGTTAGGTTAGGTTAGGTTAGGTTAGGTTAGGTTAGGTTAGGTTAGGTTAGGTTAGGTTAGGTTAGGTTAGGTTAGGTTAGGTTAGGTTAGGTTAGGTTAGGTTAGGTTAGGTTAGGTTAGGTTAGGTTAGGTTAGGTTAGGTTAGGTTAGGTTAGGTTAGGTTAGGTTAGGTTAGGTTAGGTTAGGTTAGGTTAGGTTAGGTTAGGTTAGGTTAGGTTAGGTTAGGTTAGGTTAGGTTAGGTTAGGTTAGGTTAGGTTAGGTTAGGTTAGGTTAGGTTAGGTTAGGTTAGGTTAGGTTAGGTTAGGTTAGGTTAGGTTAGGTTAGGTTAGGTTAGGTTAGGTTAGGTTAGGTTAGGTTAGGTTAGGTTAGGTTAGGTTAGGTTAGGTTAGGTTAGGTTAGGTTAGGTTAGGTTAGGTTAGGTTAGGTTAGGTTAGGTTAGGTTAGGTTAGGTTAGGTTAGGTTAGGTTAGGTTAGGTTAGGTTAGGTTAGGTTAGGTTAGGTTAGGTTAGGTTAGGTTAGGTTAGGTTAGGTTAGGTTAGGTTAGGTTAGGTTAGGTTAGGTTAGGTTAGGTTAGGTTAGGTTAGGTTAGGTTAGGTTAGGTTAGGTTAGGTTTTTTTTTTTTTTTTTTTTTTTTTTTTTTTTTTTGCAGAAGTATGCTTAACCTCTATGAAGGAGCGCGGCGCTATTGGGCTACGCCTTGCTCCCCCAGGTATAGAGTTTGGTGTTTTGTGTGAGCTGGTGTTTGTCTGCGCGTTTAGCGTCAGACCTAGTTGTGATAGTTCTGGAAATATATACTTATATACATGATTACATGACTTTAATTATGTGTTGAGTGAGGGTTTGGGGAGTGTACTGTGGGGGTATATTTATTTATTATTAAGTAGAGGAGTGTAGTGGGTTATGTGATGTTTAGACTATTGCTTATTGCTAGGAGTTATATAATATTAAGTAGGCTGCAACTGTAAAAGTGCTATTACAATTGTTAAGAGAAAAGAATATAACTTAATTAGTACGAGAAAATAGAGAAGCTTAGTGACAGAATAGGCTGGGAGACAAATTATATACTGTTGTTCTCAAAGTGTAAACAATAGAATGTTTTGTCTTATATCTAAGCACTAATCTAAGCACTAATTACTATAACAATGTTATCTTAGAGCACTAGAGTATAAAGTTGTATAAATGCTTAACTAAACTTATTGTAGACTAATCTTATGACATGTTATTATATTAGGGTAAAATTAAATTTAGGGTGGTTTGTTAAAGGTTTTTAGTTCGGAGATGATGTATGTAATGAAGGAAACAAAAGTATTAGTGGTATCCGCTTTTCTCAGGATGTCCTTGAGGAGGAACGGGTCTTGGTTATAGATGCATGAGCAAGTTAAATGATTCTGCCTTTGAGCAGAAAAACGGGGGCAGATTTGCACTAGGTGCTGAAGGGATTGTACAGAAATATTATCACAGGGGCAGGTGTTTTCTGTAAGGATTTTGAATCTGCAGAGGTATTCTTTATGGTACCCGTGATTAGTAAGGAATTGAGTGAGTTGAAAGGTGAGTGGTACTTTACTGAGGAATTCTTTTAGGTCTGGATAGGTGGGCAGTAGAGATTTGGTGTATTTACAGTGGGTGGGGTCAGAGTAGAGGTCTTCGGCAATTTGACTTGATTTGGATCTGTTGTAGTGCTTAATATGGCTGATAGGAATATCGTAGTAGTCAGGAGGTTTGTGCAGATTGGCCGCAGCTTTGGCGGCTGCATCAGCTGCCTCGTTGCCAGTGAACCCTACATGGGATTTGATCCAAGCAAGTTTAACGTCTTGACGAGATATGCGGGCGATATAGAGATAATGATGTATAGGTACAACTAGTTTGTGATGACTGTTGGGGTTTGCGATTTCTTGGAGGGCTGATTTGCAGTCTGAGAGGATAATAATGTTTTTTATTGTATGACTGTGAGTTTGGAGGTATTCACAGGCTTTTAAAATCGCAAGCAGTTCAGCCTGAAACACTGAACAACAGTCGTGGAGCTTATACTTTTTGGTGTCAGCATACTCGTTTTTCGGGTCGAAGAGGACAAACGCGGCTCCAACTCTGTCGTCGTGTCGGCTACCGTCAGTGTAGATTTGCCAAGCCTCTTTGTCACATGCTGATGCTAGATCTTCAGCGGAATTGACTTCTTCGAATGCGATGCTCTGTCTTTTGGACGGATGTAGTAGGCTAGATGGAGTAGAGGGGGACTCGATGGGAGTGTCAGAGGGTAGATAAGAGGTGAGACCCAAGAGTTTAGAAGATTCAATATCAGCAACTTCCGTGACCTTAGCGGATAGAGGGGTGAGTTGTGCGAGAGTGATAGCAGCTGCAGTGCTGACAGTGCGGAAACCATGAATGATTCTGAGGGCGAAGAGGCGTTGGAGTGATAACAGTCGTTGGGTTACGTATGCGTTGCGTGTTGCGCGACTCCAGATGCTAGCGCCGTAGCATATGATGGGTTCAATGACCTGATGGTATATGATCTTTATGTTATCACTGCTGACTCCCCATGAGGGACGGACGAACTGTATGAGTTTATTAAATAACTTTTTGACTTTTCCTGTAATGTAGTCTATATGACTGATGAATTTGAGTTTGTGATCAATGATGATTCCGAGGTATTTGATCTGCTTGACGAATTGAAGTAGATGATTTCTGACATATAATTTACATTTGGTAGCTCTAGGTGTGAAGGCGATAAGTTGTGTTTTATCTGGGCTGAACTCAAGCTTAACAGAGTCGCCCCACGCTGAAAAGCCATGGAGAGCAGTGTTGACGGTTTGTTCTAGGTGCTTAACGTCAGGGTGATGTGCAAGAAGCAGAAGGTCATCTGCGTAGGCCTGGAGATGACAGCCTGGAGGCATAGTGCGTGTGAGAAGATCGTCCAATATGAGATTCCAGAGCAGAGGGCCAAGGACTGATCCCTGGATGCATCCTCGTGTCATCCATTTGCGTACTTGACAGTCGGAGAAATTGATTTGTACTTCTCTTTCGGAGACATAGTTGAGAAGAAGGAGGTAGATGTTTCGGGGGCAGTTAATTTTGCGGAGACGCTGGAAGATGGCTGGCCACCAGGCGCAGTCGAAGGCGGCCCTGATATCCAGGGACACTCCCAAAACTTGTTCCTTGTTTTTAATGGCAGTTTCGACGATCTGGAGTGCATTGCTGATGGCTTTGACGGTTGAATTCTGTGTTTTAAATCCGTATTGGTGTGAGCAGCTGTTACCAGTTTTCTCGAGGTGGTATGTAAGTCGGTTGGCAATGAGTCTCTCAAGGAGCTTTCCAAAGACGTTCAGTAACCCGATGGGTCTATAGCTTGAGAGCTGTGAGTAATCATCCTTGCTGGGCTTGGGAATGATTTTAGAAGTGGATGTTTTCCAGCTACGGGGGAAGCATCCGAGTCTAAGACAGCAGTTCATGATGCCTAAAGTTTCTTCAGGCAGCCATCTGGCTACATTAAGACATATGTCCGCTGTAAGATGGTCTAACCCAGGAGCTCTTTTGTGGTTCATTCCTTGCAAGCTAGTGATGACTTCTTCGAGATTAAATTCAGGTTCAAGGGGTGTGTCAATGTGCTCGTACATGTCTGTCCTCATGCTCTGCTGCTCGGGGGTAGAGTCAGCAGTATCATCAGGGTAAAAGTTGTCGAGGAGTGCCTGAGCCGTGTCATTGGAGTCGTTGGTGTAAGTTCCGTTGGGCAGTTTTAAAGTTGCAGGTGGTTGGGCAAGCGGTCTAGTTTTAATTATCCGATTGGTGACGGACCAGACATCCTCCTTCTTTTGTCTGGAGCAAAATTCTCTAAAATGCTCTGTGGAGGCTGTGGAGATTGCTTTGGAGTAACGGGATCGGAGTTCTTTGCGTTCGGTGATAATACTGTTGGGCACCTGACCACGTCGAGCCGCTTTCCTGAGTAAACGGTGATTTTTGATGACCGCTTTCTTAAGTTCTTCCAGCTGGTCGCTCCACCATGGAGCTTTATGGGGCAGCCTGGTGGTTTTGAGTAGGAGCTTGTCGGCGGCTTTTTGTATGGCCAGCGTGAAGGTATCAGTGTACTGGTTGAGAGTGTCTTCGTTAATGTTGTCGAAATCTGGTAGTGGAGGAAGTAGTCCTTGAATCTCGGTAGTAAACTGCTGCTGAATTTCATGCCACTTGGTGTGGACAGTGTTATATCGAAAGGTGGAGAGCTTAAGATTAGATGGGAGTTTAGAGGTGTCTGCTGAGATCTTGAAGGTAATGGCATTGTGCTCGGAGGATGGGCATACGGAGGGGTTGACTGTCCAGTCGTCGACTTCTAGTTTACCGGGAGAGTGGTAGAGGGTCACGTCGATGTGTGATTGTCTGGGTCTGTTGTGGGTTACAGTTTGGAATGTAGGGGTGCCTCCAGTGTTGCAGATTTGTAAGCTGTGTAGAGTTGCTAGGTCGTATACGTCGTTACCCCTGGAGTTATTCTGAGGCGAGCCCCATGCTGAGTGCCACCCGTTGAAGTCCCCACAGATTAGGTGAGAGGATCGAGTCGTAAGGTGAAGGAAGTTATCCAGTTTTGCCAGCGTGTTTTCGTCGTCATGGCGGGGGGGAATATATATGGAGCAGAGGTATATACTGTGACCGTCTTTATCCCTGCATTGCAGAATACAGAGGTTAGAACTGGAGTGTTGAGAAATGCCAATGGCGCTGAAAGTGTTGTCCTTGAGGAGGATGGCAGCTTTTACAGGTGGGGTGGAGAGGAACTGATAACAGGTAAATCCGGGAATGGCTTTGATTAAATTAATATTGGAGGTGTATGGTTCTGATATAAAGACAATGTGTTGATCCTGCTTGTCTAGGTGAGTAGTCAGCTCATGCATGGCATGGCGGCTTTTACCTAGGTTAATTTGGGTGCAGTTGTATTGATAGATTTTAGACGAGTGGGAGGTGCTGCGAGAGGGCTTACTTGCCATAATCCGTTCGGGATAGAATTTTTTCAGTCATTAGGTGAACTCGAGGACATTTGGAGGATGTTGCTCCGTGATTGGTGTTGACGCGGGAGTTAGTGTGCTTGGCATGTTGCTCGCAGTTGTGGCAGTGCAGTTTGCTAGGGTCTGATTTACTGGGGCAAGATTGAAAAGAGTGGCCTGGGGAAGCACAGTATGAGCAGACGGCGGTTTCGCTAGTGCAGCGAGCCTTTGTGTGCCCAAACTGAAGGCAGTGGAAGCACTGGAGGAGAGGAACGTAGTTCTCTGCGTGGATCCTCTGGTGATCCATGTTCACTTTAGCCGTCTGGGTGATAACTCGCCACACCGTGGGAGCGGTGAGAAAGACGGCATTGTACAGCTTCTTATTGCGGTTGGCTCTCTTGTAGGCAAATTTGAGGTCATTGGGGTCGGCGATGGCGTTTTTAATACCCTCGTTTTGGTTAGAGAGGATGCCGACGAGCTCCTCCGTTGGGATTTCCTCAGGGACACCTTTAAGGACTACCATTGGGGTGAGCATCTTAGATTCTTCGGCTGTGACCAGGCTGTTAGGGTGGTTTATTTTCTTAATGGTCTCGTCCCGTTGTTCCAGACTATCGAATTCTACCCTGATTTTGTTTTGTGAGATGTAATTAACATTAGCTGGTGCAAAATTTGTGTCTCGGAAGGTAACTGAAGATTTGAAGTTCTTGTATGTCTCGGCAGGGCTGAGGACGTTTTGCTTGGAGATAACGACTATTGCGGGTTTAGTTTTGAGTTTAGCGGGTGATGGGTGTTTGGGCCTAGGGGGGGGTTGGGGGTTTCGTAGAGCAGAGGCATAGGATTTTTCAGGTGGGGCGGCAGGGACTTGTAACTTGCCTAATTCCTCACGAACGGTTTGTTGCACGGTATGGCGAACTGCTTCGACGATGATTGATTTATCGATGGTGGGGTTAGGGACAGAGCTGGGATCCTCGTCGAGGAGTTTGGCGATCTCCTTAGTATATTTGAGAACATTTCTCTTGATTTCACCTCTAATGTTGCCGGATGAGTGGATCTCTTTATCGATATCTTTAAGGAGCTGTTTCACCCTATCAAGGGTGGGGTTCAGTGCCGAAAATGCGGCAGAGGCATTGGGTGGTGGGTCGCCGGAGATAGACATTGGTGGAGACCCGAATATTGGATCAAAGAAACGCTCCTCCTCACGGGAAGCCATCATGAGTGGTATTCAAGGGTTTATGAAGATTATCTATATCTATTTACTAACTTAGATTAACTAATATTAAACTTATCTACTTTTGTTTCAGGTGGTGACGACGACAGCAGGGCGCCCGCAGCAGCAGATGCACCGCGACGCCGGCCAGCCCGAAGCAGAGCAGTGTGGGGGTTTGATTGGTGTTTTATTCCAGGTGAGGCACTGAACTTTTCCTTCACTTTAATATTTCACTATTGCACTAATTCACTTTGTTTATTTATTGCAAGAATTCGGAGTGGGTGGTCGCCCGGGGACAACCGTTGCCGCCGCTCGTTCTCGTCCCCCGGTGAGGGACCGGTGTGGCCCACGAGGGACCTCTGTAACCCAGGAGAGTGCTCTGCCGCCGATCAGGGAGACTTTGTCACCCGTCGGCCACAGCCTTCTCTTCCTGGGAACGGCCACCACGCGCGCGTCAGACTTCGACGGCAAGCGCGTTGAGTTGGTGGCGATTGCGGAGAATTCGGAGACGACGGCCGTTATCACGGGGACACCGGTCACGACTTCGGAGGCGCCCGTCCCTTTTCGGTGACCGTTGTGGCCGTAGAGTGACTGGTGTAACCGATGTGGCCGAGTTTGTATGGGCCAATTTTTAGGTTGATGTGGCTACCGTGCCTCTGCTCAGCCACCGGCGTGGCACCCGTCTCCGCGGGGACGCTACTCACGATTTGGGATGCTTGTGTCCCTCTTCGATGACCGATGTAGCCGCGAAGTGGCCGATGAAACCTAACCTTCTTTTCCTGGGAACGGCCGCCACGTGGTCGCCACGTGGCGTGGGTGGTGTAGGGCTCCGCGGTGGAGCCGCCGTCTCTCCGCTGGCCGCCAACGTTACGCCCGCCGCCGCTGGTTGACGCGCGCGTCAGACTTCGGCGGCTAGCGCGTCGAGTTGGTGGCGACTGCGGAAAAGTCGGAGACGACGACCGTTATCTCGGGGACACTGGTAACGACCTCGGAGGCGCCCGTCCCTTCTCGGTGACCGTTGTGGCCGAAGAGTGACTTGTGTAACCGTTGAGTGACCGGTGTAACCGATGTGGCCGAGTTTGTATGGGCCACCGGGAGCGACACGAAAAGCAGCCGACCGCTAGGGCTGTCGGAGCCGGACTGGTTAGGTTAGGTTAGGTTAGGTTAGGTTAGGTTAGGTTAGGTTAGGTTAGGTTAGGTTAGGTTAGGTTAGGTTAGGTTAGGTTAGGTTAGGTTAGGTTAGGTTAGGTTAGGTTAGGTTAGGTTAGGTTAGGTTAGGTTAGGTTAGGTTAGGTTAGGTTAGGTTAGGTTAGGTTAGGTCAGGTTAGGTTAGGTTAGGTTAGGTTAGGTTAGGTTAGGTTAGGTTAGGTTAGGTTAGGTTAGGTTAGGTTAGGTTAGGTTAGGTTAGGTTAGGTTAGGTTAGGTTAGGTTAGGTTAGGTTAGGTTAGGTTAGGTTAGGTTAGGTTAGGTTAGGTTAGGTTAGGTTAGGTTAGGTTAGGTTAGGTTAGGTTAGGTTAGGTTAGGTTAGGTTAGGTTAGGTTAGGTTAGGTTAGGTTAGGTTAGGTTAGGTTAGGTTAGGTTAGGTTAGGTTAGGTTAGGTTAGGTTAGGTTAGGTTAGGTTAGGTGAGGTTAGGTTAGGTTAGGTTAGGTTAGGTTAGGTTAGGTTAGGTTAGGTTAGGTTAGGTTAGGTTAGGTTAGGTTAGGTTAGGTTAGGTTAGGTTAGGTTAGGTTAGGTTAGGTTAGGTTAGGTTAGGTTAGGTTAGGTTAGGTTAGGTTAGGTTAGGTTAGGTTAGGTTAGGTTAGGTTAGGTTAGGTTAGGTTAGGTTCCCCCTCAATCGGGTCCGCGCCTTGTCGTGGCGAGGGGGCTTAGTAGCGGCTGGATGCATTTTTCCCAGCCGTGAAGCCAAGCGGACCCGCTAGCATATCGTAATCCCGCTCTGAGTGTCGTGGTCACGTCTCGCGGCTCAGAGTGGGACCGAGGGTCCACCGTTAAAAGTGGACCGCGAGGAAGAAAACCTCTATAAAAAATTACCCCGGATCCCTCGCTTGTGGCGGTCGGCGATGGGATCCGCCGGGGACAGCGGCCCGGTGGCCAGGTCGTCAGGGGGGGCATACCCCCAAACCAATAGCAAAAAACACCCCAATGAAGAAGTCGCATAAGGTACAAAATCTCCAGGTGGGTACCAACCCCGAAAGGGTTGGACAGTCCCACCCTGGACCTTCGGGTCTGGGCAGCCCCATGTATCTGGAGGGGGCACCTATGCGCTACGGAGTTGGAATAGCTGCCGGGAGTAAGGAGAAGGGGGATAGGGAGACAGAAAGGGGGATAGAGAGAGAGGAGACTGAGGACTCGGACCGCATTGCGACAAGCAAAGGAATTGCTACCACCAGCTACGCCTCTTGCAGTAGCGAGGTTGCAAGTCCATGTCGTCCTGTAATGCATGGGGACAGCAGGAAGCATCACCATCCCGTGGCTCGCCTCACTTACGGACATACAGAGTCTGATACCTCCATCGACCCTGCGGAGCCCTTACAGGACGATGAGGTATTCAGACCAAGGAAGAGCCTGGCGCGCTCACCACCGGAGAGGAGCCCAACAACATTCTATTCTCCGGTGACAAGCACGCCAACCCAGCAAAAGCGGAAACGGCAGTCGCCGATAAAAACATCTTCGGCCGACCTTGAATCGCTTGAACGAGAAGAGGAAGCTTTTTGGCTTTACGTGGCTGAGAAAGTGGATGCACTGAGCGAGATGGTTTGCTCCAAAATTGGTCCATACCGCAGCACTGCCAGCAATATCAAAATTGCAGTGAAAGATATCCAGGGCTTCTGCCACAAAATAAAAGATACCCGGGTCAGGCTTCTTGTGGCTCGCCTGAAGAGGGATGAAGAAAGAGAGCGCACTCCAAAGAGACCGAGAAAGGCAACCGACCAAGCCGAGAAAGCCACTTCTACGTCACCTTGGAAGGCAGGCATCGAGGTTGGTATAAACACCTCCCTGGTTAGCCAACTAACGGGACCGGAATGGGACCCGTACATGGGTTTCCCTTCCGAGGTACCAATTCCCACGCCCCAGCCGGCGGCCATGGAGGCTCCCGCACCGGCTCGAGTTCCTCCCCTACCTGAAACTGACCTGCAACCCACGTCCAACGACGAATGGCAGAAAGTAGGGAGAAAAGGGAGGAAACGGAAAGGAACCGGAAAGAAAGAGACGAAAAAGAAAGAGCCCAAGGTGGTGCCTACAAAGACACCAGGAGGGACCAATAATGACCAGCGGCCCAGAGTGTCCAGATCCAGGCCCAGGCCAGAAGCTGTGCTGGTTCGAGTACCCGACTCGAGTTACTCGGAAGCCCTTAAGAAGGTCAAAGGCAGCCTCAACCGCGACCTGAATGGCCTTACCTTCTCTTCCATAAGGAGGACCCAGCAAGGGGACCTCCTACTTGAGATAGAAGGGGGGCAGTTCCGAGCCGAGGATGTGAGGAGAGCAGTCGTTGGGAACTGCCCGGAGTTGAATGTCCGTGCTCTCCGCGACATGGCATCGGTCTTTATCTCCGGCCTTGACGTGGACACCGAAAATGGCGAGATCATCGAGGCGCTACAGGACCGCTACAATGACTTCGCGATCAAGCGCGTCTGGACTAGCAGCTCTGTGACCAAATGCGCAGTCATTGAGCTGCCAAAGGAAGACGCGAGAAGGCTAGCAGATGAGCGCAAGCTTCGGATCGGATGGATGCGTGCGACGGTAAGACCGTACGAAGAAAGGATCAAGTGCTTCCGCTGCCTCGAGTTCGGGCATCGCGCAGCCAGGTGCCCGGGGCCCGACCGCAGCGACAGGTGCGCCAAGTGCGGAAGCACCGAGCACCGCGTGCAATCCTGCGTCGCGGAGATTTCCTGTCCTGTATGCCAGGACAAAGGGCTCGAAAGGGTGAATCATCGCGCGGGTTCGAGGCAGTGTCCCGCCTGGAATGTTACTATTCCCGGCGTACTACCAGCCCGACCTCATACAGTAAGGCTTCCAAAAAACGGAGCAGTGCCGCCGCCAGGGCCCCCAAGTCCAGCCGGAGGACTTGCGATGGAGACCTAAAAATCAGGTGCCTCCAAATCAATCTCAACACCTGTCGCAGTGCTCAGGATCTGCTAATGGCTGAGATGGCACAACGCCATATCGACGTTGTTGCCATCTCCGAACCCTACCAGGCGAGAGAAACGGGTTGGTTTTCCGATGTGACTGGCAGGGCGGCGGTGCTCGTCTCTGGGAACTTGGATGCTGAGCTGCTTGGCCGCGAGGAGGGCTTTGTATGGGTGCGAGTTGAGGGGTTCGCTGTATTCAGCTGTTACTTTTCCCCTAACGCTGAGCCAGAGAAGTTCGCACTGGATTTGCAGCTCCTAGCGAGCAGCATCGGCCGTTGCCGACTCCCCAAGGTGGTAGCGGGTGACTTTAACTCAAAATCTCCTGAGTGGGGTGCGCCGGCTCAGGACTGGAGAGGACGCCTCGCGGCCGAGCTGCTTGCTGGCTGCAACCTCAACGTCTGCAACCTTGGGAACAAGCCAACTTTCTCAAGGGGCACTTCGGCGTCAATCCTCGACCTGACCCTCGCGGACGAGCTGGCGCTGGGCTCAATTATGAGCTGGCGGGTGCTCGACGCGGAGACGCTCAGCGACCACCGCTACATCTGCTTCAGCCTCCTTCGCGACCGGACCGGACCCCCGGCGAGGCTCGCGCGGGGCTGGAATGGCAAAAAGTTTGACAAAGAAACCTTCGTCTCCTGCGTCGAGCTCCTCACACCTGGAACTGTGTTGGGGGATCCGGATGCGCATGCTCGTAGCATTGCGGCTCTTCTGACAAAGTGCTGCAACGTCGCGATGCCCAAAAAATCGCTGCGCCCCGGCAAACGTGAAGTTTATTGGTGGACGCCTAGGATTGCCGAGCTGAGAGAGCTGTGCTCCAAGGCCAGAAGGGCCTTGAAAAGGGCGACCCCGGAGGATAGGGACAACTGTGCTGCCGTATTAAGTAGTGCTCGGCAAAATCTGGCTGGAGCAATTGCCAGTGCCAAGTGCGACGCCTGGAAAGAGACAATTGAAGAACTTGACAGGGATCCGTGGGGGAAGGGCTACCAGATCGTGACCAAGCGACTGAGGGCCCCCCCCACGACATCCTCCCTCGATCCCGACAAGGTGCGCCAAATTGTTAATGTGCTCTTTCCAGGCGACGCAGAGACTACAGTGGTTTTGCCCGGGGTGCTTGATGTGCCAGTTCCCTGGACTCTCAAGGAGCTCGAGACGGCCCTTTCAAGAATCAAGCTTGGGAAAGCGCCAGGACCTGACGACCTGCCTGCGGTGGCGATTAGGACCTTCGGCGAAGCACACCCAGAGACCTTACTCGATCTCATGAACACCTGTCTCGAGTCGGGGTGCTTCCCGAAGGACTGGAAACACGCAAAACTGGTGCTATTCAAAAAGCCCGGGAAAGAACACCTCACAGCCCCAAATGCCTATCGCCCGATCTGCCTCCTTAATCATCTGGGAAAGCTTCTCGAGCGACTTGTTGCTGGGAGGCTGACCGAAGATCTCCAGAACAAGGGAGACTTGGCCGAGACCCAGTTCGGGTTCAGGAAAGCTCGATCTACAGTTGACGCGCTGAAGGCTGTCTGTGGGGCGATCGAGCGCGCACGAAGTGGGACCTGGCGCACTCGGAGGTTCTGTGCAGTTATTACCCTGGACGTCCGGAACGCCTTTAATTCGGCTAGATGGAGCGTCATCATGAGCGAGCTGGTGAGGAGAAAAATTGAGCCCTATCTGATCCGCCTAATAAACTCATACTTCACTGATAGGCTCCTCGAATTTGACCATCGAGATGGATCAGATAGGGTCCAGGTCATGAGGGGGGTCCCCCAGGGCTCCGTTCTCGCCTCCCTCCTCTGGAACATCATGTATGACGGCGTGCTCAGGATCCAGCTGCCGCCTGGGACCAAAGCCGTTGGCTTCGCCGATGACCTCACCTTAATCGTCTCGGCCAAGCACGAAGAAGGTCTCATGGCGAAGGCCAACACTGCTGTTTGCATGGTGGGACGCTGGATGGCGGAACGGGGCCTTGAGTTGGTGCCCGAGAAAACGGAGGTAATGGTCGCGTCGGGTCGTAGGAAGCATATACCGTTCCATTTCACAGTGCAAGGCACGAGAATACAACCTGCCAGCACTGTGAAGTGCCTGGGCGTGCTCCTCGACAAATCGATGACATTCCTGCCGCACATAAGAGCCACGGTCGCCAAGGCTACCGCTCGCTGCCAGGCACTGGGCAGGCTGATGCCGCGGATTGACGGGCCTAGAACAGTGAAGCGAAGGCTCCTCGCAGGGGTTGTAAGGTCCATCCTCTGTTATGCGGCACCGGTATGGAGGGAGGGTCTCAGATTTGGCAAAGCCAGGACCGGGATCGAGGGCTGCTATAGACTTGCTGCGATACGCGTTGCCTGTCTGTATCGCACAGTCTCTTATGAAGCGGCCCTGGCGATCTCGGGTCTGATACCCCTCCACCTGGTCATCGAGGAGTCCTGCCGAGTACATAAGCTGCCTCGCAAAACAGACCAGATGAGAGCAGCCCTCAGACGAAAGACCTTGTCTGAGTGGCAGGACTCTTGGGCCGAGTCTGGGAAGGGCCTCTGGACCAGAGCCATCCTGCCTGATGTCAGAGCGTGGCATAAGCGTGGCTTCGGCTCGGTGGATTACTATCTGTCGCAGTGCCTCTCAGGACACGGAATTTTTAACGCCTACCGTAAACGTATCGGCAAATCCATCACCGACACTTGCTGGTACTGCACTGCGACAGATACCGCCGAGCACACCCTCTTTGTGTGCCCCCGGTTTCTTGAGGAACGGGAACAGCTGGCCGGGGATCTCCGAACCCGCATCTCCAAGGAAAACATGGTCGAGGTGATGCTTAGCTGCGAAGCACATTGGAGTCGCATCCAGCGCTTCGTCACCTCGATCATGAAGGAAAAGGAAAGCGAAGAGAGGAGCCGGGAAGCCCTGGAGCGAGAAATGGCCGTGGCCGTAAGCACTCAGCGACTGGACGATGTATTCCAGCAAAGTCCCGTCCAGTCGCCGCAATGAGTGGCCTTGGAGGAGGGGTTTTTAGTCCGTGGGAGTCGGACACTCCCTGCCAGTACGGGCTGGCAGGGGTCCATAATGGATTTTCCCCTCCTCGCGAAAAAAAAAAAAAAAAAAAAAAAAAAAAAAGGTTAGGTTAGGTTAGGTTAGGTTAGGTTAGGTTAGGTTAGGTTCCCCCCCGAATGGGTTCCCCCCCCCCGAATGGGTTCCCGCCTTGTCGTGGCGGGGGGGCTCAGTAGCCGTGGTCTTGGTTTGCCCACGGTGAAGCTAAGAGGAACCCGAGGAGGGGCCTGTCAAAGGCCATCGAGTGGGAAGACTGCCTTGCATCCCCGGGCCGGTGGAAAATGGACCCCACCGGTCCGAGGCTACAAGGAAGTTGGAGCTAGTAGTGGGGGGCACTCTCGTGCCGGTGTTGGTCCTACGCCGGTTCGGGACTGCTCCTGTTCTGCTGGCCGAAGAGAGAATAGCACCTCCGGATTGATGCATAAGAAAGAATGCATCAATCCGGGGGTAGGAAATAGTTGGGGGAAGGAGGCCTGCAACCCTGGGCCGGTGCACTCACTCCTCTGCACCGACACGGGGTTCCAGGTCATGTGGCATCTCTGGACCGACGCAACCAGCTGTGTGCGTCGGTTCGGGGGCGCCTGGCGGGGTGCTCCCTCGTGTCGGCGATGCTTAAGGAGTCGCCGACGCGGGGGCGCACCCATCCTCTCTGGGAGAGGGAGAGAGAATAGCACCTTCGGATTGATGCATAAGAAAGAATGCATCAATCCGGGGGTAGGAAATAGGTGGGGAAGGAGGCTTGCAACCCTGGGCCGGTGCACCCAATCTCCTGCACCGGCACGGGGTTCCAGGTCATGTGGCATCTCCGGACCGACGCAACCAGCCGTGTGCGTCGGTGCGGGGGCGCCTGGTGGTCAGGGGTTGAGTGCTCCCTCGTGTCGGCGATTTTCGCAGAGTCGCCGACATGGGGGCGCATCCATCCTCTCTGGGAGAGGGAGGCCTGCGCCCTCGTGCCAGTGTACAAATTTGTCTACACTGGCCCGAGGCCCCAGGACGTGGCATCCCCGAACCGATGCAGTCAATTATATGCATCGGTTCGGGGCTGCCTGGAGGTCAGAGGTCGAGTGTGCTCCCTCGTGTCGGCGTTATCCAGAGACGGCGCCGACACGGGGGCGCATCCCTCTGCAGAGGTGGGCCGGAGTGCCTTTGCGGTGCTGTCTCGATGGCGCCGCCGGCACGAGGCACCGGACGGGGCTGTCTCCACGGCTTGTGCAAGTGCAAGCTTGGTTGGAGGCGGCCTATGTAGGTGGTGCCGCCGCCCTTAGGGACGGCGGCGCTACTGAGGCGGGCCGTGGTTCTCCTTGGGAGCACCGCGGCTGAGAAAGGGTGTGGGGGAGGGGGAGCTCGGTCGGAACCGCCAAGCTCCCCAACCCCTGCGTCCTTTGTGGTGGGCGGCGGGGCCACTCAGCTGTCCCGTCGCAGGGGACCTTGGGCGCCAGTCACGGGCCCGACTGGCGTCCATTGCACAGGGTCCCCGGGGCGGTGCGTTGTGTGTTTCCAACGCGCCGCCCTTGTTCTGAGGGGCACTAGTGGGCCCCTCGAGGAGGAGCCCTTCATTGGGCTGGCGCTGCCGGGGCTGCGGAGTATGCGAAAGCGATTCCCGTGGTCCCGGCGATAGGCGCGGAGAAGGAACACCCCAGGGTTTTTAGTGGGTAGCATTCCCGCCCTTCTCAGGGCGGGTCGCCCTTTTCAGGGCGGAGTCCCACATAACCATCGCCCCGGCCCGGGGGCGGTGGTATGCATAAAGCATTTTCCCTGGGTCACAAAAAAAAAAAAAAAAAAGGTTAGGTTAGGTTAGGTTAGGTTAGGTTAGGTTAGGTTAGGTTAGGTTAGGTTAGGTTAGGTTAGGTTCCCCCCCGAATTGGGTTCCCGCCTTGTCGTGGCGGGGGGGCTTAGTAGCCGTGGGTACTGTCCACCCACGGTGAAGCCAAGAGGAACCCTGAGGCGGGCCGGAATGCCGGTGAGTGCGGCGCTGAGAAGGGCCAGCGCTGCGCCCGACATGAGGCACCGAGACGGGTAGGTTGCGCCTCTCGGGCGCTTTGGCGTGGGGGCGCGACTGAGGCGGGTCGCGGCGTAAAAACCGTGGCCGGGAGAGGGGACGGTAGGTTGCGCCTCTCGGGCGCTTTGGCGTGGGGGTGCAACTGAGGTGGGCCGCGGCGTAAAAAACCGTGGCCGGGAGAGGGGAGCGTAGGCCGTGCCTCTCGGGCGCTTTGGCGTGGGGGCGCGGCTGAGGCGGGTCGCGGCGTAAAAACCGTGGCCGGGAGAAGGGCCGGAATGTTCGGGTGCGGCGCCGTCGATTTCATCCGACGCCGCGCCCGGCATGCGGCACCGGGACGGGTAGGCCGTGCCTCTCGGGCGCTTTGGCGTGGGGGCGCGGCTGAGGCGGGTCGCGGCGTAAAAACCGTGGCCGGGAGAAGGGCCGGAATGCTCGGGTGCGGCGCCGTCGATTTCATCCGACGCCGCGCCCGGCATGCGGCACCGGGACGGGTAGGCCGTGCCTCTCGGGCGCTTTGGCGTGGGGGCGCGGCTGAGGTGGGTCGCGGCGTAAAAACCGTGGCCGGGAGAAGGGCCGGAATGTTCGGGTGCGGCGCCGTCGATTTCATCCGACGCCGCGCCCGGCATGAGGCACCGGGAGGGGGCCGTCTCACCCACTTGCAGGCAGCAAGCACGTGGTCGAGGCGGCCCATGTAGGTGGCGCTGTCGTCCTCCGGGGCGGCGGCGCCACTGAGGCGGGCCGCGGTGGCTCGGGGAGCACCGCGGCTGAGTGTTAGAGGCCGTGGAGATGCTTTTCCTCTGCGGCCTCGACGGGGCCGCCCCGGTGATTGGCGGCGTGGAGGGGCTGCGGGGGGAGGGGAGTGCTGGCGCGGAGCTAGTCGGCCCTCCTCACCCCCTGCGGCCGTCGTGGTGGGCGGCGGGGCCACTTACCTGACCCGTCGCAGGGGGCCTTGGGCGCCGGTCATGGGCCCGACCGGCGTCCTTTGCACAAGGTCCCCGAGAGAGGGAGGAGGGCGGCGGTGCGCCGCGTGTTCCGGCGCATCGTCGTCATTCTGAGGGGCACTCGTGCCCCTCGAGGAGGAGCCCGGAGACGGGCTGGCGCCGTCGGGGCTGCGGAGCATGCGAAAGCGATTCCCGCGGCCCCGGCAACAGGCGCGGAGGAGGAACACCCCAGGGTTTTTAGTGGGTAGCATTCCCGCCCTTCTCAGGGCGGGTTGCCCTTTTCAGGGCAGAGTCCCACATAACCATCGCCCCGGCCCGGGGGCGGTGGTATGCATAAAGCATTTTCCCTGGGTCAAAAAAAAAAAAAAAAAAAAAAAAAAAAAGGTTAGGTTAGGTTAGGTTAGGTTAGGTTAGGTTAGGTTAGGTTAGGTTAGGTTAGGTTAGGTTAGGTTAGGTTAGGTTAGGTTAGGTTAGGTTAGGTTAGGTTAGGTTAGGTTAGGTTAGGTTAGGTTAGGTTAGGTTAGGTTAGGTTAGGTTAGGTTAGGTTAGGTTAGGTTAGGTTAGGTTAGGTTAGGTTAGGTTAGGTTAGGTTAGGTTAGGTTAGGTTAGGTTAGGTTAGGTTAGGTTAGGTTAGGTTAGGTTAGGTTAGGTTAGGTTAGGTTAGGTTAGGTTAGGTTAGGTTAGGTTAGGTTAGGTTAGGTTAGGTTAGGTTAGGTTAGGTTAGGTTAGGTTAGGTTAGGTTAGGTTAGGTTAGGTTAGGTTAGGTTAGGTTAGGTTAGGTTAGGTTAGGTTAGGTTAGGTTAGGTTAGGTTAGGTTAGGTTAGGTTAGGTTAGGTTAGGTTAGGTTAGGTTAGGTTAGGTTAGGTTAGGTTAGGTTAGGTTAGGTTAGGTTAGGTTAGGTTAGGTTAGGTTAGGTTAGGTTAGGTTAGGTTAGGTTAGGTTAGGTTAGGTTAGGTTAGGTTAGGTTAGGTTAGGTTAGGTTAGGTTAGGTTAGGTTAGGTTAGGTTAGGTTAGGTTAGGTTAGGTTAGGTTAGGTTAGGTTAGGTTAGGTTAGGTTAGGTTAGGTTAGGTTAGGTTAGGTTAGGTTAGGTTAGGTTAGGTTAGGTTAGGTTAGGTTAGGTTAGGTTAGGTTAGGTTAGGTTAGGTTAGGTTAGGTTAGGTTAGGTTAGGTTAGGTTAGGTTAGGTTAGGTTAGGTTAGGTTAGGTTAGGTTAGGTTAGGTTAGGTTAGGTTAGGTTAGGTTAGGTTAGGTTAGGTTAGGTTAGGTTAGGTTAGGTTAGGTTAGGTTAGGTTAGGTTAGGTTAGGTTAGGTTAGGTTAGGTTAGGTTAGGTTAGGTTAGGTTAGGTTAGGTTAGGTTAGGTTAGGTTAGGTTAGGTTAGGTTAGGTTAGGTTAGGTTAGGTTAGGTTAGGTTAGGTTAGGTTAGGTTAGGTTAGGTTAGGTTAGGTTAGGTTAGGTTAGGTTAGGTTAGGTTAGGTTAGGTTAGGTTAGGTTAGGTTAGGTTAGGTTAGGTTAGGTTAGGTTAGGTTAGGTTAGGTTAGGTTAGGTTAGGTTAGGTTAGGTTAGGTTAGGTTAGGTTAGGTTAGGTTAGGTTAGGTTAGGTTAGGTTAGGTTAGGTTAGGTTAGGTTAGGTTAGGTTAGGTTAGGTTAGGTTAGGTTAGGTTAGGTTAGGTTAGGTTAGGTTAGGTTAGGTTAGGTTAGGTTAGGTTAGGTTAGGTTAGGTTAGGTTAGGTTAGGTTAGGTTAGGTTAGGTTAGGTTAGGTTAGGTTAGGTTAGGTTAGGTTAGGTTAGGTTAGGTTAGGTTAGGTTAGGTTAGGTTAGGTTAGGTTAGGTTAGGTTAGGTTAGGTTAGGTTAGGATAGGTTAGGTTAGGTTAGGTTAGGTTAGGTTAGGTTAGGTTAGGTTAGGTTAGGTTAGGTTAGGTTAGGTTAGGTTAGGTTAGGTTAGGTTAGGTTAGGTTAGGTTAGGTTAGGTTAGGTTAGGTTAGGTTAGGTTAGGTTAGGTTAGGTTAGGTTAGGTTAGGTTAGGTTAGGTTAGGTTAGGTTAGGTTAGGTTAGGTTAGGTTAGGTTAGGTTAGGTTAGGTTAGGTTAGGTTAGGTTAGGTTAGGTTAGGTTAGGTTAGGTTAGGTTAGGTTAGGTTAGGTTAGGTTAGGTTAGGTTAGGTTAGGTTAGGTTAGGTTAGGTTAGGTTAGGTTAGGTTAGGTTAGGTTAGGTTAGGTTAGGTTAGGTTAGGTTAGGTTAGGTTAGGTTAGGTTAGGTTAGGTTAGGTTAGGTTAGGTTAGGTTAGGTTAGGTTAGGTTAGGTTAGGTTAGGTTAGGTTAGGTTAGGTTAGGTTAGGTTAGGTTAGGTTAGGTTAGGTTAGGTTAGGTTAGGTTAGGTTAGGTTAGGTTAGGTTAGGTTAGGTTAGGTTAGGTTAGGTTAGGTTAGGTTAGGTTAGGTTAGGTTAGGTTAGGTTAGGTTAGGTTAGGTTAGGTTAGGTTAGGTTAGGTTAGGTTAGGTTAGGTTAGGTTAGGTTAGGTTAGGTTAGGTTAGGTTAGGTTAGGTTAGGTTAGGTTAGGTTAGGTTAGGTTAGGTTAGGTTAGGTTAGGTTAGGTTAGGTTAGGTTAGGTTAGGTTAGGTTAGGTTAGGTTAGGTTAGGTTAGGTTAGATTAGGTTAGGTTAGGTTAGGTTAGGTTAGGTTAGGTTAGGTTAGGTTAGGTTAGGTTAGGTTAGGTTAGGTTAGGTTAGGTTAGGTTAGGTTAGGTTAGGTTAGGTTAGGTTAGGTTAGGTTAGGTTAGGTTAGGTTAGGTTAGGTTAGGTTAGGTTAGGTTAGGTTAGGTTAGGTTAGGTTAGGTTAAGTTAGGTTAGGTTAGGTTAGGTTAGGTTAGGTTAGGTTAGGTTAGGTTAGGTTAGGTTAGGTTAGGTTAGGTTAGGTTAGGTTAGGTTAGGTTAGGTTAGGTTAGGTTAGGTTAGGTTAGGTTAGGTTAGGTTAGGTTAGGTTAGGATAGGTTAGGTTAGGTTAGGTTAGGTTAGGTTAGGTTAGGTTAGGTTAGGTTAGGTTAGGTTAGGTTAGGTTAGGTTAGGTTAGGTTAGGTTAGGTTAGGTT
Source organism: Zygaena filipendulae (assembly GCA_907165275.2). Taxonomy (NCBI): domain Eukaryota; kingdom Metazoa; phylum Arthropoda; class Insecta; order Lepidoptera; family Zygaenidae; genus Zygaena; species Zygaena filipendulae. Next base: position 12,109,608 of record OU015663.1, read on the forward strand.
AGGTTAGGTTAGGTTAGGTTAGGTTAGGTTAGGTTAGGTTAGGTTAGGTTAGGTTAGGTTAGGTTAGGTTAGGTTAGGTTAGGTTAGGTTAGGTTAGGTTAGGTTAGGTTAGGTTAGGTTAGGTTAGGTTAGGTTAGGTTAGGTTAGGTTAGGTTAGGTTAGGTTAGGTTAGGTTAGGTTAGGTTAGGTTAGGTTAGGTTAGGTTAGGTTAGGTTAGGTTAGGTTAGGTTAGGTTAGGTTAGGTTAGGTTAGGTTAGGTTAGGTTAGGTTAGGTTAGGTTAGGTTAGGTTAGGTTAGGTTAGGTTAGGTTAGGTTAGGTTAGGTTAGGTTAGGTTAGGTTAGGTTAGGTTAGGTTAGGTTAGGTTAGGTTAGGTTAGGTTAGGTTAGGTTAGGTTAGGTTAGGTTAGGTTAGGTTAGGTTAGGTTAGGTTAGGTTAGGTTAGGTTAGGTTAGGTTAGGTTAGGTTAGGTTAGGTTAGGTTAGGTTAGGTTAGGTTAGGTTAGGTTAGGTTAGGTTAGGTTAGGTTAGGTTAGGTTAGGTTAGGTTAGGTTAGGTTAGGTTAGGTTAGGTTAGGTTAGGTTAGGTTAGGTTAGGTTAGGTTAGGTTAGGTTAGGATAGGTTAGGTTAGGTTAGGTTAGGTTAGGTTAGGTTAGGTTAGGTTAGGTTAGGTTAGGTTAGGTTAGGTTAGGTTAGGTTAGGTTAGGTTAGGTTAGGTTAGGTTAGGTTAGGTTAGGTTAGGTTAGGTTAGGTTAGGTTAGGTTAGGTTAGGTTAGGTTAGGTTAGGTTAGGTTAGGTTAGGTTAGGTTAGGTTAGGTTAGGTTAGGTTAGGTTAGGTTAGGTTAGGTTAGGTTAGGTTAGGTTAGGTTAGGTTAGGTTAGGTTAGGTTAGGTTAGGTTAGGTTAGGTTAGGTTAGGTTAGGTTAGGTTAGGTTAGGTTAGGTTAGGTTAGGTTAGGTTAGGTTAGGTTAGGTTAGGTTAGGTTAGGTTAGGTTAGGTTAGGTTAGGTTAGGTTAGGTTAGGTTAGGTTAGGTTAGGTTAGGTTAGGTTAGGTTAGGTTAGGTTAGGTTAGGTTAGGTTAGGTTAGGTTAGGTTAGGTTAGGTTAGGTTAGGTTAGGTTAGGTTAGGTTAGGTTAGGTTAGGTTAGGTTAGGTTAGGTTAGGTTAGGTTAGGTTAGGTTAGGTTAGGTTAGGTTAGGTTAGGTTAGGTTAGGTTAGGTTAGGTTAGGTTAGGTTAGGTTAGGTTAGGTTAGGTTAGGTTAGGTTAGGTTAGGTTAGGTTAGGTTAGGTTAGGTTAGGTTAGGTTAGGTTAGGTTAGGTTAGATTAGGTTAGGTTAGGTTAGGTTAGGTTAGGTTAGGTTAGGTTAGGTTAGGTTAGGTTAGGTTAGGTTAGGTTAGGTTAGGTTAGGTTAGGTTAGGTTAGGTTAGGTTAGGTTAGGTTAGGTTAGGTTAGGTTAGGTTAGGTTAGGTTAGGTTAGGTTAGGTTAGGTTAGGTTAGGTTAGGTTAGGTTAGGTTAGGTTAGGTTAGGTTAGGTTAGGTTAGGTTAGGTTAGGTTAGGTTAGGTTAGGTTAGGTTAGGTTAGGTTAGGTTAGGTTAGGTTAGGTTAGGTTAGGTTAGGTTAGGTTAGGTTAGGTTAGGTTAGGTTAGGTTAGGTTAGGTTAGGTTAGGTTAGGTTAGGTTAGGTTAGGTTAGGTTAGGTTAGGTTAGGTTAGGTTAGGTTAGGTTAGGTTAGGTTAGGTTAGGTTAGGTTAGGTTAGGTTAGGTTAGGTTAGGTTAGGTTAGGTTAGGTTAGGTTAGGTTAGGTTAGGTTAGGTTAGGTTAGGTTAGGTTAGGTTAGGTTAGATTAGGTTAGGTTAGGTTAGGTTAGGTTAGGTTAGGTTAGATTAGGTTAGGTTAGGTTAGGTTAGGTTAGGTTAGGTTAGGTTAGGTTAGGTTAGGTTAGGTTAGGTTAGGTTAGGTTAGGTTAGGTTAGGTTAGGTTAGGTTAGGTTAGGTTAGGTTAGGTTAGGTTAGGTTAGGTTAGGTTAGGTTAGGTTAGGTTAGGTTAGGTTAGGTTAGGTTAGGTTAGGTTAGGTTAGGTTAGGTTAGGTTAGGTTAGGTTAGGTTAGGTTAGGTTAGGTTAGGTTAGGTTAGGTTAGGTTAGGTTAGGTTAGGTTAGGTTAGGTTAGGTTAGGTTAGGTTAGGTTAGGTTAGGTTAGGTTAGGTTAGGTTAGGTTAGGTTAGGTTAGGTTAGGTTAGGTTAGGTTAGGTTAGGTTAGGTTAGGTTAGGTTAGGTTAGGTTAGGTTAGGTTAGATTAGGTTAGGTTAGGTTAGGTTAGGTTAGGTTAGGTTAGGTTAGGTTAGGTTAGGTTAGGTTAGGTTAGGTTAGGTTAGGTTAGGTTAGGTTAGGTTAGGTTAGGTTAGGTTAGGTTAGGTTAGGTTAGGTTAGGTTAGGTTAGGTTAGGTTAGGTTAGGTTAGGTTAGGTTAGGTTAGGTTAGGTTAGGTTAGGTTAGGTTAGGTTAGGTTAGGTTAGGTTAGGTTAGGTTAGGTTAGGTTAGGTTAGGTTAGGTTAGGTTAGGTTAGGTTAGGTTAGGTTAGGTTAGGTTAGGTTAGGTTAGGTTAGGTTAGGTTAGGTTAGGTTAGGTTAGGTTAGGTTAGGTTAGGTTAGGTTAGGTTAGGTTAGGTTAGGTTAGGTTAGGTTAGGTTAGGTTAGGTTAGGTTAGGTTAGGTTAGGTTAGGTTAGGTTAGGTTAGGTTAGGTTAGGTTAGGTTAGGTTAGGTTAGGTTAGGTTAGGTTAGGTTAGGTTAGGTTAGGTTAGGTTAGGTTAGGTTAGGTTAGGTTAGGTTAGGTTAGGTTAGGTTAGGTTAGGTTAGGTTAGGTTAGGTTAGGTTAGGTTAGGTTAGGTTAGGTTAGGTTAGGTTAGGTTAGGTTAGGTTAGGTTAGGTTAGGTTAGGTTAGGTTAGGTTAGGTTAGGTTAGGTTAGGTTAGGTTAGGTTAGGTTAGGTTAGGTTAGGTTAGGTTAGGTTAGGTTAGGTTAGGTTAGGTTAGGTTAGGTTAGGTTAGGTTAGGTTAGGTTAGGTTAGGTTAGGTTAGGTTAGGTTAGGTTAGGTTAGGTTAGGTTAGGTTAGGTTAGGTTAGGTTAGGTTAGGTTAGGTTAGGTTAGGTTAGGTTAGGTTAGGTTAGGTTAGGTTAGGTTAGGTTAGGTTAGGTTAGGTTAGGTTAGGTTAGGTTAGGTTAGGTTAGGTTAGGTTAGGTTAGGTTAGGTTAGGTTAGGTTAGGTTAGGTTAGGTTAGGTTAGGTTAGGTTAGGTTAGGTTAGGTTAGGTTAGGTTAGGTTAGGTTAGGTTAGGTTAGGTTAGGTTAGGTTAGGTTAGGTTAGGTTAGGTTAGGTTAGGTTAGGTTAGGTTAGGTTAGGTTAGGTTAGGTTAGGTTAGGTTAGGTTAGGTTAGGTTAGGTTAGGTTAGGTTAGGTTAGGTTAGGTTAGGTTAGGTTAGGTTAGGTTAGGTTAGGTTAGGTTAGGTTAGGTTAGGTTAGGTTAGGTTAGGTTAGGTTAGGTTAGGTTAGGTTAGGTTAGGTTAGGTTAGGTTAGGTTAGGTTAGGTTAGGTTAGGTTAGGTTAGGTTAGGTTAGGTTAGGTTAGGTTAGGTTAGGTTAGGTTAGGTTAGGTTAGGTTAGGTTAGGTTAGGTTAGGTTAGGTTAGGTTAGGTTAGGTTAGGTTAGGTTAGGTTAGGTTAGGTTAGGTTAGGTTAGGTTAGGTTAGGTTAGGTTAGGTTAGGTTAGGTTAGGTTAGGTTAGGTTAGGTTAGGTTAGGTTAGGTTAGGTTAGGTTAGGTTAGGTTAGGTTAGGTTAGGTTAGGTTAGGTTAGGTTAGGTTAGGTTAGGTTAGGTTAGGTTAGGTTAGGTTAGGTTAGGTTAGGTTAGGTTAGGTTAGGTTAGGTTAGGTTAGGTTAGGTTAGGTTAGGTTAGGTTAGGTTAGGTTAGGTTAGGTTAGGTTAGGTTAGGTTAGGTTAGGTTAGGTTAGGTTAGGTTAGGTTAGGTTAGGTTAGGTTAGGTTAGGTTAGGTTAGGTTAGGTTAGGTTAGGTTAGGTTAGGTTAGGTTAGGTTAGGTTAGGTTAGGTTAGGTTAGGTTAGGTTAGGTTAGGTTAGGTTAGGTTAGGTTAGGTTAGGTTAGGTTAGGTTAGGTTAGGTTAGGTTAGGTTAGGTTAGGTTAGGTTAGGTTAGGTTAGGTTAGGTTAGGTTAGGTTAGGTTAGGTTAGGTTAGGTTAGGTTAGGTTAGGTTAGGTTAGGTTAGGTTAGGTTAGGTTAGGTTAGGTTAGGTTAGGTTAGGTTAGGTTAGGTTAGGTTAGGTTAGGTTAGGTTAGGTTAGGTTAGGTTAGGTTAGGTTAGGTTAGGTTAGGTTAGGTTAGGTTAGGTTAGGTTAGGTTAGGTTAGGTTAGGTTAGGTTAGGTTAGGTTAGGTTAGGTTAGGTTAGGTTAGGTTAGGTTAGGTTAGGTTAGGTTAGGTTAGGTTAGGTTAGGTTAGGTTAGGTTAGGTTAGGTTAGGTTAGGTTAGGTTAGGTTAGATTAGGTTAGGTTAGGTTAGGTTAGGTTAGGTTAGGTTAGGTTAGGTTAGGTTAGGTTAGGTTAGGTTAGGTTAGGTTAGGTTAGGTTAGGTTAGGTTAGGTTAGGTTAGGTTAGGTTAGGTTAGGTTAGGTTAGGTTAGGTTAGGTTAGGTTAGGTTAGGTTAGGTTAGGTTAGGTTAGGTTAGGTTAGGTTAGGTTAGGTTAGGTTAGGTTAGGTTAGGTTAGGTTAGGTTAGGTTAGGTTAGGTTAGGTTAGGTTAGGTTAGGTTAGGTTAGGTTAGGTTAGGTTAGGTTAGGTTAGGTTAGGTTAGGTTAGGTTAGGTTAGGTTAGGTTAGGTTAGGTTAGGTTAGGTTAGGTTAGGTTAGGTTAGGTTAGGTTAGGTTAGGTTAGGTTAGGTTAGGTTAGGTTAGGTTAGGTTAGGTTAGGTTAGGTTAGGTTAGGTTAGGTTAGGTTAGGTTAGGTTAGGTTAGGTTAGGTTAGGTTAGGTTAGGTTAGGTTAGGTTAGGTTAGGTTAGGTTAGGTTAGGTTAGGTTAGGTTAGGTTAGGTTAGGTTAGGTTAGGTTAGGTTAGGTTAGGTTAGGTTAGGTTAGGTTAGGTTAGGTTAGGTTAGGTTAGGTTAGGTTAGGTTAGGTTAGGTTAGGTTAGGTTAGGTTAGGTTAGGTTAGGTTAGGTTAGGTTAGGTTAGGTTAGGTTAGGTTAGGTTAGGTTAGGTTAGGTTAGGTTAGGTTAGGTTAGGTTAGGTTAGGTTAGGTTAGGTTAGGTTAGGTTAGGTTAGGTTAGGTTAGGTTAGGTTAGGTTAGGTTAGGTTAGGTTAGGTTAGGTTAGGTTAGGTTAGGTTAGGTTAGGTTAGGTTAGGTTAGGTTAGGTTAGGTTAGGTTAGGTTAGGTTAGGTTAGGTTAGGTTAGGTTAGGTTAGGTTAGGTTAGGTTAGGTTAGGTTAGGTTAGGTTAGGTTAGGTTAGGTTAGGTTAGGTTAGGTTAGGTTAGGTTAGGTTAGGTTAGGTTAGGTTAGGTTAGGTTAGGTTAGGTTAGGTTAGGTTAGGTTAGGTTAGGTTAGGTTAGGTTAGGTTAGGTTAGGTTAGGTTAGGTTAGGTTAGGTTAGGTTAGGTTAGGTTAGGTTAGGTTAGGTTAGGTTAGGTTAGGTTAGGTTAGGTTAGGTTAGGTTAGGTTAGGTTAGGTTAGGTTAGGTTAGGTTAGGTTAGGTTAGGTTAGGTTAGGTTAGGTTAGGTTAGGTTAGGTTAGGTTAGGTTAGGTTAGGTTAGGTTAGGTTAGGTTAGGTTAGGTTAGGTTAGGTTAGGTTAGGTTAGGTTAGGTTAGGTTAGGTTAGGTTAGGTTAGGTTAGGTTAGGTTAGGTTAGGTTAGGTTAGGTTAGGTTAGGTTAGGTTAGGTTAGGTTAGGTTAGGTTAGGTTAGGTTAGGTTAGGTTAGGTTAGGTTAGGTTAGGTTAGGTTAGGTTAGGTTAGGTTAGGTTAGGTTAGGTTAGGTTAGGTTAGGTTAGGTTAGGTTAGGTTAGGTTAGGTTAGGTTAGGTTAGGTTAGGTTAGGTTAGGTTAGGTTAGGTTAGGTTAGGTTAGGTTAGGTTAGGTTAGGTTAGGTTAGGTTAGGTTAGGTTAGGTTAGGTTAGGTTAGGTTAGGTTAGGTTAGGTTAGGTTAGGTTAGGTTAGGTTAGGTTAGGTTAGGTTAGGTTAGGTTAGGTTAGGTTAGGTTAGGTTAGGTTAGGTTAGGTTAGGTTAGGTTAGGTTAGGTTAGGTTAGGTTAGGTTAGGTTAGGTTAGGTTAGGTTAGGTTAGGTTAGGTTAGGTTAGGTTAGGTTAGGTTAGGTTAGGTTAGGTTAGGTTAGGTTAGGTTAGGTTAGGTTAGGTTAGGTTAGGTTAGGTTAGGTTAGGTTAGGTTAGGTTAGGTTAGGTTAGGTTAGGTTAGGTTAGGTTAGGTTAGGTTAGGTTAGGTTAGGTTAGGTTAGGTTAGGTTAGGTTAGGTTAGGTTAGGTTAGGTTAGGTTAGGTTAGGTTAGGTTAGGTTAGGTTAGGTTAGGTTAGGTTAGGTTAGGTTAGGTTAGGTTAGGTTAGGTTAGGTTAGGTTAGGTTAGGTTAGGTTAGGTTAGGTTAGGTTAGGTTAGGTTAGGTTAGGTTAGGTTAGGTTAGGTTAGGTTAGGTTAGGTTAGGTTAGGTTAGGTTAGGTTAGGTTAGGTTAGGTTAGGTTAGGTTAGGTTAGGTTAGGTTAGGTTAGGTTAGGTTAGGTTAGGTTAGGTTAGGTTAGGTTAGGTTAGGTTAGGTTAGGTTAGGTTAGGTTAGGTTAGGTTAGGTTAGGTTAGGTTAGGTTAGGTTAGGATAGGTTAGGTTAGGTTAGGTTAGGTTAGGTTAGGTTAGGTTAGGTTAGGTTAGGTTAGGTTAGGTTAGGTTAGGTTAGGTTAGGTTAGGTTAGGTTAGGTTAGGTTAGGTTAGGTTAGGTTAGGTTAGGTTAGGTTAGGTTAGGTTAGGTTAGGTTAGGTTAGGTTAGGTTAGGTTAGGTTAGGTTAGGTTAGGTTAGGTTAGGTTAGGTTAGGTTAGGTTAGGTTAGGTTAGGTTAGGTTAGGTTAGGTTAGGTTAGGTTAGGTTAGGTTAGGTTAGGTTAGGTTAGGTTAGGTTAGGTTAGGTTAGGTTAGGTTAGGTTAGGTTAGGTTAGGTTAGGTTAGGTTAGGTTAGGTTAGGTTAGGTTAGGTTAGGTTAGGTTAGGTTAGGTTAGGTTAGGTTAGGTTAGGTTAGGTTAGGTTAGGTTAGGTTAGGTTAGGTTAGGTTAGGTTAGGTTAGGTCAGGTTAGGTTAGGTTAGGTTAGGTTAGGTTAGGTTAGGTTAGGTTAGGTTAGGTTAGGTTAGGTTAGGTTAGGTTAGGTTAGGTTAGGTTAGGTTAGGTTAGGTTAGGTTAGGTTAGGTTAGGTTAGGTTAGGTTAGGTTAGGTTAGGTTAGGTTAGGTTAGGTTAGGTTAGGTTAGGTTAGGTTAGGTTAGGTTAGGTTAGGTTAGGTTAGGTTAGGTTAGGTTAGGTTAGGTTAGGTTAGGTTAGGTTAGGTTAGGTTAGGTTAGGTTAGGTTAGGTTAGGTTAGGTTAGGTTAGGTTAGGTTAGGTTAGGTTAGGTTAGGTTAGGTTAGGTTAGGTTAGGTTAGGTTAGGTTAGGTTAGGTTAGGTTAGGTTAGGTTATGGTTAGGTTAGGTTAGGTTAGGTTAGGTTAGGTTAGGTTAGGTTAGGTTAGGTTAGGTTAGGTTAGGTTAGGTTAGGTTAGGTTAGGTTAGGTTAGGTTAGGTTAGGTTAGGTTAGGTTAGGTTAGGTTAGGTTAGGTTAGGTTAGGTTAGGTTAGGTTAGGTTAGGTTAGGTTAGGTTAGGTTAGGTTAGGTTAGGTTAGGTTAGGTTAGGTTAGGTTAGGTTAGGTTAGGTTAGGTTAGGTTAGGTTAGGTTAGGTTAGGTTAGGTTAGGTTAGGTTAGGTTAGGTTAGGTTAGGTTAGGTTAGGTTAGGTTAGGTTAGGTTAGGTTAGGTTAGGTTAGGTTAGGTTAGGTTAGGTTAGGTTAGGTTAGGTTAGGTTAGGTTAGGTTAGGTTAGGTTAGGTTAGGTTAGGTTAGGTTAGGTTAGGTTAGGTTAGGTTAGGTTAGGTTAGGTTAGGTTAGGTTAGGTTAGGTTAGGTTAGGTTAGGTTAGGTTAGGTTAGGTTAGGTTAGGTTAGGTTAGGTTAGGTTAGGTTAGGTTAGGTTAGGTTAGGTTAGGTTAGGTTAGGTTAGGTTAGGTTAGGTTAGGTTAGGTTAGGTTAGGTTAGGTTAGGTTAGGTTAGGTTAGGTTAGGTTAGGTTAGGTTAGGTTAGGTTAGGTTAGGTTAGGTTAGGTTAGGTTAGGTTAGGTTAGGTTAGGTTAGGTTAGGTTAGGTTAGGTTAGGTTAGGTTAGGTTAGGTTAGGTTAGGTTAGGTTAGGTTAGGTTAGGTTAGGTTAGGTTAGGTTAGGTTAGGTTAGGTTAGGTTAGGTTAGGTTAGGTTAGGTTAGGTTAGGTTAGGTTAGGTTAGGTTAGGTTAGGTTAGGTTAGGTTAGGTTAGGTTAGGTTAGGTTAGGTTAGGTTAGGTTAGGTTAGGTTAGGTTAGGTTAGGTTAGGTTAGGTTAGGTTAGGTTAGGTTAGGTTAGGTTAGGTTAGGTTAGGTTAGGTTAGGTTAGGTTAGGTTAGGTTAGGTTAGGTTAGGTTAGGTTAGGTTAGGTTAGGTTAGGTTAGGTTAGGTTAGGTTAGGTTAGGTTAGGTTAGGTTAGGTTAGGTTAGGTTAGGTTAGGTTAGGTTAGGTTAGGTTAGGTTAGGTTAGGTTAGGTTAGGTTAGGTTAGGTTAGGTTAGGTTAGGTTAGGTTAGGTTAGGTTAGGTTAGGTTAGGTTAGGTTAGGTTAGGTTAGGTTAGGTTAGGTTAGGTTAGGTTAGGTTAGGTTAGGTTAGGTTAGGTTAGGTTAGGTTAGGTTAGGTTAGGTTAGGTTAGGTTAGGTTAGGTTAGGTTAGGTTAGGTTAGGTTAGGTTAGGTTAGGTTAGGTTAGGTTAGGTTAGGTTAGGTTAGGTTAGGTTAGGTTAGGTTAGGTTAGGTTAGGTTAGGTTAGGTTAGGTTAGGTTAGGTTAGGTTAGGTTAGGTTAGGTTAGGTTAGGTTAGGTTAGGTTAGGTTAGGTTAGGTTAGGTTAGGTTAGGTTAGGTTAGGTTAGGTTAGGTTAGGTTAGGTTAGGTTAGGTTAGGTTAGGTTAGGTTAGGTTAGGTTAGGTTAGGTTAGGTTAGGTTAGGTTAGGTTAGGTTAGGTTAGGTTAGGTTAGGTTAGGTTAGGTTAGGTTAGGTTAGGTTAGGTTAGGTTAGGTTAGGTTAGGTTAGGTTAGGTTAGGTTAGGTTAGGTTAGGTTAGGTTAGGTTAGGTTAGGTTAGGTTAGGTTAGGTTAGGTTAGGTTAGGTTAGGTTAGGTTAGGTTAGGTTAGGTTAGGTTAGGTTAGGTTAGGTTAGGTTAGGTTAGGTTAGGTTAGGTTAGGTTAGGTTAGGTTAGGTTAGGTTAGGTTAGGTTAGGTTAGGTTAGGTTAGGTTAGGTTAGGTTAGGTTAGGTTAGGTTAGGTTAGGTTAGGTTAGGTTAGGTTAGGTTAGGTTAGGTTAGGTTAGGTTAGGTTAGGTTAGGTTAGGTTAGGTTAGGTTAGGTTAGGTTAGGTTAGGTTAGGTTAGGTTAGATTAGGTTAGGTTAGGTTAGGTTAGGTTAGGTTAGGTTAGGTTAGGTTAGGTTAGGTTAGGTTAGGTTAGGTTAGGTTAGGTTAGGTTAGGTTAGGTTAGGTTAGGTTAGGTTAGGTTAGGTTAGGTTAGGTTAGGTTAGGTTAGGTTAGGTTAGGTTAGGTTAGGTTAGGTTAGGTTAGGTTAGGTTAGGTTAGGTTAGGTTAGGTTAGGTTAGGTTAGGTTAGGTTAGGTTAGGTTAGGTTAGGTTAGGTTAGGTTAGGTTAGGTTAGGTTAGGTTAGGTTAGGTTAGGTTAGGTTAGGTTAGGTTAGGTTAGGTTAGGTTAGGTTAGGTTAGGTTAGGTTAGGTTAGGTT